>OX421371.1:17604460-18146960 GCA_949126905.1 Amorpha juglandis | reverse complement strand
ACCTAACCTAACCTAACCTAACCTAACCTAACCTAACCTAACCTAACCTAACCTAACCTAACCTAACCTAACCTAACCTAACCTAACCTAACCTAACCTAACCTAACCTAACCTAACCTAACCTAACCTAACCTAACCTAACCTAACCTAACCTAACCTAACCTAACCTAACCTAACCTAACCTAACCTAACCTAACCTAACCTAACCTAACCTAACCTAACCTAACCTAACCTAACCTAACCTAACCTAACCTAACCTAACCTAACCTAACCTAACCTAACCTAACCTAACCTAACCTAACCTAACCTAACCTAACCTAACCTAACCTAACCTAACCTAACCTAACCTAACCTAACCTAACCTAACCTAACCTAACCTAACCTAACCTAACCTAACCTAACCTAACCTAACCTAACCTAACCTAACCTAACCTAACCTAACCTAACCTAACCTAACCTAACCTAACCTAACCTAACCTAACCTAACCTAACCTAACCTAACCTAACCTAACCTAACCTAACCTAACCTAACCTAACCTAACCTAACCTAACCTAACCTAACCTAACCTAACCTAACCTAACCTAACCTAACCTAACCTAACCTAACCTAACCTAACCTAACCTAACCTAACCTAACCTAACCTAACCTAACCTAACCTAACCTAACCTAACCTAACCTAACCTAACCTAACCTAACCTAACCTAACCTAACCTAACCTAACCTAACCTAACCTAACCTAACCTAACCTAACCTAACCTAACCTAACCTAACCTAACCTAACCTAACCTAACCTAACCTAACCTAACCTAACCTAACCTAACCTAACCTAACCTAACCTAACCTAACCTAACCTAACCTAACCTAACCTAACCTAACCTAACCTAACCTAACCTAACCTAACCTAACCTAACCTAACCTAACCTAACCTAACCTAACCTAACCTAACCTAACCTAACCTAACCTAACCTAACCTAACCTAACCTAACCTAACCTAACCTAACCTAACCTAACCTAACCTAACCTAACCTAACCTAACCTAACCTAACCTAACCTAACCTAACCTAACCTAACCTAACCTAACCTAACCTAACCTAACCTAACCTAACCTAACCTAACCTAACCTAACCTAACCTAACCTAACCTAACCTAACCTAACCTAACCTAACCTAACCTAACCTAACCTAACCTAACCTAACCTAACCTAACCTAACCTAACCTAACCTAACCTAACCTAACCTAACCTAACCTAACCTAACCTAACCTAACCTAACCTAACCTAACCTAACCTAACCTAACCTAACCTAACCTAACCTAACCTAACCTAACCTAACCTAACCTAACCTAACCTAACCTAACCTAACCTAACCTAACCTAACCTAACCTAACCTAACCTAACCTAACCTAACCTAACCTAACCTAACCTAACCTAACCTAACCTAACCTAACCTAACCTAACCTAACCTAACCTAACCTAACCTAACCTAACCTAACCTAACCTAACCTAACCTAACCTAACCTAACCTAACCTAACCTAACCTAACCTAACCTAACCTAACCTAACCTAACCTAACCTAACCTAACCTAACCTAACCTAACCTAACCTAACCTAACCTAACCTAACCTAACCTAACCTAACCTAACCTAACCTAACCTAACCTAACCTAACCTAACCTAACCTAACCTAACCTAACCTAACCTAACCTAACCTAACCTAACCTAACCTAACCTAACCTAACCTAACCTAACCTAACCTAACCTAACCTAACCTAACCTAACCTAACCTAACCTAACCTAACCTAACCTAACCTAACCTAACCTAACCTAACCTAACCTAACCTAACCTAACCTAACCTAACCTAACCTAACCTAACCTAACCTAACCTAACCTAACCTAACCTAACCTAACCTAACCTAACCTAACCTAACCTAACCTAACCTAACCTAACCTAACCTAACCTAACCTAACCTAACCTAACCTAACCTAACCTAACCTAACCTAACCTAACCTAACCTAACCTAACCTAACCTAACCTAACCTAACCTAACCTAACCTAACCTAACCTAACCTAACCTAACCTAACCTAACCTAACCTAACCTAACCTAACCTAACCTAACCTAACCTAACCTAACCTAACCTAACCTAACCTAACCTAACCTAACCTAACCTAACCTAACCTAACCTAACCTAACCTAACCTAACCTAACCTAACCTAACCTAACCTAACCTAACCTAACCTAACCTAACCTAACCTAACCTAACCTAACCTAACCTAACCTAACCTAACCTAACCTAACCTAACCTAACCTAACCTAACCTAACCTAACCTAACCTAACCTAACCTAACCTAACCTAACCTAACCTAACCTAACCTAACCTAACCTAACCTAACCTAACCTAACCTAACCTAACCTAACCTAACCTAACCTAACCTAACCTAACCTAACCTAACCTAACCTAACCTAACCTAACCTAACCTAACCTAACCTAACCTAACCTAACCTAACCTAACCTAACCTAACCTAACCTAACCTAACCTAACCTAACCTAACCTAACCTAACCTAACCTAACCTAACCTAACCTAACCTAACCTAACCTAACCTAACCTAACCTAACCTAACCTAACCTAACCTAACCTAACCTAACCTAACCTAACCTAACCTAACCTAACCTAACCTAACCTAACCTAACCTAACCTAACCTAACCTAACCTAACCTAACCTAACCTAACCTAACCTAACCTAACCTAACCTAACCTAACCTAACCTAACCTAACCTAACCTAACCTAACCTAACCTAACCTAACCTAACCTAACCTAACCTAACCTAACCTAACCTAACCTAACCTAACCTAACCTAACCTAACCTAACCTAACCTAACCTAACCTAACCTAACCTAACCTAACCTAACCTAACCTAACCTAACCTAACCTAACCTAACCTAACCTAACCTAACCTAACCTAACCTAACCTAACCTAACCTAACCTAACCTAACCTAACCTAACCTAACCTAACCTAACCTAACCTAACCTAACCTAACCTAACCTAACCTAACCTAACCTAACCTAACCTAACCTAACCTAACCTAACCTAACCTAACCTAACCTAACCTAACCTAACCTAACCTAACCTAACCTAACCTAACCTAACCTAACCTAACCTAACCTAACCTAACCTAACCTAACCTAACCTAACCTAACCTAACCTAACCTAACCTAACCTAACCTAACCTAACCTAACCTAACCTAACCTAACCTAACCTAACCTAACCTAACCTAACCTAACCTAACCTAACCTAACCTAACCTAACCTAACCTAACCTAACCTAACCTAACCTAACCTAACCTAACCTAACCTAACCTAACCTAACCTAACCTAACCTAACCTAACCTAACCTAACCTAACCTAACCTAACCTAACCTAACCTAACCTAACCTAACCTAACCTAACCTAACCTAACCTAACCTAACCTAACCTAACCTAACCTAACCTAACCTAACCTAACCTAACCTAACCTAACCTAACCTAACCTAACCTAACCTAACCTAACCTAACCTAACCTAACCTAACCTAACCTAACCTAACCTAACCTAACCTAACCTAACCTAACCTAACCTAACCTAACCTAACCTAACCTAACCTAACCTAACCTAACCTAACCTAACCTAACCTAACCTAACCTAACCTAACCTAACCTAACCTAACCTAACCTAACCTAACCTAACCTAACCTAACCTAACCTAACCTAACCTAACCTAACCTAACCTAACCTAACCTAACCTAACCTAACCTAACCTAACCTAACCTAACCTAACCTAACCTAACCTAACCTAACCTAACCTAACCTAACCTAACCTAACCTAACCTAACCTAACCTAACCTAACCTAACCTAACCTAACCTAACCTAACCTAACCTAACCTAACCTAACCTAACCTAACCTAACCTAACCTAACCTAACCTAACCTAACCTAACCTAACCTAACCTAACCTAACCTAACCTAACCTAACCTAACCTAACCTAACCTAACCTAACCTAACCTAACCTAACCTAACCTAACCTAACCTAACCTAACCTAACCTAACCTAACCTAACCTAACCTAACCTAACCTAACCTAACCTAACCTAACCTAACCTAACCTAACCTAACCTAACCTAACCTAACCTAACCTAACCTAACCTAACCTAACCTAACCTAACCTAACCTAACCTAACCTAACCTAACCTAACCTAACCTAACCTAACCTAACCTAACCTAACCTAACCTAACCTAACCTAACCTAACCTAACCTAACCTAACCTAACCTAACCTAACCTAACCTAACCTAACCTAACCTAACCTAACCTAACCTAACCTAACCTAACCTAACCTAACCTAACCTAACCTAACCTAACCTAACCTAACCTAACCTAACCTAACCTAACCTAACCTAACCTAACCTAACCTAACCTAACCTAACCTAACCTAACCTAACCTAACCTAACCTAACCTAACCTAACCTAACCTAACCTAACCTAACCTAACCTAACCTAACCTAACCTAACCTAACCTAACCTAACCTAACCTAACCTAACCTAACCTAACCTAACCTAACCTAACCTAACCTAACCTAACCTAACCTAACCTAACCTAACCTAACCTAACCTAACCTAACCTAACCTAACCTAACCTAACCTAACCTAACCTAACCTAACCTAACCTAACCTAACCTAACCTAACCTAACCTAACCTAACCTAACCTAACCTAACCTAACCTAACCTAACCTAACCTAACCTAACCTAACCTAACCTAACCTAACCTAACCTAACCTAACCTAACCTAACCTAACCTAACCTAACCTAACCTAACCTAACCTAACCTAACCTAACCTAACCTAACCTAACCTAACCTAACCTAACCTAACCTAACCTAACCTAACCTAACCTAACCTAACCTAACCTAACCTAACCTAACCTAACCTAACCTAACCTAACCTAACCTAACCTAACCTAACCTAACCTAACCTAACCTAACCTAACCTAACCTAACCTAACCTAACCTAACCTAACCTAACCTAACCTAACCTAACCCAGTCGCACTCCGAACGCGGTCGGAGTCGGATCATTTTTGAGCCGCTCCGCACGAGAAAATTCCTTAAAAATAGAAAAAGTGAGAAAAGTGTACCGTGTGATATACCGTTGTGTGCGGAATCGGAAGGCGCACCCAAGCGGCCTATTTGTGCGTTTCTACAAGAAGTGTGCGAAGTACAAATCGCAAAAAACCGGTTCAGTGAAAGTTTTTCGCTCATAACTCGGTCAAACGATCGAGGACCCCAGATTTTTATTTGACGGCCACCAAGCCCTCGTCGAGCCCTACAAAACGAGCTGTCACGTTCCGCGCGGTCACTTATAGTTTCGTGGCAAAAGCCAAAAAAACAAGTGGCCACGTGGCACGTGCACCGTGATCCAGGGCTCCGAGGGCAATTCTGACTACGCAGCGGGCTGCGCACCGTTGCGGCCATAGGGGAGGCACTTTGCCCCACACCGAAACACCAGTTTTGACGGCGCCGGGAGCGAAAAACCGAAAATCCGGGAATTTTTCCATCAGTTTTTTGGCTCTAAGTCCGCGAGACGATCGACGACACCCCAATTTTATATTACCATCCTATAGCCCTCGCTGAGGCGCTTCTAGCGGTACGTCACACGCCGGGGTGTCGCTCGTAGTTTCGTGGCTTAGGCCAAAAAAACAAGTTCCCGGAAACCACGCGGTTCAAGATCCGGGAGTGCGAGCAGGATTTTGAGTACCAGGATCGGAGCGTACCAACAGGGACAAACCGGAGGCAGTTCAAGAACCACAACTTTAGAGCAATAATTTAGAACTGTAAGTGTTTTTAAGGAAAATTATCGGTTTTTTGAGACTGACGTCACTGAAAGAGGGGGGGTACTACTTCTGACCTTACCATCTTAAGCATTTCGCTTATCCACACCCCCATTCTAAATTTCAGGGCGATAGCTCAAAAGACCGATTTTTACGGGCCTAAAAACTCGAAAAAATTGTAAATAATCAAAAATTTAAATAACTTCAAAACTATTAAAATTAGACAAAATCCAGCATCAGATTCAAAATCCCAACGTAGTTGGGATTTTTAACGAAACTGTAAATTCAACCCTCTATAATATTTAATAAAAATCTCCCCCCCCCAAAAATAATTTTCAAAAATTTTTGGTCTCAAAATTTTCCAAATCCTCTCTAATACCACTCTATACGACTAACCAATTACCCCCACCCCATTTTTGGCATAAAAATTTTTTCATAATTTTTTACAAAAGTTACATTATTTCTCGGCTGTTGTAACTTTTAATACAACTTAGTTAATAGTTGGGTATTGGAAGCCATTCCGGAACAAGAAATCCCAAAAAACTCATGTCCAAATTTGGAAAGTTAAAAACCCCTTAAAAAGATTGCTCTCATCGAGGCGAATAAAACGAGCCCAAACTCGGGCAAATTCGGCCAGGAATTGACCGAGAAACGAAGAAACCATCAAATCCAGACGCCATCTTGGAATTATTAAGATCGTTATAACTCGGCAACCCTTTGGCCGAATCTGCCCGTGTTTGGGTTTGTTGGCATCGTCACGTAGAGGCCCTACTTCCTAGGTGCTCTACGTAGAGATCTAGAACTCTACATTTTTAAAAAAAATTTTTTTTTTTGTTTTCTACTTATTTTATATAGCTAAGACATATATTGTATAGATTTTAAGACCAGCAGACGTGTTTGACACGTGCTGCGTACGACGTCCTGGCGACGGAAATACAAATAGACATACGGACAAGCGCACACACCGCGCGAGCTGTTTCCGTAACCCAAGCGTGTAGAATTGTCGACTTCCTACAAGCCCTATACACTTGTAGGATCTTTAGATTAGGTGCATACTGACGCATTCCCCTAGATTACCCCAACGACAATGTTTGGCTATCGCACCCCGGCGAAAGGGATGAGGACCGGTAACTTACCCGAGGACACGAGTCCCGAGGAGCCCTCAGGGGTAAGGGTCGCGGAGGCCCGGCGGAGCCTGGAAGCTCAGATTGAGAAATCTGAGCAGACAGGCGTCGCGGGGCCATCGGGACTTAAACCCAGGAGAGCTCCAACGGAAACGAAGGTCACGGGTAAGAGGGCCTCAAACCCAACAACACCACCCAAATCTCCCGCCCCGAAAACCCCATCACCACCACGTCAAACTGGGAAAGGTAATGGATTAATAGAAGCAAGGGCGTGTTTAGTAAAAATTAAAACCCAAATAAACAATAGTAGGAACTTAAAAACAGAAATTAAACATGATGTAATTGAGGCCGCAGAAAAGTTATATAACATCCTGAAAGAGAGAGAAATGGGGAAGGAACAGGAGGGGAAGGGAGAAGGACCCAGCAAACTAATTGGACAGGTAGCAAAGGAGACCGACACGAACGAGAGATATGGAAAAAATATCCTCAGAAAAATGGAAGAGCAGACGGAGATCCTGAAGAAAAACAGAGAAGAGCTGGAGAAGATAGGGGAGGATATCAAAAGACACAGGGAAGAGTGGAAGGAAGAAAAAGAGAAGAAAACATACGCAAGCGTGGCAGCTGGCCCGCGGGTGAGGGAGCAAAAGGATGCAGAAATGCATTCTGTTGCAATCACAGCCGCGGACCAGACGGCCACTGGAGAAGAGATATATCAAAAAATCAGGACCACTCTGAATGCCAGAGAAGAAGGCCTGAAAATTGATACCATTAGGAAGGCCAAGGACCGCAAGATTATCGTGGGGTGCAGGTCCAAAGAGGAGCTGGGCAAAATAAAGGAAAAGATCAGAACAGCCGGGAGGGACCTAAATTTTGAGGACATGAAGAACAAGGAGCCGATGCTCCTGTTGAGGGATGTCCTCAAATATAACAAGGACGACGAGATCGCCCAGGCAATAATCGCCCAAAATAAACACCTTCTAGAGGGAGTGAGCGTGGATAGCTCAATGCTGAAAGTCAAATTTCGGCGGAGAGCTAGGAACCCGCTCACTTCCCATGTGGCGATTCAGGTGCCACCAAGGATATGGAGGCTACTCCTGGACGCGGGCTCGGTGCACATTGATGTGCAGCGAGTCAGGGTCGAGGACCAGTCTCCCCTGATACAGTGCTCGCGCTGCCTGGGTTATGGGCATGGGAGGCGCTTCTGCCGCGAACAAGAGGACGCGTGCAGTCACTGCGGGGGAGGCCATCACCGGTCGGAATGTGCCGACTGGCTGGCTAAAGCACCCCCGTCGTGCTGCAATTGCGCGAAAGCTCGGTTCGGGGCAGCGGAGCACAATGCCTTTAGCCCAGAGTGCCCCGTGAGGAGGAAGTGGGAGGCCCTGGCGCGATCCACAGTAGCTTATTGCTAAGGTGGATCCCAGGAACCCAGATCAGACTGACTCCCCAACAGGCGCGGCGCCGATCTTCGTAGCCCAGGCCAACCTGCAGAGGAAACAACTGGCAACAGTTGAGTTCCTCCTGGAGGCGAAGAGGCGGAAGATCGACGTCGCGTTGATCCAGGAGCCATATGTGGGGGGACAAGGTAGGGTGAGAGATCATCGCGGAGTGAGGATCTTCCAGGGAACCAATGGGCAGGGGGAACCCGTCAAGTCGGCGGTGGCAGTGCTCAACGACGACTTGACGGTGACCCAATGCCCATTGCTCACCACAACCAACATCACTGTGGTGAAGATCCTAATGGGGACTCGCGAAGTGGTGGTCATCTCATTCTACTTTGAACCGGACAAACCCATAGGGCCATACCTGGATCAGTTGGGGAATATAGTTGAAAAACTGGGTCCCAACAGAATCCTCGCGGGGGGCGACACCAATGCGAAAAGCATCTGGTGGAGCAGCGCGGAGACTGATAGCAGGGGAGAAGAAGTGGCAGGCCTGCTTGAACATCACGGATTGCAGGTGCTCAACGACGGCAAAGCTCCAACATTCGAAACGGTGAGAGGAGGCAAACTCCTCAAAAGCCACATCGATATCACGGCATGCACGGAGGATATCCTGGAACTGGTGACGGACTGGAAGGTGGACGACACCATGGCGAGCTCGGACCACAACGCGATCACGTTCACTATTGTCAAAACCAAACTCAAATATAATAGACAGGCACAAAAAACTACAAGAAAATATAACACTAGAAAAGCAAATTGGAAAAATTTTTATGTAAAAATGGAACAATTAATGCTGAATAAAAACATGACAGAATTAGAAATAAATAAAATCAATAATAAAATAGAACTAGACCAAAAAGTAGAAGAACTTATAGATATAGTAACGCAAACATGCGAAAAAACTATTCCCTTAATAAAAATAAAAAACAGTATGAACGTGCCGTGGTGGTCCGGGGAACTCGCCAGGATGAAACGGGAAACCATCACCAGGAAAAGGAGGATCCGATGTGCAGCGCCGATTCGAAGAGCCAAGGTCGTCGGAGAGTACCTGCAATCAAAAGAAAGATACGAGAACGCGGCAAAAGCAGCTCAAGTCGCAAGCTGGAAGGAGTTCTGTGGAAAACAAAACAGAGAAACCGTCTGGGACGGGATCTACAGGACGATAGGAAAAGTCGCGAAGAGACACGAGGACCTGCCATTGGTCAGAGACGGAGCAACCCTGACCGCAAAAGAGTCGGCAAAGTTATTGGCAGTAACCTTCTACCCAGAAGATGATCAGAAGGAGGATAACGCAGACCACCAGCGTATAAGAAGAATGGCCGCATCGGTAAATGGTGAGGTCAATGCTGAGCACCTTGACCCGCCATTTACACTGGACGAACTATATGCGG
Source organism: Amorpha juglandis (assembly GCA_949126905.1). NCBI lineage: Eukaryota > Metazoa > Arthropoda > Insecta > Lepidoptera > Sphingidae > Amorpha > Amorpha juglandis. Next base: position 18,137,143 of record OX421371.1, on the reverse strand, counting down.
CCGCAAACAGCTTCAACCCCAAGAAAGCCCCGGGAGCAGACGGCCTAACGGCCGATATCTGTAAGCAAGCCATAGACAAGTACCCAGAATTGTACTTATCACTGGCAAATAAGTGCCTGGAACTCGGCCACTTCCCTACCACCTGGAAGGAGGCGACGGTTGTGGTTCTCCGGAAGCCTGCTAAGGAGGACTACACCAACGCAAAGTCGTATAGGCCGATAGGACTTTTGCCGGTGATGGGGAAAATACTGGAGAAGATGGTGGTGGGCCGAGTGAGGTGGCATCTCCACCCTAGGACAAACCCCCGACAGTTTGGCTTTATGCCACAGCGCAGTACCGAGGACTCCCTCTATGTCCTAATGAAACATATCAGAGAAAAGTTAGCTGAGAAGAAAATCGTAGTCATAATCTCGTTGGACATAGAGGGAGCCTTCGACAGCGCCTGGTGGCCCGCCATCAGAGTCAGACTGTCGGAGGAAGGATGTCCAATTAACATCAGGAGGGTGATTGATAGCTACCTCGAGAGCAGGTTAATCCGACTCAGGTACTCCGGTGTAGAGTATGCAAGATGGACCTCCAAGGGATGTGTGCAGGGCTCCATTGGGGGACCAACTTTCTGGAACCTGCTCCTCGACCCACTGTTATCAGAGCTTGATAGACGGGGCAGTTACTGCCAAGCTTTCGCCGACGACGTAGTGCTCGCGTTCGACGGTCATCAGATGAGCGAGATCCAGCGACAGGCCAATGAAACGCTGGCCTGTGTGAGGGATTGGGGAATCAGAAACAAACTGAAGTTTGCGCCACACAAGACCCAGGCGATGGTCATCACAAAGAAGTTGAAGTACGATTCTCCAATCCTCCACATGGGCGGCGTTGACATTGGCCTAGTCAAGAAGATGAAAATCCTGGGAGTCACATTGGACAGCGGATTGACCTTTAACGCACATACGGCGGATGTCTGTAGGAAGGCGGTGGCCTTTTACAGGCAGCTGTCTAGCGCAGCTAGGTTGCAGTGGGGACTGGGCCCCGAGATCATAAAATTGTTGTATAGGGCTGTAGTTGAGCCGACAATTTTATATGCGTCTAGCGTATGGGCTCCGGCCACGCGCAAGTTGGGTGTGCGAAAGCAGCTCGCGGTGGTGCAACGAGGTTTCGCGCAGAAGCTTACGAAGGCCTACAGGACCGTTTCACTGAACTCGGCCCTACTGCTCGCCGGGATTTTGCCCTTGGACATCCGTATCAGGGAGAATGCCTCCCTATACGAGATTAAAAGGGGCTATTCTCGGCGGGTAGTGGGAGACCGGGACGTGGAACGGCCTGTGGCCTTCGATAAGCTGGATCATCCGGCGCGACGTGGCACGGTAGAGTACCGGTGCCTGGTGGACGGTGCAGAGCTGAGCCAGGTGGCCAACCATGGCCAGGTCATCTACACCGATGGCAGCAAAATAGAGGGCAAGGTCGGAGCGGCGCTCTCCATTTGGGAGGACGCCGCCGAGACCAAAACCAAAAAACTCAAGCTGGAACAGTACTGCACCGTCTACCAGGCAGAGCTGCTGGCCCTCCACAGGGCTGTACGTGAGGCAGTGGCGTGCGGGGCGGCTCAGTGCAGCATCCTAAGCGACTCGAGGGCGGCGCTAGAAACCGTGGCAAACGGTCCTTCCCTCCACCCCCTAGCGTTCGATATCCAAAGGGAAATCAAGAACACCGCAGAACGCGGAAGAATGATCAACCTATATTGGATCAAAGCACACGCGGGGTTGGAGGGAAATGAGCGCGCAGACGAGCTCGCGAAGGATGCTGCGCTGAAGCTGAAGGTCAAGCCCAACTACGATAGATGTCCCGTTTCATTCGTCAAACGACAGATTCGTCTGGAATCGATTGACGAGTGGAACGGGCGCTACGTAGAGGGGGAGACCGCCTCGACCACGAAACTGTTTTTCCCCAGCGCTGTGGAGGCTCACCAGCTCGTCCGGAAGATACCAATAGACCCAGTTACAACGCAGTTATTCACGGGGCATGGCGGGTTCTCAGAGTACTTACACCGTTTTAAGTGCAAGGAGAGCCCGTCATGCATTTGTGACCCTGCAGTAGCTGAGTCTGTAATGCACGTAATCATCGAATGTCCAATGTATATATACAAACGAACTATGTTAGAAATAGAGTTAGGAATAAGTGTAAATACAAGGAATTTACCAACCATAATAGCAGATAAGGAAATTAGACCTAAGTTTTTAGAATTTTGTAAAACAATAATAAAGAATGTAAACAATAGAAATAAGTAGTAAGTAAGTTAGCTAAGCATATAATATAAGATTATATAGCGTTAGCAACTAGATAATAAGGCAGATAATAAGATAAACTAGGACTAGACTAAGGTAGATAAGTTAGAATAAGAAATAAATGTAGTGTAAATAAAGATAAAAAAAACAAACTCGTTCCTAGGATAAGTAGTAGACATAAGAATTAGATGTAAGATAGAGTAGGCTATAAGAAGGAACTCCCGACGAAGGAGTTAGGCTTTCAAGTAGGTCCTCCCAAAGAAGGAGACAGTTAGTTAGGGGTAAGTATAGACAAAACAGAGGTAGACAGCTAAAGACTCTAGCGTAGCTAGGGGAACGAGAGTGGGGCACAGCGCCCCACAAAAAAAAAAAAAAAAAAAAAAAAAAAAAAAAACCTAACCTAACCTAACCTAACCTAACCTAACCTAACCTAACCTAACCTAACCTAACCTAACCTAACCTAACCTAACCTAACCTAACCTAACCTAACCTAACCTAACCTAACCTAACCTAACCTAACCTAACCTAACCTAACCTAACCTAACCTAACCTTTTTTTTTTTTTTTTTTTTTTTTTTTTTTTTTTTTGTTTTCGCGGGGAAAGCTCATTTATTGCTACCGCCCCACCCGGAGGGAGGGTGGAACGGTTATGTTGGGTTCTACCGGCCTTACGACCCAGCCACCCGACCGCTGGGCCGAGTCCCTAACCATATATACAATGCCGGTAACTACCAACTAAAACCCCGCGGTGACCATCTTCGGCGCATTTGGGACGGCCCCGGGTTTCCCGAGGCGAAAAGCACCCCGGTTTCAGCCGGAACCGCCCCTGCGCGGTGCCGCCTTGCGGCCCGTCTCCAATTGGGGGGGCTCAGAAGCCCCCGCCGCCGAAGGACGCCCTCGGCGTCAACGACAGCCACGAGGCCAACCACCCGTGCTGCCGTCCATCCCGGGGGTCGCACGTACAATAGTACGTGTACAAAAGGTGTACTGATGGGCGCTACGACAGCCCCCCGCTGCGCGCCCGCGACCCCCCGATGGCCCCTATTAGTCGCCTCTTACGACAGGCAGGGGATACCGTGGTGGAATTCTCCAAACGCCCCCAATCCACAGGGCGGGAGACGCCGGTCAGTCGTCACCCCGGCGCCTCCTTCGTCTCCGCTGGCGGCGGGAGGGATCGTTGTGCTCCCGATCCCTCTCGGCACTCTCCTTCTGCGAGATTACGGCCTCGCAGAAGTGGGCCACCGCACGCCAGGACCTCCGGCTGTCGACCATGGCGGACACCACGGCCGGCAGCGAAAGGTCACCTCCGACGACTGCTGCGAGAGCGCTGCGCTCATCGTCCCAGGCTGGACACTCCTCCAAAGTGTGTTGGGCCGTGTCCTGCGGACAGTTGTCACAATGGTGACACACGGCCGACTCCTCTGTGCCTACGATCTGACACAGGTACCGGCCGAAACACCCGTGGCCGGTGAGTACCTGTGTCAGTCGGAACGTCGCCGCGCCGTGGCGCCTGTCCAACCATTGGTCAAAGACAGGACGCACTGCCGCGACGGCCCTCGAACCCGCTGCCGGGTTCTCCAGCCTGAGACGCCACTCCTCCACGGCGGCTCTGCGGAGGGAGCCACGTTTGGCCTCCACCTCTCTCGGGGCCGGTCGCTGCCCGCGCCTGAACGCCTCCTCCCGCCAGTGAAATGTGGCGGAGAGGGCCTTAGCGTCCAGGTCCCACGGGAGGAAACCGGCCAATACGCAGGCCGCCTCGAACGAGATCGTGCGGTAGCCCCTGATCGCGCGCTGCGCCACTACCCGCTGTGGTTTCCGCAGCAGGGCGACGCATCGGTCGCTCAGGGACTCGGCCCAAACGGGACTCCCGTACAGGGCCATGGACCGCACGACTCCGGCGTACAGCCTTCGGCAAGGGATGCCAGGACCTTCCAAATTGGGCAGCAGGCTTGAAAGCGCGCCCGCTGCCCGGGACAATTTAGTCCCCAATGCTTCAAAATGGGCGCGGAATTCCCATCGGCTATCTAAAATCAAACCCAAATACTTCATCTTCGAGCCGATGGGAATCCGCACCCCGTTCACCACTATGTGGGCACCGGCCGGTGGCCCCTTCCGAGGCCCATGAAAGCAGATGGCCTCGGTTTTGTCAAGGGCCACCTTCAATCCCAGCCGCTGAATGCGGCTAACTACATGGCCGGTGCCTACCGCCGCCAGGATTGCGGCGTCCTGGAAGGTCCTGGAGCTGGCCGTGACCAGCGTGTCGTCGGCGTAACAAGTGACGCCGACGCCCCAGAGGTTGGCACCACGGAGAACCCAATCAAACCCGATGTTCCACAGGAGTGGGCCCAGGACTGAGCCCTGTGGAACACCGCAGGTCATTTCTCTTCGGTGCCACCCGTCGGCGCCCGGATACACTACGTCCCTATGGGAGAGGTACGAGTGCACCAGACGCCGGAGATAGGGTGGCACCTCGTGGTACCGCAGTGCTTCATGAATGCAGGCCCAGGGCAGTGAGTTAAATGCATTTGATATGTCCAAACTAACTGCTATGACAACTTTGCCCCGGGCCACCTCTTCCTCCGCGTGTGTCTTCACCCGCAGAATCGCATGGACTGTTGAGCGTCCCTTCCTGAATCCAAATTGGCAGTCGGCCAGATCGGGACCGACCCTCTCGAGATGCTCGACGAGGCGAGCGTGAATTACTCGCTCGAAAAGCTTACATACCTCGTCGAGCAGCACGATGGGCCGGTAGGCCGACGGCGACTCTGCGGGTCGTCCTTCCTTCTTGAGCAGGACGAGCTTCCCGGTTTTCCAACGCGACGGGAAGACGCCCTGCTCGAGACACGCGGAGAACAGGCTGCGGAGCCTCGGACCCAGGTACTCGACGGCTGCGACCCAGGCCTTTCCTGGGATTCCGTCGAGCCCCGGGGCGGTGTTCTTGCCCCGCAGCCGAAGCACTGCCGCCCGCAATTCCGCGGGCGAAACCTCTGGTACATCCCTTGCCGAACTCGACGATGGCGCCGACTCGCGGGGCGCCATCGGTGGAGGAGTGGTCTCCACGGTGGCCGGAAATAAGGCCGCGACGACTTCAGCCAGAAGCTGTGGCTGGAGACCCTGCGACAGCGGGGGCGCCCAGGGGCGGAGCTTGTTCATCGCCACCTTATACGGACGCCCCCACGGGTCGCTGTCGAGGGTCTGTAAGAACTCCCTTCTCGCCGCGACCTTAGACCTCTTGATGGCCACCTGCAGCGCTCTCTTCGCCTCTTTATAGAGGCCGTAGAGCTGCCGCTCCTGGTCTTCATGATCCGCCAGCCTTAGACGGCGTCGACGGTGCCTGGCGTACTGGCGGCGTGCTGTAACGCAAGCAACGCGCAACTGCGCCAGCTCCTCCGACCACCAGTACACCTGGCGTCGGGGCGGGAGGCGCCGGATCCGGGGCATGGCGGCGTCACAGACGTCGGTCATCGCCACCCCGAACCACTCCGCCTCCTCCTCAACCCGTGTCGGCCCATCCGGCACGGGGAGCCACGACACGACCAGAGCGGCAAGTTCTAGGGCCTCTTTATCGAGGCGCTTCGTAGCCCACCGCGGGCCGTCCTGATGCGGGGCACTCGGTCCACCACCGGGCTGGGCGATGGCGGACGCGGAGACGTCGAACCTGATGTAACGATGGTCCGATAACGTCTCCACGCCCGCGAGTACCTTCCAGCCCTGGACACGGCGTGCGACGGCTGGACTCCCAAACGACAAATCTACAATGGAGCCGCCATTTTGCCGCACGCACGTGTCCACCGACCCCCTATTCAGAACGGCCAGACCTGCCGAGATCGCCCATTCCTCCAGGACCTCACCGCGTGCATCGGTCGCCGACGAGCCCCAAGCCACGGACTTGGCGTTGAAGTCGCCGGCGACGATTGCCGGGTGAGGTTGGCCTTGCACCACCAGGGCCCCCAGCTGAACCAGAAAAGATTCAAATTCAGACAAGGGTCTGTTGGGAGAAAAATACACTCCGACTATCCAAATACCTCCCAACAGAGCCGCGACGCACCCCCGACCCTTCAGAATCTTCGTGAACGGGGGGGCGCCAGCGGCACCCTGGGTAATTAAGGCCACCGAGCCGTCGAGGTCCCCCGCCCAGTTATCGCGGGGAGGGACAAAGTATGGCTCGGCGACCACGACCACTTGCACCGACCACTGCGCCATGCTTTGGGTTAAAAGATCCTGGGCACGGGCGCAGTGGTTGATGTTCGCCTGGAGGAACCTTAAAGCCATTACTGATGGGCGATCTCCTCCACTTCCATCTCTACCTGCGGTGGGCTCTTCGACTGCGACTGGGCCGTGGCCTCAGCGGCAGTCGGTCTCCCTCTTCGGGGTGGGCGCCGGAACTTGCGGGAGGAGGCGGGACACGCCTTCCCCCCGACCTGATGCCCGGCGGGCTTGCCGGCCGCAGCGCAGACTGCGCAGTTCGGCGCGGCTTCACAGCCACGGGCCTTGTGGCCCGGCTGACCGCAGCGATAGCACAATTCGCTGCGGTCAGTGCTGCAGGTGCAGTGCTCCCGCACGTGCCCTGACTCAAGGCAGCGGAAGCACCGCAATGGTCGCGGCTCGAGCACAGAAACTCGAGCCGCGACCCAACCGATCAACAGACGACCCGCCCCTTTCACTTTTTGGGCCGCCTTAACGGGCAATTTGGCCCAAACAGTTCCGAGACCCGACCTGTCAGGCCGGATCTCCCCAACCTTGACCAATTCCAGGGCACACCCACCGGCCTTGGAGAGGGCCGCTGCGACCGATTCGGGGGTGGCTGTATAATCCAGCCCCGACAGTCGCAGCTCCGCGTTCTTTGTTGGTCGGGAGACCCGAATGTCCTCCGACCCCTGAAAACACTCCCTTAGCCTCGCGGCTAGGGAGTCGGCCCTCTCCTCGCTATTGGCCCCGGGCACCTCGTACATAGGGGCACCCGTGGCCGCAAACTTCGGCTTCAGCCTTGTTATGCTGAGGCCGGTGAGGTCCACCTTGCCCTGGGCCTCAGTCAACACTTGGGCGTAAGAGAGCCCCTTCTTTACAGCCTCGGGTGTTAGAGAAATTATAACAGCCGCAGAGCGCGGCGGGCGAAGTTTTGGCTCCACCTTGCGAGGCTGTTGCTGCTGCTGTTGCTGCTGTGCCACGCTGCGCTTTTCCTTCTTTTTTGCATTCTTGCCGACGACCACGTTCCATGGCGTGTCCATGGTCGTCGGTGCCGGCGGCAGTGGGCGAGGCTCACGAGGCATGTTCTTTGTAGCCTTCTTCTTCGCCTTCTTGTTTTGGCCCTTGGCGGGCTTAGTGGGCCGCTGAGAGTTGGCGGCCACATCCGGCTTGGATGGCCCAGCTATCGCTGGCGTCGGGGCCCATGAAGGCCCGGCCACAGCAGCAGACATCGCGGCTACAGAGGCAGGAGCAGCGGGGGCGGCAGTGGCGGGGACAGGTTGTTCAGTCCCCTTGCCTTTCCCCTTCCCTTTCCCTTTTCCTTTCCCTTTTCCCACCACGGGTTGCAACGGCGGCAGCTCAGGTGTTGGCTTCTGGTTGGCCCTGGTCTCATGGGCCAACGGCGGCCTCTGAGCAGGCCCCATGAGCGCCGACTCGATCCTCGCCGTTAGTCGGGCCTCGAGGAGTTCGACCGTGTTGGCTGAGCCCTTGTCCGCCTCTAGTTGGTCGAGGCGGCGGCGGAGAGCAGCAATTTCCTCCGACTGCTGCTTCTTCTCCGCCTCGTGGCGGGCGCACAACTCCCTCCATTTGTTTGCCTCATCTTGGAGGCGAGCCATCACCGCAGTCTCCGGCTGATCAATAAACTTCTGGATCCGCTCAGAGACCACCTTCAGGCACTTCTGATAAGTGCCCTTCAGGTTGCCGGACTTTGCATTTACGATCTTTATCATTCTGCCGCACTCCTTCAAGTCCTCGAGGACGATGACTCTGTCCTCCTGGTCGACACCAGCCCACTCCATTTGGACCTCATTTGAAGGCGCCGGCGATTTCATAAACGACCGTAGTCGTTCCGCCATTTCGTCCTCGGCTTTCTGCCGGGCAGCCTCTCGCCTTTGAGCATTCAGCTCCTTTTGGGCTTTTTGTATGCCGACATACTTGCCGGTCGCCGATGGGCGACCACGACCTCGGGGCGATGTGCGGGCGCACTTGGCACCCACCCCACTCTCTGTGTCGCTAGAGCGCGAGGAGCGGGACCGAATTGAGTCGGTCTCGCTTCCTTGCCACATGCGCCCCCTGGACACTCGCGACGAAGCACGACTGTGCCTGAGCCCGGGAACGACCACCGGGCTAGGCACTGGCCTCTCCGCCGCTACCATCTCTTTGGGCTTCGCGCCCACCTCCTCCACAACTACTTCTCCTACGTCTACGGGCTTGCGCCCCTCCGCCTCTCCGGATACCGGAGCAGGCAACTTCTCTATAACTATTTTCGGGTTAAGATTGACAATATCCATATAGTTCCCACGAGTATGGGGGAAATAAACGGTCCACCCAGGCAGAGCCCCCTGTACCTGGGTAAGCCTAGGCGTAACCCGCACGGAGTTTCGGCTGGACTCCGGCGGGGGGTCGCACTAACGACCGAACTTCCCATCGGCCATGCATCCCCTCGCGGTGCGCCGCCGCTTGGGATTCGGGGTAACTTTTTATAGAGGTTTTCTACCTCGCGGCCCGGGCGGTAAAGCCAAGACCCTCGGTCCGGTGAGAGCGCGAGACATGTCCACAGACCTCCCACCGGATTACGATGTACGACGGTGGCAACGGTCTCCCGCTGCCTGCTCAGTGGCGTTTTAGCGCACACCGAGCCCGCCGACACCCCCGAGACAGAACCCGGGGGTAGCCCGAAGAACGAGCCCAAAACCACACGAAGGCCGCCGCAACAGGCGACGACCCCCAACCACACTGTCAGGATATCGGCCGTCGGTCAACATGAACAAGATGACCGCCGTTGCCCAGGGTGCACCACGGGGAGGTTTCCTGACTTCGCACCCCAACCTAACCTAACCTAACCTAACCTAACCTAACCTAACCTAACCTAACCTAACCTAACCCCCAGTCGCACTCCGAACGCGGTGACGGACGCATCATTTTTGGGTCGCTCCGCACTAAAAAATTCGCGAAAATTGGAAAGTTTGTGCAAATATACCCGTGTGATACACCAAATTGTGCGGGCTTGAAAGGCGCTTCAAACCGGCCTATCAGTGAAATCGTGTGACAAGTGTTGAAAGTAGGAAGTGGAAAAAACCAGTTTCGGAAAAGTTTTTCGACATTATCTCGGTCAAACGATCGACGACCCCAACATTTTTTTCGGCGGCCACCAAGTCCTCGTTGAGCCCTATCCAACGGTATATCACGTTCCGCGCGGTCACTTATAGTTTCGTGGCAAAAGCCAAAAAAACAAGTGGCCACGTGGCACGTGCACCGTGATCTAGGGCTCCGAGGACAATTGTGACCACGCAGCGGGCTGCGCACCGTTGCGGCCATAGGGGAGGCACTTTGCCCCACACCGAAACACCAGTTTTGACGGCGCCGGGAGCGAAAAACCGTTTTTCCGGGAAAAATTCCATCAGTTTTTTGGCTCTAAGTCCGCGAGACGATCGACGACACCCAAATTTTATTTTACCATCTTAAAGCCCCCGCTGAGGCGCTTCTAGCGGTACGCCACACGCCGGGGTGTCGCTCGTAGTTTCGTGGCTTAGGCCAAAAAAACAAGTTCCCGGAAAAAACGTGCACCGGGATCCAGGAGTGCGAGCGATTTTCTGAGTACCAGGGAAGGAGCGGGACACCAGGAACATTCGGGAGGCAGTCTGAAAACCACCACTTTAAGTCAGAAAAATAGAATTGTAAGTGAATATTTGTAAAATTGTCGGTTTTTTGGGACCTGCGCGCTTGAAAAGGGGGGAAGACTATCTTCCCACATTACCACTCGTAGCGGACTATCATCTTACGCTTATATTTTAAATTTCATCGCGCTGGCTCAAAAATTCGATTTTTAAGAGACAAAAAACCTTCAAAATTTTTAAAATCTTTAAATTATCTAATATCTCCGAAACTATCAAGATTTGGCCAAAAATATTGGCAGATTCAAAATCCCAACGTAGTTGGGATTTAAACTAAATTGTAAATTTTATCTCCTATAAGATTCATTAAAAATCTCCCCCCCCCAAAAAATATTTTCAAAAATTTTAGACTTCAAAATTTTCAAAATCCTTGCTAATACCACCCTATACCACTAACCCAACACCCCCACCCCTTTTTCGGCATAAAAAATTTTTTCAAAAATTTTCACAAAAGTCGCTATAACTTTTAAGTGAAAAAACATTAAGTATAGCATATTTTATAGTTGGGCTTTAGAAGTAACTCAGAACCCGAAAACCGCAAAAAACCCCTGTCCAAATCTGTATGGTTAAAAACCATACAGAAAGATAGATCTCATCAAGACGAACAAAACGAGCCCAAACTCGGGCAAATTCGGCCGAAAATTGACCGAGTAACGGAAAATCAAATTTACCAACCGCCATCTTGGAAAATTTTAGACCTTAATTGCTCGGCAACCCTTTGGCCGAATCTGCCCGTGTTTGGGTTCGGTAGTACCGTCACACAGAGGCCCTGCTGACCGGGTACTCTACGTAGAGATTGAGTGACTCTACATTTTTAATTAATTTTAATTTTACTTTTTATTGTAATTATAACTAAAATACTCAGTGTATTAGTATATAAGACTAGCAGGCGTACATATACGCACTGCATAAGACGTCCTGGTTGACAAAAAACCTAGAACTACAGACAAGCCCTTGCACCGCGCGGGCTGTTGTCGTGGACCCAGCTATAGCTGTAAAGTTGTTGACTCCTACAAGCCCTGTACACTTGTAGGAATTTTTTACCTAGTTAATTACATTGACGCATTCCCCTAGGAACACCCTAACGAAACAGAATGTTCGGATTCCGTACCCCAGCAAAGGACATGAGGGCCCACTTAACATCCGAGGACATGAGTCCCAAAGAGCCTGCGGGGGTAAAGGTGGCGGAGGCCCGGCGGAGCCTGGAAGCTCAGATTGAAAAATCTGAGCAGGCAGGCGTCGCGGGGCCATCCGGGCCTAAGCCCAGGAAGGCTCCTACGGACACGAAAGGGACGGGAAAAAAGACTCCAGTCCCAATACCCTCTACATCCCCTGCCCCAAAAACGCCATCACCATCTCGGCAAATTGGGAAGGGGAGCAGAATAGCAGATGCAAGGGCGTGCTTAGTTAAAATTAAGACGCAAATAAACAATAGCAGAAACATCAAAACTGAGATAAAGCACGACGTCATCGAAGCTGCGGAAAAGCTATTCAACATAGTGAAAGAGAGTGAAACGGGGAAGGGACAGGAGGGAAAAGGAGAAGGACCCAGAGAACCACCAGGACCTACAGAAAAGGAGACGGAAATAGAAAAGCGAAATGAAAGATATGAGAAGAACCTTCTCCGGAAGATGGAGGAGCATAGCGTAATGCTGAGACAGAATAAAGAAGAGTTAGAAAAGATCAGCGAGGAAGTAAAAAAGCATAGAGAGGAATGGAAGGAGGAAAGGGAGAAGGAGAAGAGGTCCTATGCGAATGTGGTGGCTGGCCCGCGGGTGGGAGAACAAAAGGGTGCAGTAATGCACTCAGTTGCAATCACAGCCGCGGACCAGACAGCCACAGGCGAAGAAATTTTTCAGAAGATTCGCACCACCCTAAACGCCAGGGAGGAGGGCCTAAGAATTGATAATATCAGAAAGGCAAAGGATAGGCGAATTATAGTAGGATGTAGGTCCAAAGAGGAACTGACGAAAATTAAGGACAGAATAAGGACAGCGGGGAGGGATCTGAGCATAGAGGAGATGAAGAACAAGGAACCTATGCTCCTACTAAGGGACGTCCTTACCTGTAACAAGGACGAGGACATAGCCAAAGCCATACTCGTCCAAAATAGGCATCTGCTAGAGGGAGTGAGCGTGGATAGCTCAATGCTGAAAGTTAAATTTCGGCGGAGAGCTAGGAACCCGCTCACTTCCCACGTGGCAATACAGGTGCCACCGACAGTATGGCGGCGGCTAATGGATGCGGGCTCGGTGCACATTGATGTGCAAAGGGTCAGGGTCGAGGACCAGTCTCCCCTGATTCAGTGCTCGCGCTGTCTGGGCTACGGGCATGGGAGGCGATTCTGCCGCGAGCAGGAGGACGCTTGCAGTCACTGCGGGGGAAGCCACCATAGGTCGGAATGTGCCGACTGGTTGGCCAAAGCACCCCCGTCGTGCTGCAACTGCGCGAAAGCTCGGCTCGGGGCGGCGGAGCACAATGCCTTTAGCCCAGAGTGCCCCGTGAGGAGGAAGTGGGAGGCCCTGGCGCGATCCGCAGTAGCGTATTGCTAAGGTGGATCCCAGGAACCCAGATCAGGCTGACTCCCCAACAGGCGCTGCGCCGATCCTCGTAGCTCAGGCCAACCTGCAGAGGAAACAACTGGCAACAGTTGAGTTCCTCCTGGAGGCCAAAAAGCGGAGGATCGACGTTGCGTTGCTCCAGGAGCCATACGTGGGGGGACAAGGTAGGGTGAGAGACCATCGCGGAGTGAGGATTTTCCAGGGAACCAATGGACAGGGGGAACCCGTCAAGTCGGCGGTGGCGGTGCTCAACGACGACTTGACGGTGACCCAATGCCCATTGCTCACCACAACCAACATCACTGTGGTGAAAATCCTAATGGGAACTCGCGAAGTGGTGGTCATCTCATTCTACTTTGAACCGGACAAACCCATAGGGCCATACCTGGAGCAGTTGGGGAATATAGTTGGAAAACTGGGTCCCAACGGAATCCTCGCGGGGGGCGACACCAATGCGAAAAGCATTTGGTGGAGCAGCGAGAGCACTGACTGCAGGGGAGAAGAAGTGGCAGGCCTGCTTGAACAGCATGGATTGCAGGTGCTCAACGACGGCAACGCTCCCACTTTCGAGACAGTGAGAGGAGGTAGACTCCTAAAGAGCCACATAGACATCACGGCATGCACAGAGGACATCCTGAAGCTGGTGACGGACTGGAGGGTGGACGACACCATGGCGAGCTCGGACCACAACGCAATAACGTTCAAGATTGCGAAATCTAAGATAAAATATAGCAGACAAACACAACAAACGACTAGGAAATATAATACGAAAAAAGCTAATTGGGAGAATTTTAATTTAAAATTAAATCAATTAATACTAAGTAACAAAATAACAAAATCAGAAATAGATAAAATTAATGACAAAGCAATACTAGACCAAACCGTAGACAAATATATAGATACAATAACAAAAACATGCAGTAAAACCATTCCACCAATAAAAACAAAAAGCAAAATGAACGTACCGTGGTGGTCCGGGGAACTCGCCAGGATGAAGCAGGAGACCGTCACCAGAAAAAGGAGGATCCGATGTGCAGCGCCGATTCGAAGAGCCAAGGTCGTCGGAGAGTACCTGCAATCAAAAGAAAAATATGAGAAGGCGGCAAAAGCGGCACAGATCGCTAGCTGGAAGGAGTTTTGTGGCAAACAAAATAGAGAAAATATTTGGGACGGAGTATATAGAGCGATCGGAAAAGTGTCCAAAAAGCATGAAGACCTGCCCTTGGTCAGTGAAGGACAAACCCTGACCGCGAAAGAGTCGGCAAAGTTATTGGCAGTAACCTTCTATCCAGAAGATGACGAGAACGAAGACAACGCAGACCATCAGCGAACAAGAAGAATGGCCGCATCGGTAAATGGTGAAGTCAATGCTGAGCACCTTGACCCACCATTTACACTGGACGAACTATATGCGGCCGCAAACAGCTTCAACGCAAAGAAAGCCCCGGGAGCAGACGGCCTAACGGCCGACATCTGTAAGCAAGCCATAGATAAGTACCCAGAATTGTACCTATCGCTGGCAAATAAGTGCCTGGAACTCGGCCACTTCCCTACCACCTGGAAGGAGGCGACGGTTGTAGTCCTCCGAAAGCCTGCTAAGGAGGATTACACCAACGCAAAGTCGTACAGGCCGATAGGACTATTGCCGGTGATGGGGAAGATACTGGAGAAGATGGTGGTGGGGCGAGTGAGGTGGTATCTCTACCCGAGGACAAGCCTCCGACAGTTTGGCTTTATGCCGCAAAGGAGCACCGAGGACTCCCTCTATGTCCTAATGAAACATATTAGAGATAAACTAGCGGAGAAAAAGATAATAGTTATCATTTCATTGGACATAGAGGGAGCCTTCGACAGCGCCTGGTGGCCGGCAATAAAGGTCAGACTGTCGGAGGAAGGATGTCCAATTAACATCCGAAGGGTAATAGATAGCTACCTCGAGAGCAGGAAAGTCAGACTAAGGTACTCCGGTGTAGAGTATGAAAGGTGGACCTCCAAAGGATGTGTGCAGGGCTCCATTGGGGGCCCAACTTTCTGGAACCTGCTCCTCGACCCACTGCTATCAGAGCTTGACAGACGGGGCAGTTACTGCCAAGCTTTCGCCGACGACGTAGTGCTCGCGTTCGACGGCCACGAGATAAACGAGATCCAAAGACAGGCCAACGAAACACTGGCCTGTGTGAGGGATTGGGGAATCAGAAACAAACTGAAGTTCGCGCCACACAAAACCCAGGCGATGGTTGTGACAAGAAAGTTGAAGTACGATTCCCCAATCCTCCACATGGGTGGTGTTGACATTGGCTTGGTGAAGGAAATTAAGATACTGGGAGTTACCATCGACTGCGGGCTAACTTTCAACACGCACGTTGCCAACGCTTGTAGGAAGGCTATTTCATTCTACAGCCAATTATCTAGGGCAGCGAGGCTGCAGTGGGGACTGGGCCCCGAGCTCGTAAAATTGTTGTACAGGGCTGTTGTGGAGCCAACAATTTTATATGCTGCTAGCGTATGGGCCCCGGCCACACGCAAGCTGGGCGTACGAAGGCAGCTCGCGATAGTGCAACGTGGCTTCGCGCAGAAGCTTGCGAAGGCCTACAGGACCGTTTCATTGAACTCGGCCCTACTGCTCGCCGGGATTTTGCCCTTGGACATCCGTATCAGGGAGAATGCCTCCCTGTACGAGATTAAAAAGGGCTACTCTCGGCGGGTAGTGGGAGACCGGGACGTGGAACGTCCTGTGGCCTTCGACAAGCTTACACACCCAGCGCAGCGCAGCGCGACAACCTACCGATGTCTGGTGGACAGTGCAGAAGTGAACCAAATCATCAACGGAGGCCCAGCCATCTTTACGGATGGGAGCAAAATAGAGGGCAAGGTCGGAGCGGCATTCTCCGTTTGGGAAAATGCCGCCGAGATCAAACACAAAAAACTAAAATTGGAATCGTTCTGCACTGTCTACCAGGCAGAGTTGCTGGCCCTCCACAGGGCGGTGGAGGAGGCGGCGAAGGGCGAGACGGACAGCTGCAGCATCCTGAGCGACTCCAGAGCAGCGTTAGACACTGTCGCAGACAGTGATTCCCTCCATCCCCTAGCGTTCGAAATTAATAAAAACATCAGACGAGCAGCCGAACGCGGCAAAATACTGAGACTATTTTGGCTAAAAGCACACGCAGGATTGGAGGGAAACGAGCGCGCGGATGAGCTCGCAAAGGATGCTGCACTGAAACTCAAGACCAAACCCAGCTACAATAGATGTCCCGTCTCATTCGTCAAACGACAGATTCGTCTAGAGTCGATTGACGAATGGAACGGGCGCTATATAGCTGGGGAAACCGCCTCGACCACAAAGCTCTTCTTCCCGTGCGCTGTGGAGGCCCATAAACTCATAGGTAAGTTATCGCTCGACTCAGTGACGACCCAGGTGTTCACGGGGCATGGCGGGTTTTCCGAGTACTTGAATCGATTCAAGTGCAAGGAGAGCCCGTCATGCATCTGTGACCCTGCAGTGCACGAGAGCATTGCACACGTGCTGACCGAATGTCCGGTGTCACTAAAAAGGCGCACTGAATTAGAACTAGAGATAAATATAGAAATTAAGACAGAAAATTTTAATATGTTATTAGAAAATAAGGACACTAGAGATAAGTTTATTCAATATTGTAAGAATGTAGCATCACAGGTAATTAAGAGAAACAAGTAGAAATAAGTTAGGCTAAGTATATAATGTATATTATATTACCTTAGCAACTAGAAATAGAATAAGATAAAATAGAATAAACTAGAAAATAAGATAGATAAGTTAGCCTTAAGGATTTTTTGTATGTAAATAAAGATAAAAAGAAATCGTTCCATAGAATAAGACTTTAGATAGGCAATAAGTAGGATACTCCCTAAGAAGGAGATAGGCAATAAGTTAGGATCTCCCAATGAAGGAGTTAGTATAGTTAGGGGTAAGTATAAATTAGAGATAGACCGCAATAGGCTCTAACGATAGTTAGGGGAACGAGAGTGGGGCATAGCGCCCCACAAAAAAAAAAAAAAAAAAAAAAAAAAAAAAACCTAACCTAACCTAACCTAACCTAACCTAACCTAACCTAACCTAACCTAACCTAACCTAACCTAACCTAACCTAACCTAACCTAACCTAACCTAACCTAACCTAACCTAACCTTTTTTTTTTTTTTTTTTTTTTTTTTTTTTTTTTTTTTTTTTTTTTTTTTTTTTTTTTTTTTTTTTTTTTTTTTTTTTTTTTTTTTTGTTTTCGCGGGGAAAGCTCATTTATTGCTACCGCCCCACCGGGAGGGAGGGTGGAACGGTTATGTTGGGTTCTACCGGCCTTACGACCCAGCCACCCGACCGCTGGGCCGAGTCCCTAACCATATATACAATGCCGGTAACTACCAACTAAAACCCCGCGGTGACCATCTTCGGCGCATTTGGGACGGCCCCGGGTTTCCCGAGGCGAAAAGCACCCCGGTTTCAGCCGGAACCGCCCCTGCGCGGTGCCGCCTTGCGGCCCGTCTCCAATTGGGGGGGGCTCAGAAGCCCCCGCCGCCGAAGGACGCCCTCGGCGTCAACGACAGCCACGAGGCCAACCACCCGTGCTGCCGTCCATCCCGGGGGTCGCACGTACAATAGTACGTGTACAAAAGGTGTACTGATGGGCGCTACGACAGCCCCCCGCTGCGCGCCCGCGACCCCCCGATGGCCCCTATTAGTCGCCTCTTACGACAGGCAGGGGATACCGTGGTGGAATTCTCCAAACGCCCCCAATCCACAGGGCGGGAGACGCCGGTCAGTCGTCACCCCGGCGCCTCCTTCGTCTCCGCTGGCGGCGGGAGGGATCGTTGTGCTCCCGATCCCTCTCGGCACTCTCCTTCTGCGAGATTACGGCCTCGCAGAAGTGGGCCACCGCACGCCAGGACCTCCGGCTGTCGACCATGGCGGACACCACGGCCGGCAGCGAAAGGTCACCTCCGACGACTGCTGCGAGAGCGCTGCGCTCATCGTCCCAGGCTGGACACTCCTCCAAAGTGTGTTGGGCCGTGTCCTGCGGACAGTTGTCACAATGGTGACACACGGCCGACTCCTCTGTGCCTACGATCTGACACAGGTACCGGCCGAAACACCCGTGGCCGGTGAGTACCTGTGTCAGTCGGAACGTCGCCGCGCCGTGGCGCCTGTCTAACCATTGGTCAAAGACAGGACGCACTGCCGCGACGGCCCTCGAACCCGCTGACGGGTTCTCCAGCCTGAGACGCCACTCCTCCACGGCGGCTCTGCGGAGGGAGCCACGTTTGGCCTCCACCTCTCTCGGGGCCGGTCGCTGCCCGCGCCTGAACGCCTCCTCCCGCCAGTGAAATGTGGCGGAGAGGGCCTTAGCGTCCAGGTCCCACGGGAGGAAACCGGCCAATACGCAGGCCGCCTCGAACGAGATCGTGCGGTAGCCCCTGATCGCGCGCTGCGCCACTACCCGCTGTGGTTTCCGCAGCAGGGCGACGCATCGGTCGCTCAGGGACTCGGCCCAAACGGGACTCCCGTACAGGGCCATGGACCGCACGACTCCGGCGTACAGCCTTCGGCAAGGGATGCCAGGACCTTCCAAATTGGGCAGCAGGCTTGAAAGCGCGCCCGCTGCCCGGGACAATTTAGTCCCCAATGCTTCAAAATGGGCGCGGAATTCCCATCGGCTATCTAAAATCAAACCCAAATACTTCATCTTCGAGCCGATGGGAATCCGCACCCCGTTCACCACTATGTGGGCACCGGCCGGTGGCCCCTTCCGAGGCCCATGAAAGCAGATGGCCTCGGTTTTGTCAAGGGCCACCTTCAATCCCAGCCGCTGAATGCGGCTAACTACGTGGCCGGTGCCCACCGCCGCCAGGATTGCGGCGTCCTGGAAGGTCCTGGAGCTGGCCGTGACCAGCGTGTCGTCGGCGTAACAAGTGACGCCGACGCCCCAGAGGTTGGCACCACGGAGAACCCAGTCAAACCCGATGTTCCACAGGAGTGGGCCCAAGACTGAGCCCTGTGGAACACCGCAGGTCATTTCTCTTCGCTGCCACCCGTCGGCGCCCGGATACACTACGTCCCTATAGGAGAGGTACGAGTGCACCAGACGCCGGAGATAGGGCGGCACCTCGTGGTACCGCAGTGCTTCGTGAATACAGGCCCAGGGCAGTGAGTTGAAAGCATTAGAAATGTCTAAGCTCACCGCTATGACAACTTTGCCCCGGGCCACCTCTTCCTCCGCGTGTGTCTTTACCCGCAGAATCGCGTGTACTGTCGAACGACCCCTTCTAAAACCATATTGGCAGTCGGCCAGATTGGGACCGACCCTCTCGAGATGCTCGACGAGGCGAGCGTGAATGACTCGCTCGAAGAGTTTAGCGACCTCGTCGAGCAACACGATGGGCCGGTAGGCCGACGGCGACTCTGCGGGTCGTCCTTCCTTCTTGAGCAGGACGAGCTTCCCGGTTTTCCAACGCGACGGGAAGACGCCCTGCTCGAGACACGCGGAGAACAGGCTGCGGAGCCTCGGACCCAGGTACTCGACGGCTGCGACCCAGGCCTTTCCTGGGATTCCGTCGAGCCCCGGGGCGGTGTTCTTGCCCCGCAGCCGAAGCACTGCCGCCCGCAATTCCGCGGGCGAAACCTCTGGGACATCCCTTGCCGAACTCGACGATGGCGCCGACTCGCGGGGCGCCATCGGTGGAGGAGTGGTCTCCACGGTGGCCGGAAATAAGGCCGCGACGACTTCAGCCAGAAGCTGTGGCTGGAGACCCTGCGACAGCGGGGGCGCCCAGGGGCGGAGCTTGTTCATCGCCACCTTATACGGACGCCCCCACGGGTCGCTGTCGAGGGTCTGCAAAAACTCCCTTCTCGCCGCGACCTTAGACCTCTTGATGGCCACCTGCAGCGCTCTCTTCGCCTCTTTATAGAGGCCGTAGAGCTGCCGCTCCTGGTCTTCGTGATCCGCCGGCCTTAGACGGCGACGACGGTGCCTGGCATACTGGCGGCGTGCTGTAACGCAAGCAACGCGCAACTGCGCCAGCTCCTCCGACCACCAGTACACCTGGCGTCGGGGCGGGAGGCGCCGGATCCGGGGCATGGCGGCGTCACAGACGTCGGTCATCGCCACCCCGAACCACTCCGCCTCCTCCTCAACCCGTGTCGGCCCATCCGGCACGGGGAGCCACGACACGACCAGAGCGGCAAGTTCTAGGGCCTCTTTATCGAGGCGCTTCGTAGCCCATCGCGGGCCGTCCTGATGCGGGGCACTCGGTCCACCACCGGGCTGGGCGATGGCGGACGCGGAGACGTCGAACCTAATGTAACGATGGTCCGATAACGTCTCCACGCCCGCGAGTACCTTCCAGCCCTGGACACGGCGTGCGACGGCTGGACTCCCAAACGACAAATCAACAATGGATCCGCCATTTTGCCGCACGCACGTGTCCACCGACCCCCTATTCAGAACGGCCAGACCTGCCGAGATCGCCCATTCCTCCAGGACCTCACCGCGTACATCGGTCGCCGACGAGCCCCAAGCCACGGACTTGGCGTTGAAGTCGCCGGCGACGATTGCCGGGTGAGGTTGGCCTTGCACCACCAGGGCCCCCAGCTGAACCAGAAAAGATTCAAATTCAGACAAGGGTCTGTTGGGAGAAAAATACACTCCGACTATCCAAATACCTCCCAACAGAGCCGCGACGCACCCCCGACCCTTCAGAATCTTCGCAAACGGGGGGGCGCCAGCGGCACCCTGGGTAATTAAGGCCACCGAGCCGTCGAGGTCCCCCGCCCAGTTATCGCGGGGAGGGACAAAGTATGGCTCGGCGACCACGACCACTTGCACCGACCACTGCGCCATGCTTTGGGTTAAAAGATCCTGGGCACGGGCGCAGTGGTTGATGTTCGCCTGGAGGAACTTTAAATCCATTACTGATGGGCGATCTCCTCCACTTCCATCTCTGCCGGTGGGCTCTGCGACTGCGACTGGGCCGTGGCCTCAGTGGCAGCCGGTCTCCCTCTTCGGGGTGGGCGCCGGAACTTGCGGGAGGAGGCGGGACACGCCTTCCCCCCGACCTGATGCCCGGCAGGCTTGCCGGCCGCAGCGCAGACTGCGCAGTTCGGCGCGGCTTCACAACCACGGGCCTTGTGGCCCGGCTGACCGCAGCGATAGCACAATTCGCTGCGGTCAGTACTGCATGTGCAGTGCTCCCGCACGTGCCCCGACTCGAGGCAGCGGAAGCACCGCAATGGTCGCGGCTCGAGCACAGAAACTCGAGCCGCTACCCAACCGATCAAAAGACGGCCTGCTCCCTTTACCTTCTGGGCCGCCTTGACAGGCAATTTGGCCCAGACCGTTCCGAGACCCGACCTGTCAGGCCGGATCTCTCCAACCTTAACTGCTTCTAGGCCACAACCACCGGCCTTGGAGAGGGCCGCTGCAACCGATTCGGGGGTGGCTGTGTAGTCCAGCCCCGACAATCGCAGCTCCGCGTTCTTGGTGGGTCGGGAGACACGGATGTCCTCCGACCCCTGGAAACACTCCCTGAGCCTCGCGGCTAGGGAGTCGGCCCTCTCCTCACTGTTGGCCCCGGGCACCTCATACATAGGGGCACCCGTGGCCGCAAACTTAGGTTTTAGCCTAGAAATATTTAGGCCGGTGAGGTCCACCTTGCCCTGGGCCTCCGTAAGAACTTGGGCGTACGAAAGCCCCTTCTTAACAGCCTCCGGTGTTAACGATATAACAACAGCCGCAGACCGCGGCGGGCGCAGCTTTGGCTCTGTCTTGCGGGGCTGTTGCTGCTGCTGCTGAGAGCTTGCTTGTGCCGCGTTGCGTTTCGCCTTCTTCTTGGCGTTTTGGCTCACGACGACATTCCATGGAGTGTCCATGGACGTCGGAGCCGGCGGCAGTGGGCGAGGTTCACGAGGCAAGCTCTTCGGCGCGTTCTTTTTCGCCTTCTTGTTCGTTTTGCCCTTGGCGGGCTTAGTGGGCCGCTGAGAGTTGGCGGCCACATCCGGCTTTGATGGCCCAGCAATTACTGGCATTGGCGCCCAAGAAGGCCCGGCAACAGCAACGGGCATCGGAGCAGGAGCTGGAGCAGGGGGGGCAGCAGTGGCGGGGACTGGTTGTGCAGTCCCCTTACCTTTCCCCTTCCCCTTCCCTTTTCCTTTACCCACCACGGGTTGCGACGGCGGAAGCTCAGGTGTCGGTTTGTCCAGGTTGGCCCTCGACTCATGGGCCAATGGCGGTCTTTGGGCGGGCCCCATGAGAGCCGACTCGATCCTGGCCGTTAGTCGGGCCTCCAGGAGTTCGATCGAGTTGGCTGATCCCTTGTCCGCCTCTATCTGGTCGAGGCGGCGACGGAGAGCAGCAATTTCCTCTGTCTGCTGTTTCTTCTCCGCCTCGTGGCGGGCGCACATGTCCCGCCATTTGTTTGCCTCTTCTTGGAGGCGGGCCATCACCGAGGTCTCCGGTTGATCAACGAATTTTTGAATCCGCTCGGAGACCACCTTCAGGTATTTCTGGTAAATGCCCTTCAGATTACCTGACTTTGCATTCACCATTTTTATTATTTTTCCGCACTCTTTGAGGTCCTCGAGGACGATGACTCTGTCCTCCTGGTCGACACCAGCCCACTCCATTGGGACCTCTTTTGAAGGCGCCGGCGACTTCATAAACGACCGTAGCCGTTCCGCCATTTCGTCTTCGGCTTTCTGCCGGGCAGCCTCTCGCCTTTGAGCATTAAGCTCCTTTTGGGCTTTTTGTATGCCGACATACTTGCCGGTCGCCGATGGGCGACCACGACCACGGGGCGACGTTCGGGCGCATTTGGCACCCACCCCACTCTCTGTGTCGCTGGAGCGCGAGGAGCGGGACCGAATTGAGTCGGTCTCGCTCCCCTGCCACATGCGCCCCCTGGACACTCGCGACGAAGCACGACTGTGCCTGAGCCCGGGAGCAACCACCGGGCTAGCCACTGACCCCTCCGCCGCTGCCATCTCCGTGGGCTTCGCGCCCACCTCCTCCACAACAACAACCTCACCAACTTCCACGGGCTTGCGCCCCTCCGCCTCTCCGGACCCCGACTGGGATATCAGAGCAGGCAACTTCTCAATTATGATTTTAGGGTTTAAATTGACAATATCCATAAAATTCCCACGAGTATGGGGGAAATAAACGGTCCACCCAGGCAGAGCCCCCTGTACCTGGGTAAGCCTAGGCGTAACCCGCACGGAGTTTCGGCTGGACTCCGGCGGGGGATCGCACTAACGACCGAACTTCCCATCGGCCATGCATCCCCTCGCGGTGCGCCGCCGCTTGGGATTCGGGGTAACTTTTTATAGAGGTTTTCTACCTCGCGGCCCGGGCGGTGAAGCCAAGACCCTCGGTCCGGTGAGAGCGCGAGACATGTCCACAGACCTCCCACCGGATTACGATATACGACGGTGACAGCGGAAGAGAGGGTCCCTCCCACTGCCCGCTCGGCGGCGGGATGAGCGCACACCGAGCCCGCCGACACCCCCGAGACAGAACCCGGGGGTAGCCCGAAGAACGAGCCCCACAACACGAAGGCCGCCGCAACAGGCGACGACCCCCAACCACACTGTCAGGATATCGGCCGTCGGTCAACATGAACAAGATGACCGCCGTTGCCCAGGGTGCACCACGGGGAGGTTTCCTGACTTCGCACCCCAACCTAACCTAACCTAACCTAACCTAACCTAACCTAACCTAACCTAACCTAACCTAACCTTTTTTTTTTTTTTTTTTTTTTTTTTTGTTTTCGCGGGGAAAGCTCATTTATTGCTACCGCCCCACCGGGAGGGAGGGTGGAACGGTTATGTTGGGTTCTACCGGCCTTACGACCCAGCCACCCGACCGCTGGGCCGAGTCCCTAACCATATATACAATTAACCTATGCCGGTAACTACCAACTAAAACCCCGCGGTGACCATCTTCGGCGCATTAGGGACGGCCCCGGGTTTCCCGAGGCGAAAAGCACCCCGGTTTCAGCCGGAACCGCCCCTGCGCGGTGCCGCCTTGCGGTCCGTCTCCAATTGGGGGGGGCTCAGAAGCCCCCGCCGCCGAAGGACGCCCTCGGCGTCGACGACAGCCACGAGGCCAACCACCCGTGCTGCCGTCCATCCCGGGGGTCGCACGTACAATAGTACGTGTACAAAAGGTGTACTGATGGGCGCTACGACAGCCCCCCGCTGCGCGCCCGCGACCCCCCGATGGCCCCTATTAGTCGCCTCTTACGACAGGCAGGGGATACCGTGGTGGAATTCTCCAAACGCCCCCAATCCACAGGGCGGGAGACGCCGGTCAGTCGTCACCCCGGCGCCTCCTTCGTCTCCGCTGGCGGCGGGAGGGATCGTTGTGCTCCCGATCCCTCTCGGCACTCTCCTTCTGCGAGATTACGGCCTCGCAGAAGTGGGCCACCGCACGCCAGGACCTCCGGCTGTCGACCATGGCGGACACCACGGCCGGCAGCGAAAGGTCACCTCCGACGACTGCTGCGAGAGCGCTGCGCTCATCGTCCCAGGCTGGACACTCCTCCAAAGTGTGTTGGGCCGTGTCCTGCGGACAGTTGTCACAATGGTGACACACGGCCGACTCCTCTGTGCCTACGATCTGACACAGGTACCGGCCGAAACACCCGTGGCCGGTGAGTACCTGTGTCAGTCGGAACGTCGCCGCGCCGTGGCGCCTGTCTAACCATTGGTCAAAGACAGGACGCACTGCCGCGACGGCCCTCGAACCCGCTGCCGGGTTCTCCAGCCTGAGACGCCACTCCTCCACGGCGGCTCTGCGGAGGGAGCCACGTTTGGCCTCCACCTCTCTCGGGGCCGGTCGCTGCCCGCGCCTGAACGCCTCCTCCCGCCAGTGAAATGTGGCGGAGAGGGCCTTAGCGTCCAGGTCCCACGGGAGGAAACCGGCCAATACGCAGGCCGCCTCGAACGAGATCGTGCGGTAGCCCCTGATCGCGCGCTGCGCCACTACCCGCTGTGGTTTCCGCAGCAGGGCGACGCATCGGTCGCTCAGGGACTCGGCCCAAACGGGACTCCCGTACAGGGCCATGGACCGCACGACTCCGGCGTACAGCCTTCGGCAAGGGATGCCAGGACCTTCCAAATTGGGCAGCAGGCTTGAAAGCGCGCCCGCTGCCCGGGACAATTTAGTCCCCAATGCTTCAAAATGGGCGCGGAATTCCCATCGGCTATCTAAAATCAAACCCAAATACTTCATCTTCGAGCCGATGGGAATCCGCACCCCGTTCACCACTATGTGGGCACCGGCCGGTGGCCCCTTCCGAGGCCCATGAAAGCAGATGGCCTCGGTTTTGTCAAGGGCCACCTTCAACCCTAGCCGCTGGATGCGGCTAACTACATGGCCGGTGCCGACCGCCGCCAGGATTGCGGCATCCTGGAAGGTCCTGGAGCTGGCCGTGACCAGCGTGTCGTCGGCGTAGCAAGTGACGCCGACGCCCCAGAGGTTGGCACCACGGAGAACCCAATCGAACCCGATGTTCCACAGGAGTGGGCCCAGGACTGAGCCCTGTGGAACACCGCAGGTCATTTCTCTTCGGTGCCACCCGTCGGCGCCCGGATACACTACGTCCCTATGGGAGAGGTACGAGTGCACCAGACGCCGGAGATAGGGCGGCACCTCGTGGTACCGCAGTGCTTCATGAATGCAGGCCCAGGGCAGTGAGTTAAATGCATTCGAAATGTCTAAACTAACTGCTATGACAACTTTGCCCCGGGCCACCTCTTCCTCCGCGTGTGTCTTCACCCGCAGAATCGCGTGAATTGTCGACCGACCCTTCCGAAATCCGAATTGGCAATCAGCCAAATCGGGACCGACCCTCTCGAGATGCTCGACGAGGCGAGCGTGAATGACTCGCTCGAAGAGTTTACATACCTCGTCGAGCAGCACGATGGGCCGGTAGGCCGACGGCGACTCTGCGGGTCGTCCTTCCTTCTTGAGCAGGACGAGCTTCCCGGTTTTCCATCGCGACGGGAAGACGCCCTGCTCCAGACACGCGGAGAACAGGCTGCGGAGCCTCGGACCCAGGTACTCGACGGCTGCGACCCAGGCCTTTCCTGGGATTCCGTCGAGCCCCGGGGCGGTGTTCTTGCCCCGCAGCCGAAGCACTGCCGCCCGCAATTCCGCGGGCGAAACCTCTGGTACATCCCTTGCCGAACTCGACGATGGCGCCGACTCGCGGGGCGCCATCGGTGGAGGAGTGGTCTCCACGGTGGCCGGAAATAAGGCCGCGACGACTTCAGCCAGAAGCTGTGGCTGGAGACCCTGCGACAGCGGGGGCGCCCAGGGGCGGAGCTTGTTCATCGCCACCTTATACGGACGCCCCCACGGGTCGCTGTCGAGGGTCTGTAGAAACTCCCTTCTCGCCGCGACCTTAGACCTCTTGATGGCCACCTGCAGCGCTCTCTTCGCCTCTTTGTAGAGGCCGTAGAGCTGCCGCTCCTGGTCTTCGTGATCCGCCGGCCTTAGACGGCGACGACGGTGCCTGGCGTACTGGCGGCGTGCTGTAACGCAAGCAACGCGCAACTGCGCCAGCTCCTCCGACCACCAGTACACCTGGCGTCGGGGCGGGAGGCGCCGGATCCGGGGCATGGCGGCGTCACAGACGTCGGTCATCGCCACCCCGAACCACTCCGCCTCCTCCTCAACCCGTGTCGGCCCATCCGGCACGGGGAGCCACGACACAACCAGAGCGGCAAGTTCCAGGGCCTCTTTATTGAGGCGCTTCGTAGCCCACCGCGGGCCGTCCTGATTCGGGGCACTCGGTCCACTACCGGGCTGGGCGATGGCGGACGCGGAGACGTCGAACCTAATGTAACGATGGTCCGATAACGTCTCCACGCCCGCGAGGACCTTCCAGCCCTGGACACGGCGTGCGACGGCTGGACTCCCAAACGACAAATCAACAATGGATCCGCCATTTTGCCGCACGCACGTGTCCACCGACCCCCTATTCAGAACGGCCAGACCTGCCGAGATCGCCCATTCCTCCAGGACCTCACCGCGTGCATCGGTCGCCGACGAGCCCCAAGCCACGGACTTGGCGTTGAAGTCGCCGGCGACGATTGCCGGGTGAGGTTGGCCTTGCACCACCAGGGCCCCCAGCTGAACCAGAAAAGATTCAAATTCAGACAAGGGTCTGTTGGGAGAAAAATACACTCCGACTATCCAAATACCTCCCAACAGAGCCGCGACGCACCCCCGACCCTTCAGAATCTTTGTAAACGGGGGGGCGCCAGCGGCACCCTGGGTAATTAAGGCCACCGAGCCGTCGAGGTCCCCCGCCCAGTTATCGCGGGGAGGGACAAAGTATGGCTCGGCGACCACGACCACTTGCACCGACCACTGCGCCATGCTTTGGGTTAAAAGATCCTGGGCACGGGCGCAGTGGTTGATGTTCGCCTGGAGGAACCTAAAAGCCATTACTGATGGGCGATCTCCTCCACTTCCATCTCTACCTGCGGTGGGCTCTTCGACTGCGACTGGGCCGTGGCCTCAGCGGCAGCCGGTCTCCCTCTTCGGGGTGGGCGCCGGAACTTCCGGGAGGAGGCGGGACATGCCTTCCCCCCGACCTGATGCCCGGCGGGCTTGCCGGCCGCAGCGCAGACTGCGCAGTTCGGCGCGGCTTCGCATCCGCGGGCCTTGTGGCCCGGCTGACCGCAGCGATAGCACAATTCGCTGCGGTCAGTACTGCATGTGCAGTGCTCCCGCACGTGCCCCGATTCGAGGCAGCGGAAGCACCGCAATGGTCGCGGCTCGAGCACAGAAACTCGAGCCGCGACCCAACCTATCAAGAGACGACCTGCCCCTTTAACTTTTTGGGCCGCCTTAACGGGCAATTTGGCCCAGACCGTCCCGAGACCCGACTTGTCGGGCCGGATCTCCCCAACCTTCACCATCTCCAGGCCACACCCACCGGCCTTGGAGAGGGCCGCTGCGACCGATTCGGGGGTGGCTGTATAGTCCAGCCCCGACAGTCGCAGCTCCGCGTTTTTGGTGGGTCGGGAGACACGGATGTCCTCCGACCCCTGGAAACACTCCCGCAGCCTCGCGGCTAGGGAGTCTGCCCTCTCCTCGCTGTTCGCCCCGGGCACCTCATACATAGGGGCACCCGTGGCCGCGAATTTCGGCTTCAGCCTAGTAATACTTAGGCCGGTGAGGTCGACCTTGCCCTGGGCCTCAGTCAACACTTGGGCGTAAGAGAGCCCCTTCTTAACAGCCTCTGGTGTAAGCGAGATTATAACCGCCGCAGAGCGCGGCGGGCGCAACTTCGGCTCAGCCTTTCGGGGCTGCTGTTGTTGCGAGGCTGCCGGTTGAACGCTGCGTTTTGCCTTCTTCTTACTCACCACCACGTTCCATGGAGTGTCCATGGACACCGGCGCCGGTGGCAGTGGGCGAGGCTCACGAGGCGCGTTCTTTTTCGCCTTCTTCTTGATCTTCTTGCCCTTGGCGGGCTTAGTGGGCCGCTCAGAGTTGGCGGCGGCCGCTATTGCTGGCGTTGGAGCCCATGAGGGCCCGGCCACAGCAGGAGGCATTGCAGCTACCTGAGCAGGAGCTGGAGCAGGGGGGGCAGCAGTGGCAGGGACAGGTTGTGCAGTCCCGCTCTTTTTCCCCTTCCCCTTCCCTTTCCCTTTTCCGACCACGGGTTGCGACGACGGGAGCTCAGGTGTTGACTTCTGGTTGGCCCTGGTCTCATGGGCCAACGGCGGCCTCTGAGCAGGCCCCATGAGAGCCGACTCAAATCTTGCCGTAAGGCGAGCCTCGAGGCGTTCCATGGCCTCCGTCGTCTCCACTGTGCTCTTGTCCGCCTCTAGCTGGTCGAGGCGGCGACGGAGAGCAGCAATTTCCTCCGACTGCTGCTTCTTCTCCGCCTCGTGGCGGGCGCACAACTCCCTCCATTTGTTTGCCTCATCTTGGAGGCGGGCCATTACCGAGGTCTCCGGCTGTTCAATAAACCTCTGGATTTTGTCCGTGACCACCTTCAGGCACTTCTGGTAAGTACCCTTTAGGTTGCCGGACTTGGCACTTACCATTTTAATAATTTTGCCACACTCTTTAAGGTCCTCGAGGACGATGACCTTGTCCTCTTCGAGTTCTGCCCACTCCATTGGGCCCTCTTTTGGTGGCGCCGGCGACTTCAGGAAAGAGCGAAGCCTATCCGTCATTTCCTCTTCGGCTTTCTGTCGGGCAGCCTCACGCCTTTGGGCATTTAGCTCCTTTTGGGCTTTTTGGATCCCAACATACTTGCCGGTCGCCGATGGGCGACCACGACCTCGGGGCGATGTGCGGGCGCATTTGGCGCCCACCCCACTCTCAGTGTCGCTGGAGCGCGAGGAGCGGGACCGAATTGAGTCGGTCTCGCTCCCTTGCCACATGCGCCCCCTGGACACTCGCGACGAAGCACGACTGTGCCTGAGCCCGGGAACAACCACCGGGCTAGCCACTGACATCTCCGCAGCTACCATCTCAACGGGCTTCGCGCCCACCTCCTCCACGACAACCTCTCCTACGTCAACGGGCTTGCGCCCCTCCGCCTCTCCGGACCCCGACTGGGATACCAGAGCAGGCAACTTCTCCAACAGGATTTTAGGGTTTAAGTTTACAAAAGCCATAAAGTTCCCACGAGTATGGGGGAAATAAACGGTCCACCCAGGCAGAGCCCCCTGTACCTGGGTAAGCCTAGGCGTAACCCGCACGGAGTTTCGGCTGGACTCCGGCGGGGGGTCGCACTAACGACCGAACTTCCCATCGGCCATGCATCCCCTCGCGGTGCGCCGCCGCTTGGGATTCGGGGTAACTTTTTATAGAGGTTTTCTACCTCGCGGCCCGGGCGGTGAAGCCAAGACCCTCGGTCCGGTGAGAGCGCGAGACATGTCCACAGACCTCCCACCGGATTACGATATACGACGGTGACAGCGGAAGAGAGGGTCCCTCCCACTGCCCGCTCGGCGGCGGGATGAGCGCACACCGAGCCCGCCGACACCCCCGAGACAGAACCCGGGGGTAGCCCGAAAAACGAGCCCAACAACACGAAGGCCGCCGCAACAGGCGACGACCCCCAACCACACTGTCAGGATATCGGCCGTCGGTCAACATGAACAAGATGACCGCCGTTGCCCAGGGTGCACCACGGGGAGGTTTCCTGACTTCGCACCCCAACCTAACCTAACCTAACCTAACCTAACCTAACCTAACCTAACCTAACCTAACCTAACCTAACCTAACCTAACCAGTCGCACTCCGAACGCGGTCGGAGTCGGATCGTTTTTGAGCCGCTCCGCACGGAAAAAATCCGGAAAATTAGCAAAGTTGTGATAAGTGTACCGTGTTATACACCGTTGTGTGCGGAATCGCAAGGCGCACCTAAGCGGCCTATTTGTGTGTGTGCACGACAATTGTGCGAAGTACAAAGTGCAAAAAACTAGTTCGGTGAAAGTTTTTTCGTTTTATCTCGTCGAAACGATCGACGACCCCCAAATTTTTTTGGGCGGCCAGCAAGTCCCCGTCGAGCCCTACAAAACGAGCTGTCGCGTTCCGCGCGGTCACTTATAGTTTCGTGGCAAAAGCCAAAAAAACAAGTGGCCACGTGGCACGTGCACCGTGATCCAGGGCTCCGGGGACAATTCTGACTACGCAGCGGGCTGCGCACCGTTGCGGCGATTGGGGAGGCATTTTGCCCCACCCCAAAATTCGACAACTGACGGCGCCGGGGGCGAAAAACGAAAATTCCGGGAATTTTTCCATCAGTTTTTCTGCTCTAAGTCCGCGAAACGATCTGCGACACCACCATCTCTAGTCGCCATCGCCAAGCCCTCGCCGAGACGCGTCCAACGACGCCCCACACGCTTGGCGGGCGCTGGTAGTTTCGTGGCTTAGAGCGAAAAACCACATTCCCGGAAAACACGTGCGACAGGATCCAGGAGCCGGACCCGAATTTGGAGTACCAGGGAAGGAGCAGTACACCAGGCACCTACAGGAGGCAGCAAGAAGTAGACTACTTTAAGTCACAAAATTAGAATTGTGAGTGTATTTACGATATTTTATCGGTTTTTCGGGATTTGCGAGTCTGGAAGGGGGGGAAGACTATCTTCCCACACCGCCAATCGAAGTGCATCACTACCTTGCACCTTCATTATTAATTCCAGGACGCTGGCCCGAAAGATCGATTTTTACGGACTAAAAAACCACCAAAATTTGTGAAATATAGTTTTTAATTAATATCTCGGAAACTATCAGGAATTGGTCAAAAATTTCACCGGATTCAAAATCCCAACGTAGTTGGGATTTAATATAGTTGGGATTTCCACCCCCCATAATAATCCATAAAAATTTCCCCCCCCCCAAAAATTTTCCAAAAATTTTCTCGGTCTCAAAATTTCTAAAATTCATTCTAAATTAACATATTCCTTGTACCCACTACCCCCACCCTATTTTCGGCTCAAAAATTTTTTCCAAAAAATTCCACTTAAGTCCCCATAAAAATTAAATTACACAACTTTTGTTTTAACAGTTTTTAACTATCGAGTTTCCATGATAATTCCGAACAGAAATTTTCAAAAAATTCCAGAATTAATTTTTAATGTTTAAAACGCTACAGGACGATAGGCCAGTCCAAGACGGACAGTACGAGCCCAAACTCGGGTAATTTTGGACGAAAAACGAGGGAGCAGTCGTGAAAACTAGTTTTCCGGCGGCCATCTTGAAAATCTACAGTCCTCAATATCTCCGAAGTCTTACGAGATAGGTTGCCCGAGTTTGGGTTTGTCCTGAAGGTCTTTGCGAGGCCTACAATCCTGGGTACTCTATGTAGAGTCACCTAGAACTCTACCAAGATTCTTCCAAAAATTTTACAAAACAAGGAAGAATAATCACCAACTAGAGTTTCCCTGAAGGAATTGACTGTGGAAGGTGATGTAGAGACGCCCTGGTACCAGGAGTGGACAATTTTATTGTATTTTTAGTATAAGGTAGTCATAAGTTAGTTATTATTAAGACCAGCGGACGTGTATTACACGTGCCGCTCACGACGTCCAGGCAGACGAAAAATAGTTAGTAGGACACCACTCAGTAACGAGTGGACAATTATATTGAGCTGCTTCTATATTATAGTTAGCGACGTTTCTAGTTTATATTGACTCCTATAGGCCTTTTACACCTATAGGAAATTTACATTCTACTGATTTCGGACGAGTACCCCAACGGCATACCACCTGAGCCAGGATGTATAGAACACCAGCCAAGGGACAGCAGAGTCGGACCCCGGAGGAGCACAGTCCGAAAAGGACAGTTGACAGGACCTTTACCAAGGTCGCACAGGCTCGTCGTAGTCTCGAGGCCCAGATTGAGAGATCAATGGATCCAGGAACAGCGGGACCCTCGGGACTGGGACCAGTCATAGGACCAGTCATAGGGATGGGGAAGAAGGACGTAGGAGCAACCCAGAAGCCGAATGTCTTGACCCGAGCCGCTGGATATCCAAATAGGATGGCGGAGGCCAAGTCGTGTCTAATTAAGATCAAGACACAGATCAATAACAGTCGTAACCTAAAAACAGAAATTAGGAACGACGTTATTGACTCGGCGGACAGGCTGTATAAGATCTTGAAGGACATTGAGATGGACCGGAGACAGCAACAGCAGGAAGGAGGTAGAGATAGAGATATCCCCTCATCACCACCAACTCAGCAGTCACCGCAAAATCTGAAACAGAAAATAGAAAATGAAACGGACATAACGGCATTGGAGAGGAAAATTATGAGAAAACTGGAGGAACATACGGAGCTGATAAGGAAAACCAAGGAAGAAATTACGGAGATAAACAGGGAGGTCAAGGAGCACAGAACGGAATGGAAGGAGACGAGAAGCTATGCGAGTGTAGCGGCCGGCTCACCAAAACCAAAATCTACAGTGGTGGAGGCACAGACGGCGCTACACTCCATCATAGTGACGTCGAAGGACGAAGGGAAGACGGGGGAGCAGATATTTGAGAACATCCGGAAGACAATAAAGGCCAAAGAAGAGGGACTCCAAATTGATCGAATAAGGAAGGCAAAGGACAGGAAAGTGATAATTGGGTGTTCCTCAAAGGAAGAAATAGGGAAGGTTAGGGAAAGAATAAAAAAGGGGGGAGAGCTGGAAATAACAGAGGTGAGAAACAAGGATCCGCTCATTATCCTCAAAGACGTGTTGAACCACAACAGTGACGAGGATATAGTGCAAGCTCTAAAGACCCAAAACAAACATCTTTTGGGGTCAGTGAAAGATGGGGAAATAACCATCAAGTTTAAAAAGAGAGCCAGAAATCCACTAACTACCAACATCATCATCCAAACTGCACCACGGATATGGAGGACGCTGACCGAGGCCGGGGCGGTCCATATAGATGTGCAGCGCATCAAAGTCGCAGACCAGTCCCCCCTAATCCAGTGCACCCGCTGCTTAGGGTTCGGACATGGCAGGAGACATTGTACTGAACAAGTGGATGTGTGTAGTCACTGTGGTGGACCACACGTGAGAAAAGACTGTCCAGACTGGCTGGCAAACGCGCCTCCCACCTGCAGCAATTGCCATAAGGTGAGGATGAGCGGCGCGGAACACAACGCATTTAGTGCTGACTGTCCAGTGAGGAGGCGTTGGGACGCGATAGCACGGGCGAAGGTCGCGTACTGCTAAGGGCGTCCCAAAGCAACCCAAAGTTGGAAACACCGCAAGGCCATACCTCATAGCCCAAGCAAACCTGCAACGTAAAAAACTCGCAACTGAAGAAATAATGATGCAGGCAAAGGAGAGGAAGGTGGCCTTTGCACTTCTCCAAGAGCCGTATGTGGGGGGCTCGAGTAGAATGAAGAATTACGGAGGCACTAGAATTTACCAAAACACCACTGGAGAAGGAGACGTAAAGGCAGCGATTGCCTTTTACGATGATAACATCAAGGTTATCCAGTGCCCAGAACTCACCACCAACAACATCGTGGTGGTGAAAGTTCTCACCCAGAGGGCAAGAGAAATAGTGCTAATCTCATTCTACTTCGAGCCAACCACACCCTTGGAACCATACCTGGACCAGCTCAGGGGAATAGCGCGAGGACTGGGCCGGGCCCACGTTCTCATTGGTGGAGACACGAACTCCAAAAGCACGTGGTGGGGCAGCACCAGGACCGACAGCAGAGGAAATCTAATGTCAGGCCTCCTCGAAGAGTTAGGCCTTCAGGTATTAAACGTCGGCTTCACCCCAACCTTTGATACCGTAAGAGGAGAGGTGACATACAGCAGCCACGTGGACGTCATGGCATGCTCGGCGGACCTTCTCGGAATGGTGGAGGACTGGAAGGTGCATGAAGATGTAGTGAGCTCAGACCACAACACCATAATGTGCAAACTAAGGATAGGTAAAATTCAGGACATAGTAATCAAAAGAACCACCAGGATATTTAATACACGGAAAGCTAATTGGGAACAGTTTAATGTTAAACTGGGAAAATTAATAAATGAAAATAAAATAGACCCAGCGGAAATAGACAAAATTAATAGTAAACATGAATTGGACAAAATTATAGAGAAATATACAGAAACTATAACAAAAGCATGCGAACACACCATACCTTATAAAAAGCACAATAACACACTTACCATCCCATGGTGGACGAAGGAGCTCACTGCACTGAAGAGGGACACCACCACCAAGAAGAGGAGAATCCGCTGCGCAGCGCCGGTCCGAAGAAGGCTGGTTGTAGACGAATACCTGAAAGCAAAGCAGAAATATGAAGAAGAAGCGAAGATTGCTCAAGCAAGAAGTTGGAAGGAGTTCTGTGGGAACCAGGGAAAGGAACAGATGTGGGATGGGATATACAGGGCCATTAGAAGAACAACTAAAAGGCAGGAGGACGAGCCCCTTGCAAAAGAAGGCAAAATACTGAGCTCGAAGGAATCCGCAAAGTACCTGGCAGAAGTCTTCTATCCGGAAGACCTAAGGAATGAAGACAACGCATATCACCAGCGAGTAAGGGAACTAGCTGACGCCGTAAATGATGGACAGGATGATGGACATCAAGATCCATCATTCACCGAATACGAGCTGATAACAGCAGCTACGAGCTTCAACCCTAAGAAAGCCCCCGGAGCAGATGGTCTCACCGCAGACATCTGTAAGCAGGCTATTCTCCAGAGTCCTGCACTCTACCTGTCACTGGCTAACAAGTGCCTGCAGATAGGCCACTTCCCGACCATCTGGAAGGAGGCCACGGTCATCGTCCTCCGAAAACCCGGACGGGAGGACTATGCGAATCCTAAATCGTATAGACCGATCGGCTTGTTACCAGTGATGGGTAAGATTCTGGAGAAAGTTGTGGTGGCAAGAGTTAAGTGGCATCTGCTCCCTAGGATGAGTACCCGACAGTTTGGCTTTATGCCACAAAAAAGCACTGAAGACTCCCTCTATATCTTGGTAAACTATCTAAGGAATAAACTTAATCAGAAAACTATTACAGCATTGATATCCTTGGATATAGAGGGGGCCTTCGATAGTGCTTGGTGGCCCGCCATTAGAGTCAGACTGTCGGAGGAAGAGTGTCCGAAAAATCTGAGACGGGTAGTAGATAGCTACTTTGAGAGCCGTAAAGTAAGGGTTCGCTTCGCCGGGGAAGAACACATGAGATGGACCTCCAAGGGATGCGTTCAAGGATCCATTGGGGGCCCACTCATGTGGAACCTGCTCCTCGACCCACTGCTCAAAGAGCTTGATAGACGGGGCGACTATTGCCAGGCCTTTGCGGACGATATAGTTCTTGTCTTCAGTGGTACAGTTGAAGAAATTCAGCGGAAGGCCAATTCGGCCCTTGCGTTCGTCCATAATTGGGGAAAGAACAACAAATTACGCTTTGCTCCACACAAAACTAAAGCTATGGTGCTAACAAGGAAATTACAACACGACACCCCAATACTACATATGGGCGGCGCCGACATAGGCCTCGTCAAGGAAATGAAGATCTTGGGCCTTACCATTGACGCAAAGCTAACATTCGGCTCACATGTTGCGGAAGTCTGCAAAAAGTCCATAGACTTCTATAAACGCCTGGCAAGGGCAGCAAAGGTGCAGTGGGGGCTCGGGCCGGAAATAGTAAGAACTCTGTACACGGCGGTCGTGGAACCCACTATCTTGTATGCGGCTAGTGCGTGGGCGCCCGCGTCCAATAAACTATATATACAGAGGCAGCTCAATATAGTTCAGCGTGGTTTCGCGCAAAAGTTGACGAAGGCCTACAGGACGACTTCGCTTAACTCGGCCATACTACTTGCTGGGATCCTCCCACTCGACGTACGAGTAAGGGAGGCTGCCCTTCTTTACGAAGTAAAGAAGGGACATTCCCAGCAGGTGGTAGGGGACCGGGTGGTGGAGAGTCCTGTGCCCTTCGTCAACCTGAACCACCCAGCGCGACGACGGAGCCGAGAGTTCCAAAGCCTGATGGACGGTGCAGAATTGAATCGATACGTCGGTGAAAATCTGTGTATTTTCACCGACGGGAGTAAGATGGAAGGGAAGGTTGGGGCGGCGCTTTCCATTTGGGATGGCGCCGCAGAAATCAAAGCCACTAAACTCAAACTCGAAGAATACTGCACCGTCTATCAGGCGGAACTGTTAGCTCTAAAAGCAGCCACCGAGGAGCTGCTGAAGAGGAAGCCTCGTGACTGCTGCATCTTCAGCGATGCCATGTCCGCACTCGAAGTCATCGCCAGAGGCGATTCCCTCCACCCATTAGCGTTCCAAATAAATAACAACTTGGAGAAACTAGAAGAACGAAACCAGAAAGTCCATCTCTTCTGGATAAAAGCGCATATTGGGTTGGAGGGGAACGAGAGGGCGGACATGCTCGCTAAAGATGCAGCACGATACCTTAAAACGCGGTCTCATTACGACTGTTGCCCGGTTTCATTCGTCAAACGACAAATCCGGAAGGATTCGATTGACGAGTGGAACCGGAGATATCAGGCGGAAGAGACCGCCAAGGTAACGAAGCTCTTCTTCCCGGACGCGAGAGCAGCGTACAGGATTGTGCGCAAGATTGTAATTAATCCCATTCTCACCCAGGTGTTAACGGGGCACGGCGGGTTCTCCGAATACTTGCACCGTTTCAAGTGTAAGGAGAGCCCGGCGTGTGTCTGTGACCCTGGGGTGAGTGAGAGCATCACGCACGTGTTAACGGAGTGCCCTGTCTTCCTGAGAAAGAGATTTGACCTAGAAATAGAATTAGGAATAAAAATTAGCAATAAGAACCTTAATGTATTAATAAAAGAAAAAGAATATAGAAATAAGTTTGTAAAATACTGCATAGATATAGCCACTAGATTAATAAGTAGAAATAAGTAGGAAATAGACAAACTAAAATGCATAATCTAAGATTACGCAAAGTTAGTGTCATAAGATATAAGCAATAAGTAACAGCAAGTTGAATATGTAGTAGAAATAAGTTAGAATAATTAGAATAAGACTAAATGTAAGAGATGTAAATAAAGAAAAACATGAAAAAATTAATAAAACCCAAATAAAAAGAAATTAGCTAGGCCAACTAGGTAAGGATCCCAGACCTAGGGATTAGGGAACGTAGGATTAGGATTAGATAGGTGGTAAGTATAGACATAGAGAGACAGAATTTCAAGAGCTCTAACATTCGTTAGGGGTACGAGAGTGGGGCATAGCGCCCCACAAAAAAAAAAAAAAAAAAAAAAAAAAAAAAAAAAAAACCTAACCTAACCTAACCTAACCTAACCTAACCTAACCTAACCTAACCTAACCTAACCTAACCTAACCTAACCTAACCTAACCTAACCTAACCTTTTTTTTTTTTTTTTTTTTTTTTTTTTTTTTTGTTTTCGCGGGGAAAGCTCATTTATTGCTACCGCCCCACCGGGAGGGAAGGTGGAACGGTTATGTTGGGTTCTACCGGCCTTACGACCCAGCCACCCGACCGCTGGGCCGAGTCCCTAACCATATATACAATTAACCTATGCCGGTAACTACCAACTAAAACCCCGCGGTGACCATCTTCGGCGCATTAGGGACGGCCCCGGGTTTCCCGAGGCGAAAAGCACCCCGGTTTCAGCCGGAACCGCCCCTGCGCGGTGCCGCCTTGCGGCCCGTCTCCAATTGGGGGGGGCTCAGAAGCCCCCGCCGCCGAAGGACGCCCTCGGCGTCGACGACAGCCACGAGGCCAACCACCCGTGCTGCCGTCCATCCCGGGGGTCGCACGTACAATAGTACGTGTACAAAAGGTGTACTGATGGGCGCTACGACAGCCCCCCGCTGCGCGCCCGCGACCCCCCGATGGCCCCTATTAGTCGCCTCTTACGACAGGCAGGGGATACCGTGGTGGAATTCTCCAAACGCCCCCAATCCACAGGGCGGGAGACGCCGGTCAGTCGTCACCCCGGCGCCTCCTTCGTCTCCGCTGGCGGCGGGAGGGATCGTTGTGCTCCCGATCCCTCTCGGCACTCTCCTTCTGCGAGATTACGGCCTCGCAGAAGTGGGCCACCGCACGCCAGGACCTCCGGCTGTCGACCATGGCGGACACCACGGCCGGCAGCGAAAGGTCACCTCCGACGACTGCTACGAGAGCGCTGCGCTCGTCGTCCCAGGCTGGACACTCTTCCAAAGTGTGTTGGGCCGTGTCCTGCGGACAGTTGTCACAATGGTGACACACGGCCGACTCCTCTGTGCCTACGATCTGACACAGGTACCGGCCGAAACACCCGTGGCCGGTGAGTACCTGTGTCAGTCGGAACGTCGCCGCGCCGTGGCGCCTGTCTAGCCATTGGGCAAAGACAGGACGCACTGCCGCGACGGCCCTCGAACCCGCTGTCGGGTTCTCCAGCCTGAGACGCCACTCCTCCACGGCGGCTCTGCGGAGGGAGCCACGTTTGGCCTCCACCTCTCTCGGGGCCGGTCGCTGCCCGCGCCTGAACGCCTCCTCCCGCCAGTGAAATGTGGCGGAGAGGGCCTTAGCGTCCAGGTCCCACGGGAGGAAACCGGCCAATACGCAGGCCGCCTCGAACGAGATCGTGCGGTAGCCCCTGATCGCGCGCTGCGCCACTACCCGCTGTGGTTTCCGCAGCAGGGCGACGCATCGGTCGCTCAGGGACTCGGCCCAAACGGGACTCCCGTACAGGGCCATGGACCGCACGACTCCGGCATACAGCCTTCGGCAAGGGATGCCAGGACCTTCCAAATTGGGCAGCAGGCTTGAAAGCGCGCCCGCTGCCCGGGACAATTTAGTCCCCAACGCTTCAAAATGGGCGCGGAATTCCCATCGGCTATCTAAAATCAAACCCAAATACTTCATCTTCGAGCCGATGGGAATCCGCACCCCGTTCACCACTATGTGGGCACCGGCCGGTGGCCCCTTCCGAGGCCCATGAAAGCAGATGGCCTCGGTTTTGTCGAGGGCCACCTTCAGCCCCAGCCGCTGGATGCGGCTAACTACGTGGCCGGTGCCCACCGCCGCCAGGATTGCGGCGTCCTGGAAGGTCCTGGAGCTGGCCGTGACCAGCGTGTCGTCGGCGTAACAAGTGACGCCGACGCCCCAGAGGTTGGCACCACGGAGAACCCAATCAAACCCGATGTTCCACAGGAGTGGGCCCAAGACTGAGCCCTGTGGAACACCGCAGGTCATTTCTCTTCGGTGCCACCCATCGGCGCCCGGATACACTACGTCCCTATTGGAGAGGTACGAGTGCACCAGACGCCGGAGATAGGGCGGCACCTCGTGGTACCGCAGTGCTTCATGAATGCAGGCCCAGGGCAGGGAGTTAAATGCATTTGAAATATCTAAGCTAACCGCTATGACAACTTTGCCCCGGGCCACCTCTTCCTCCGCGTGTGTCTTCACCCGCAGAATCGCGTGAATAGTCGACCGACCCTTCCGAAATCCGAATTGGCAGTCGGCCAAATCGGGACCGACCCTCTCGAGATGCTCGACGAGGCGAGCGTGAATGATACGCTCGAAGAGCTTACATACCTCGTCGAGCAGCACGATGGGCCGGTAGGCCGACGGCGACTCTGCGGGTCGTCCTTCCTTCTTGAGCAGGACGAGCTTCCCGGTTTTCCATCGCGACGGGAAGACGCCCTGCTCGAGACACGCGGAGAACAGGCTGCGGAGCCTCGGACCCAGGTACTCGACGGCTGCGACCCAGGCCTTTCCTGGGATTCCGTCGAGCCCCGGGGCGGTGTTCTTGCCCCGCAGCCGAAGCACTGCCGCCCGCAATTCCGCGGGCGAAACCTCTGGGATATCCCTTGCCGAACTCGACGATGGCGCCGACTCGCGGGGCGCCATCGGTGGAGGAGTGGTCTCCACGGTGGCCGGGAATAAGGCCGCGACGACTTCAGCCAGAAGTTGTGGCTGGAGACCCTGCGACAGCGGGGGCGCCCAGGGGCGGAGCTTGTTCATCGCCACCTTATACGGACGCCCCCACGGGTCGCTGTCGAGGGTCTGTAGAAACTCCCTTCTCGCCGCGACCTTAGACCTCTTGATGGCCACCTGCAGCGCTCTCTTCGCCTCTTTATAGAGGCCGTAGAGCTGCCGCTCCTGGTCTTCGTGGTCCGCCGCCCTTAGACGGCGACGACGGTGCCTGGCGTACTGGCGGCGTGCTGTAACGCAAGCGATGCGCAACTGCGCCAGCTCCTCCGACCACCAGTACACCTGGCGTCGGGGCGGAAGGCGCCGGATCCGGGGCATGGCGGCGTCACAGACGTCGGTCATCGCCACCCCGAACCACTCCGCCTCCTCTTCAACCCGTGTCGGCCCATCCGGCACGGGGAGCCACGACACAACCAGAGCGGCTACCTCTAGGGCCTCTTTATCGAGGCGCTTTGTAGCCCACCGCGGGCCGTCCTGATGCGGGGCACTCGGTCCACCACCGGGCTGGGCGATCGCGGACGCGGAGACGTCGAACCTAATGTAACGATGGTCCGATAACGTCTCCACGCCCGCGAGGACCTTCCAGCCCTGGACACGGCGTGCGACGGCTGGACTCCCAAACGACAAATCAACTATGGAGCCGCCATTTTGCCGCACGCACGTGTCCACCGACCCCCTATTCAGAACGGCCAGACCTGCCGAGATCGCCCATTCCTCCAGGACCTCACCGCGTACATCGGTCGCCGACGAGCCCCAAGCCACGGACTTGGCGTTGAAGTCGCCGGCGACGATTGCCGGGTGAGGTTGGCCTTGCACCACCAGGGCCCCCAGCTGAACGAGAAAAGATTCGAATTCAGACAAGGGTCTGTTGGGAGAAAAATACACTCCGACTATCCAAATACCTCCCAACAGAGCCGCGACGCACCCCCGACCCTTCAGAATCTTCGCAAACGGGGGGGCGCCAGCGGCACCCTGAGTAATTAAGGCCACCGAGCCATCGAGGTCCCCCGCCCAGTTATCGCGGGGAGGGACAAAGTATGGCTCAGCGACCACGACCACTTGCACCGACCACTGCGCCATGCTTTGGGTTAAAAGATCCTGGGCACGGGCGCAGTGGTTGATGTTCGCCTGGAGGAACCTTAAAGCCATTACTGATGGGCGATCTCCTCCACTTCCATCTCTGCCGGTGGGCTCTGCGACTGCGACTGGGCCGTGGCCTCAGTGGCAGCCGGTCTCCCTCTTCGGGGTGGGCGCCGGAACTTGCGGGAGGAGGCGGGACACGCCTTCCCCCCGACCTGATGCCCGGCAGGCTTGCCGGCCGCAGCGCAGACTGCGCAGTTCGGCGCGGCTTCACAACCACGGGCCTTGTGGCCCGGCTGACCGCAGCGATAGCACAATTCGCTGCGGTCAGTACTGCATGTGCAGTGCTCCCGCACGTGCCCTGACTCCAGGCAGCGGAAGCACCGCAATGGTCGCGGCTCGAGCACAGAAACTCGAGCCGCGACCCAACCTATCAACAGGCGACCCGCCCCTTTTACCTTCTGGGCCGCCTTGACGGGCAATTTGGCCCAAACTGTACCCAGACCCGACCTGTCGGGGCGGATTTCCCCGACCTTAACTGCCTCCAGGGCACACCCACCGGCCTTGGAGAGGGCCGCTGCGACCGATTCGGGGGTGGCTGTATAGTCCAGCCCCGACAGCCGCAGCTCCGC
Source organism: Amorpha juglandis (assembly GCA_949126905.1). Taxonomy (NCBI): domain Eukaryota; kingdom Metazoa; phylum Arthropoda; class Insecta; order Lepidoptera; family Sphingidae; genus Amorpha; species Amorpha juglandis. Next base: position 18,095,268 of record OX421371.1, on the reverse strand, counting down.
ATTCTTGGTGGGTCGGGAGACACGTATGTCCTCCGACCCCTGAAAACACTCCCTCAGCCTCGCGGCTAGGGAGTCGGCCCTCTCCTCGCTGTTGGCCCCGGGCACCTCATACATCGGGGCACCCGTGGCCGCAAACTTGGGCTTCAGCCTATTGATGTTTAGGCCGGTGAGGTCCACCTTGCCCTGGGCCTCCGTCAACACTTGGGCGTAAGACAGCCCCTTCTTCACTGCCTCCGGCGTCAAAGAAATGATGACCGCCGCAGAGCGCGGCGGGCGCAGCTTCGGCTCCGCCTTGCGGGGCTGTTGCTGTTGCTGCTGTTGTGGACCCGCCTGTGCCGCGTTGCGTTTCGCCTTCTTCTTGGCGTTTTGGCTCACGACGACATTCCATGGAGTGTCCATGGACGTCGGAGCCGGCGGCAGAGGGCGAGGCTCACGAGGCAAAGTCTTCGGCGCGTTCTTCTTTGCCTTCTTCTTTTTGCCCTTGGCGGGCTTAGTGGGCCGCTGAGAGTTGGCGGCCACATCCGGCTTTGATGGCCCAGCAATTGCTGGCGTTGGCGCCCAAGAAGGCCCGGCAACAGCAACGGGCATCGGAGCAGGAGCTGGAGCAGGGGGGGCAGCAGTGGCGGGGACAGGTTGTTCAGTCCCCTTGCCTTTCCCCTTCCCCTTCCCTTTCCCTTTGCCCACCACGGGGTGGGACGACGGAGCCTCAGTAGACTTATCAATATTGGCCCTGGTTTCATGGGCCAACGGCGGCCTTTGAGCGGGCCCCATGAGAGCCGACTCGAACCTCGCTGTAAGTCGGGCCTCGAGGCGTTCCATAGCCTCCGTCGTCTCCACCGTGCTCTTGTCCGCCTCTAGCTGGTCGAGGCGGCGACGGAGAGCAGCGATTTCCTCCGACTGCTGCTTTTTCTCCGCCTCGTGGCGGGCGCATAACTCCCTCCATTTGTTGGCCTCATCTTGGAGGCGGGCCATCATCGAGGTCTCCGGCTGTTCGACGAACCTCTGGATCCTGTCCGTTACCAGCTTCAAGCACTTCTGGTAAGTGCCTTTTAGGTTTCCGGACTTGGCATTAACCATCTTAATGATTTTGCCGCATTCCTTTAGATCGTCGAGGACGATGACTTTGTCCTCTTCGAATCCTGCCCATTCCATTGAGACCTCTTTTGGAGGCACCGGCGATTTCAAGAACGTGCGTAGCCGTTCCGCCATTTCATTCTCGGCTTTCTGCTTGGCCATCTCTCGCCTCTGAGCATTAAGCTCTTTTTGGGCTTTTTGGATCCCAACATACTTGCCGGTCGCCGCTGGGCGACCCCGACCTCGGGGCGATGTGCGGGCACATTTGGCGCCCACCCCACTCTCAGTATCACTGGAGCGCGAGGAGCGGGACCGAATTGAGTCGGTCTCACTCCCCTGCCACATGCGCCCCCTTGATACTCGCGAAGAGGCCCGACTGTGCCTGAGCCCGGGAGTAACCACCGGGCTCGCCACTTGCCTCTCCGCAACTGCAACCTCCGTGGGCTTCGCGCCCACCTCCTCTACTACGACCTCCACTGCGTCAACGGGCTTGCGCCCCTCCGCCTCTCCGGACCCCGACTGGGATACCAGAGCAGGCAACTTCTCCAACAGGATTTTAGGGTTTAAGTTAACAAAAGCCATAAAGTTCCCACGAGTATGGGGGAAATACACGGTCCACCCAGGCAGAGCCCCCTGTACCTGGGTAAGCCTAGGCGTAACCCGCACGGAGTTTCGGCTGGACTCCGGCGGGGGGTCGCACTAACGACCGAACTTCCCATCGGCCATGCATCCCCTCGCGGTGCGCCGCCGCTTGGGATTCGGGGTAACTTTTTATAGAGGTTTTCTACCTCGCGGCCCGGGCGGTGAAGCCAAGACCCTCGGTCCGGTGAGAGCGCGAGACATGTCCACAGACCTCCCACCGGATTACGATGTACGACGGTGGCAACGGTCTCCCGCTGCCTGCTCAGTGGCGTTTTAGCGCACACCGAGCCCGCCGACACCCCCGAGACAGAACCCAGGGGTAGCCCGAAGAACGAGCCCTACCACACGAAGGCCGCCGCAACAGGCGACGACCCCCAACCACACTGACAGAACTCGGAGGTCCTAACAGGTGTCAACGGCCGCCGCAACGCGATACGACCGTCGACCACCCGTTCCACCACCAACTCTGTGGCCCAAAAGGGACCAAGACAAGTGACGACGGTCGCCGCAACGCGATACGACCGTCACCCGCCACCTGTTGTCAGGATATCGGCCGTCCGGTCACATGCAAGAGCATGAACAAGTTGACCGTCCGTTGCCCAGGGTGCACCACGAGGAGGTTTCCTGACTTCGCACCCCAACCTAACCTAACCTAACCTTTTTTTTTTTTTTTTTTGTTTTCGCGGGGAAAGCTCATTTATTGCTACCGCCCCACCGGGAGGGAAGGTGGAACGGTTATGTTGGGTTCTACCGGCCTTACGACCCAGCCACCCGACCGCTGGGCCGAGTCCCTAACCAATATATACAATTAACCTATGCCGGTAACTACCAACTAAAACCCCGCGGTGACCATCTTCGGCGCATTAGGGACGGCCCCGGGTTTCCCGAGGCGAAAAGCACCCCGGTTTCAGCCGGAGCCGCCCCTGCGCGGTGCCGCCTTGCGGCCCGTCTCCAATTGGGGGGGGGCTCAGAAGCCCCCGCCGCCGAAGGACGCCCTCGGCGTCAACGACAGCCACGAGGCCAACCACCCGTGCTGCCGTCCATCCCGGGGGTCGCACGTACAATAGTACGTGTACAAAAGGTGTACTGATGGGCGCTACGACAGCCCCCCGCTGCGCGCCCGCGACCCCCCGATGGCCCCTATTAGTCGCCTCTTACGACAGGCAGGGGATACCGTGGTGGAATTCTCCAAACGCCCCCAATCCACAGGGCGGGAGACGCCGGTCAGTCGTCACCCCGGCGCCTCCTTCGTCTCCGCTGGCGGCGGGAGGGATCGCTGTGCTCACGATCCCTCTCGGCACTCTCCTTCTGCGAGATTACGGCCTCGCAGAAGTGGGCCACCGCACGCCAGGACCTCCGGCTGTCGACCATGGCGGACACCACGGCCGGCAGCGAAAGGTCACCTCCGACGACTGCTACGAGAGCGCTGCGCTCATCGTCCCAGGCTGGACACTCTTCCAAAGTGTGTTGGGCCGTGTCCTGCGGACAGTTGTCACAATGGTGACACACGGCCGACTCCTCTGTGCCTACGATCTGACACAGGTACCGGCCGAAACACCCGTGGCCGGTGAGTACCTGTGTCAGTCGGAACGTCGCCGCGCCGTGGCGCCTGTCCAACCATTGGTCAAAGACAGGACGCACTGCCGCGACGGCCCTCGAACCCGCTGCCGGGTTCTCCAGCCTGAGACGCCACTCCTCCACGGCGGCTCTGCGGAGGGAGCCACGTTTGGCCTCCACCTCTCTCAGGGCCGGTCGCTGCCCGCGCCTGAACGCCTCCTCCCGCCAGTGAAATGTGGCGGAGAGGGCCTTAGCGTCCAGGTCCCACGGGAGGAAACCGGCCAATACGCAGGCCGCCTCGAACGAGATCGTGCGGTAGCCCCTGATCGCGCGCTGCGCCACTACCCGCTGTGGTTTCCGCAGCAGGGCGACGCATCGGTCGCTCAGGGACTCGGCCCAAACGGGACTTCCGTACAGGGCCATGGACCGCACGACTCCGGCGTACAGCCTTCGGCAAGGGATGCCAGGACCTTCCAGATTGGGCAGCAGGCTTGAAAGCGCGCCCGCTGCCCGGGACAATTTAACCCCCAACGCTTCAAAATGGGCGCGGAATTCCCATCGGCTGTCTAAAATCAAACCCAAATACTTCATTTTCGAGCCGATGGGAATCCGCACCCCGTTTACCACAATGTGGGCACCGGCCGGTGGCCCCTTCCGAGGCCCATAAAAGCAGATGGCCTCGGTTTTGTCAAGGGCCACCTTCAATCCCAGCCGCTGAATGCGGCTAACTACATGGCCGGTGCCGACCGCCGCCAGGATTGCGGCGTCCTGGAAGGTCCTGGAGCTGGCCGTGACCAGCGTGTCGTCGGCGTAGCAAGTGACGCCGACGCCCCAGAGATTGGCACCACGGAGAACCCAATCAAACCCGATGTTCCACAGGAGTGGGCCCAGGACTGAGCCCTGTGGAACACCGCAGGTCATTTCTCTTCGGTGCCACCCGTCGGCGCCCGGATACACTACGTCCCTATAGGAGAGGTACGAGTGCACCAGACGCCGGAGATAGGGCGGCACCTCGTGGTACCGCAGTGCTTCATGAATGCAGGCCCAGGGCAGTGAGTTGAACGCGTTTGAGATGTCCAAACTCACGGCAATTACGACTTTGCCCCGGGCCACTTCTTCCTCCGCGTGTGTCTTTACCCGCAGAATCGCGTGTATTGTAGACCGTCCTCTTCTAAAGCCATATTGGCAGTCGGCCAAGTTGGGACCGACCCTCTCGAGATGCTCGACGAGGCGAGCATGAATGATACGCTCGAAGAGTTTAGCGACCTCGTCGAGCAGCACGATGGGCCGGTAGGCCGACGGCGACTCTGCGGGTCGTCCTTCCTTCTTGAGCAGGACGAGCTTCCCGGTTTTCCATCGCGACGGGAAGACGCCCTGCTCCAGACACGCGGAGAACAGGCTGCGGAGCCTCGGACCCAGGTACTCGACGGCTGCGACCCAGGCCTTTCCTGGGATTCCGTCGAGCCCCGGGGCGGTGTTCTTGCCCCGCAGCCGAAGCACTGCCGCCCGCAATTCCGCGGGCGAAACCTCTGGGATATCCCTTGCCGAACTCGACGATGGCGCCGACTCGCGGGGCGCCATCGGTGGAGGAGTGGTCTCCACGGTGGCCGGAAATAAGGCCGCGACGACTTCAGCCAGAAGATGCGGCTGGAGACCCTGCGACAGCGGGGGCGCCCGGGGGCGGAGCTTGTTCATCGCCACCTTATACGGACGCCCCCACGGGTCGCTGTCGAGGGTCTGCAAAAACTCCCTTCTCGCCGCGACCTTAGACCTCTTGATGGCCACCTGCAGCGCTCTCTTCGCCTCTTTATAGAGGCCGTAGAGCTGCCGCTCCTGGTCTTCGTGATCCGCCGGCCTTAGACGGCGACGACGGTGCCTGGCGTACTGGCGGCGTGCTGCAACGCAAGCAACGCGCAACTGCGCCAGCTCCTCCGACCACCAGTACACCTGGCGTCGGGGCGGGAGGCGCCGGATCCGGGGCATGGCGGCGTCACAGACGTCGGTCATCGCCACCCCGAACCACTCCGCCTCCTCCTCAACCCGTGTCGGCCCATCCGGCACGGGGAGCCACGACACGACCAGAGCGGCAAGTTCTAGGGCCTCTTTATTGAGGCGCTTCGTAGCCCACCGCGGGCCGTCCTGATGCGGGGCACTCGGTCCACCACCGGGCTGGGCGATCGCGGACGCGGAGACGTCGAACCTGATGTAACGATGGTCCGATAACGTCTCCACGCCCGCGAGGACCTTCCAGCCCTGGACACGGCGTGCGACGGCTGGACTCCCAAACGACACATCAACAATGGATCCGCCATTTTGCCGCACGCACGTGTCCACCGACCCCCTATTCAGAACGGCCAGACCTGCCGAGATCGCCCATTCCTCCAGGACCTCACCGCGTGCATCGGTCGCCGACGAGCCCCAAGCCACGGACTTGGCGTTGAAGTCGCCGGCGACGATTGCCGGGTGAGGTTGGCCTTGCACCACCAGGGCCCCCAGCTGAACGAGAAAAGATTCAAATTCAGACAAGGGTCTGTTGGGAGAAAAATACACTCCGACTATCCAAATACCTCCCAACAGAGCCGCGACGCACCCCCGACCCTTCAGAATCTTCGTGAACGGGGGAGCGCCAGCGGCACCCTGGGTAATTAAGGCCACCGAGCCGTCGAGGTCCCCCGCCCAGTTATCGCGGGGAGGGACAAAGTATGGCTCGGCGACCACGACCACTTGCACCGACCACTGCGCCATGCTTTGGGTTAAAAGATCCTGGGCACGGGCGCAGTGGTTGATGTTCGCCTGGAGGAACTTTAAATCCATTACTGATGGGCGATCTCCTCCACTTCCATCTCTGCCGGTGGGCTCTGCGACTGCGACTGGGCCGTGGCCTCAGTGGCAGCCGGTCTCCCTCTTCGGGGTGGGCGCCGGAACTTGCGGGAGGAGGCGGAACACGCCTTCCCCCCGACCTGATGCCCGGCAGGCTTGCCGGCCGCAGCGCAGACTGCGCAGTTCGGCGCGGCTTCACAACCACGGGCCTTGTGGCCCGGCTGACCGCAGCGATAGCACAATTCGCTGCGGTCAGTACTGCATGTGCAGTGCTCCCGCACGTGCCCCGACTCGAGGCAGCGGAAGCACCGCAATGGTCGCGGCTCGAGCACAGAAACTCGAGCCGCTACCCAACCGATCAAAAGACGGCCTGCTCCCTTTACCTTCTGGGCCGCCTTGACAGGCAATTTGGCCCAGACCGTTCCGAGACCCGACCTGTCAGGCCGGATCTCCCCAACCTTGACCAATTCCAGGGCACACCCACCGGCCTTGGAGAGGGCCGCTGCGACCGATTCGGGGGTGGCTGTATAGTCCAGCCCCGACAGTCGCAGCTCCGCGTTTTTGGTTGGTCGGGAGACACGGATGTCCTCCGACCCTTGAAAACACTCCCTGAGCCTCGCGGCTAGGGAGTCGGCCCTCTCCTCACTGTTGGCCCCGGGCACCTCGTACATTGGGGCACCCGTGGCCGCAAACTTCGGCTTCAGCCTCGTTATGTTGAGGCCGGTGAGGTCCACCTTGCCCTGGGCCTCCGTTAGGACTTGGGCGTAAGAGAGCCCCTTCTTGACTGCCTCCGGTGTCAAGGAAATGATGACCGCCGCAGAGCGCGGCGGGCGCAGCTTCGGCTCCGCCTTGCGGGGCTGTTGCTGTTGCTGCTGCTGCTGTGCCTCACTGCGCTTTGCCTTCTTTTTGGCGTTTTGGCTCACGACGACATTCCATGGAGTGTCCATGGACGTCGGAGCCGGCGGCAGTGGGCGAGGCTCACGGGGCAAGGTCTTCGGCGCGTTCTTCTTCGCCTTCTTCTTCTTGCCCTTGGCGGGCTTAGTGGGCCGCTGGTTGGCGGCCACATCCGGCTTTGATGGCCCAGCAATTGCTGGCGTTGGCGCCCAAGAAGGCCCGGCAACAGCAACGGGCATCGGAGCAGGAGCTGGAGCAGGGGGGGCAGCAGTGGCGGGGACAGGTTGTTGAGTCCCCTTGCCTTTCCCCTTCCCCTTCCCTTTCCCTTTGCCCACCACGGGGTGGGACGACGGAGCCTCAGTAGACTTATCAATATTGGCCCTGGTTTCATGGGCCAACGGCGGCCTTTGAGCGGGCCCCATGAGAGCCGACTCGAACCTCGCTGTAAGTCGAGCCTCGAGGCGTTCCATGGCCTCCGTCGTCTCCACCGTGCTCTTGTCCGCCTCTAGCTGGTCGAGGCGGCGACGGAGAGCAGCGATTTCCTCCGACTGCTGCTTTTTCTCCGCCTCGTGGCGGGCGCACAACTCCCTCCATTTGTTGGCCTCATCTTGGAGGCGGGCCATCATCGAGGTCTCCGGCTGTTCGACGAACCTCTGGATCCTGTCCGTTACCAGCTTCAAGCACTTCTGGTAAGTGCCTTTTAGGTTTCCGGACTTGGCATTAACCATCTTAATGATTTTGCCGCATTCCTTTAGATCGTCGAGGACGACGACTTTGTCCTCTTCGAATCCTGCCCATTCCATTGAGACCTCTTTTGGAGGCACCGGCGATTTCAAGAACGTGCGTAGCCGTTCCGCCATTTCATTCTCGGCTTTCTGCTTGGCCATCTCTCGCCTCTGAGCATTAAGCTCTTTTTGGGCTTTTTGGATCCCAACATACTTGCCGGTCGCCGCTGGGCGACCCCGACCTCGGGGCGATGTGCGGGCGCATTTGGCGCCCACCCCACTCTCAGTGTCGCTGGAGCGCGAGGAGCGGGACCGAATTGAGTCGGTCTCACTCCCCTGCCACATGCGCCCCCTTGACACCCGCGAAGAAGCCCGACTGTGCCTGGGCCCAGGAGTAACTACCGGGCTAGGCACTGGCCTCTCCGCCGCTACCATCTCCGTGGGCTTCGCGCCCACCTCCTCCACTACGACCTCCACTGCGTCAACGGGCTTGCGCCCCTCCGCCTCTCCGGACCCCGACTGGGATACCAGAGCAGGCAACTTCTCCAACAGGATTTTAGGGTTTAAGTTAACAAAAGCCATAAAGTTCCCACGAGTATGGGGGAAATAAACTGTCCACCCAGGCAGAGCCCCCTGTACCTGGGTAAGCCTAGGCGTAACCCGCACGGAGTTTCGGCTGGACTCCGGCGGGGGGTCGCACTAACGACCGAACTTCCCATCGGCCATGCATCCCCTCGCGGTGCGCCGCCGCTTGGGATTCGGGGTAACTTTTTATAGAGGTTTTCTACCTCGCGGCCCGGGCGGTGAAGCCAAGACCCTCGGTCCGGTGAGAGCGCGAGACATGTCCACAGACCTCCCACCGGATTACGATGTACGACGGTGGCAACGGTCTCCCGCTGCCTGCTCAGTGGCGTTTTAGCGCACACCGAGCCCGCCGACACCCCCGAGACAGAACCCGGGGGTAGCCCGAAGAACGAGCCCCACAACACGAAGGCCGCCGCAACAGGCGACGACCCCCAACCACACTGTCAGGATATCGGCCGTCGGTCAACATGAACAAGATGACCGCCGTTGCCCAGGGTGCACCACGGGGAGGTTTCCTGACTTCGCACCCCAACCTAACCTAACCTAACCTAACCTAACCTAACCTAACCTAACCTAACCTAACCTAACCTAACCTAACCTAACCTAACCTAACCTAACCTAACCTAACCTAACCTAACCTAACCTAACCTAACCTAACCTAACCGAACCGAACCGAACCGAACCGAACCGAACCGAACCGAACCGAACCGAACCGAACCGAACCGAACCGAACCGAACCGAACCGAACCGAACCGAACCGAACCGAACCGAACCGAACCGAACCGAACCGAACCGAACCGAACCGAACCGAACCGAACCGAACCGAACCGAACCGAACCGAACCGAACCGAACCGAACCGAACCGAACCGAACCGAACCGAACCGAACCGAACCGAACCGAACCGAACCGAACCGAACCGAACCGAACCGAACCGAACCGAACCGAACCGAACCGAACCGAACCGAACCGAACCGAACCGAACCGAACCGAACCGAACCGAACCGAACCGAACCGAACCGAACCGAACCGAACCGAACCGAACCGAACCGAACCGAACCGAACCGAACCGAACCGAACCGAACCGAACCGAACCGAACCGAACCGAACCGAACCGAACCGAACCGAACCGAACCGAACCGAACCGAACCGAACCGAACCGAACCGAACCGAACCGAACCGAACCGAACCGAACCGAACCGAACCGAACCGAACCGAACCGAACCGAACCGAACCGAACCGAACCGAACCGAACCGAACCGAACCGAACCGAACCGAACCGAACCGAACCGAACCGAACCGAACCGAACCGAACCGAACCGAACCGAACCGAACCGAACCGAACCGAACCGAACCGAACCGAACCGAACCGAACCGAACCGAACCGAACCGAACCGAACCGAACCGAACCGAACCGAACCGAACCGAACCGAACCGAACCGAACCGAACCGAACCGAACCGAACCGAACCGAACCGAACCGAACCGAACCGAACCGAACCGAACCGAACCGAACCGAACCGAACCGAACCGAACCGAACCGAACCGAACCGAACCGAACCGAACCGAACCGAACCGAACCGAACCGAACCGAACCGAACCGAACCGAACCGAACCGAACCGAACCGAACCGAACCGAACCGAACCGAACCGAACCGAACCGAACCGAACCGAACCGAACCGAACCGAACCGAACCGAACCGAACCGAACCGAACCGAACCGAACCGAACCGAACCGAACCGAACCGAACCGAACCGAACCGAACCGAACCGAACCGAACCGAACCGAACCGAACCGAACCGAACCGAACCGAACCGAACCGAACCGAACCGAACCGAACCGAACCGAACCGAACCGAACCGAACCGAACCGAACCGAACCGAACCGAACCGAACCGAACCGAACCGAACCGAACCGAACCGAACCGAACCGAACCGAACCGAACCGAACCGAACCGAACCGAACCGAACCGAACCGAACCGAACCGAACCGAACCGAACCGAACCGAACCGAACCGAACCGAACCGAACCGAACCGAACCGAACCGAACCGAACCGAACCGAACCGAACCGAACCGAACCGAACCGAACCGAACCGAACCGAACCGAACCGAACCGAACCGAACCGAACCGAACCGAACCGAACCGAACCGAACCGAACCGAACCGAACCGAACCGAACCGAACCGAACCGAACCGAACCGAACCGAACCGAACCGAACCGAACCGAACCGAACCGAACCGAACCGAACCGAACCGAACCGAACCGAACCGAACCGAACCGAACCGAACCGAACCGAACCGAACCGAACCGAACCGAACCGAACCGAACCGAACCGAACCGAACCGAACCGAACCGAACCGAACCGAACCGAACCGAACCGAACCGAACCGAACCGAACCGAACCGAACCGAACCGAACCGAACCGAACCGAACCGAACCGAACCGAACCGAACCGAACCGAACCGAACCGAACCGAACCGAACCGAACCGAACCGAACCGAACCGAACCGAACCGAACCGAACCGAACCGAACCGAACCGAACCGAACCGAACCGAACCGAACCGAACCGAACCGAACCGAACCGAACCGAACCGAACCGAACCGAACCGAACCGAACCGAACCGAACCGAACCGAACCGAACCGAACCGAACCGAACCGAACCGAACCGAACCGAACCGAACCGAACCGAACCGAACCGAACCGAACCGAACCGAACCGAACCGAACCGAACCGAACCGAACCGAACCGAACCGAACCGAACCGAACCGAACCGAACCGAACCGAACCGAACCGAACCGAACCGAACCGAACCGAACCGAACCGAACCGAACCGAACCGAACCGAACCGAACCGAACCGAACCGAACCGAACCGAACCGAACCGAACCGAACCGAACCGAACCGAACCGAACCGAACCGAACCGAACCGAACCGAACCGAACCGAACCGAACCGAACCGAACCGAACCGAACCGAACCGAACCGAACCGAACCGAACCGAACCGAACCGAACCGAACCGAACCGAACCGAACCGAACCGAACCGAACCGAACCGAACCGAACCGAACCGAACCGAACCGAACCGAACCGAACCGAACCGAACCGAACCGAACCGAACCGAACCGAACCGAACCGAACCGAACCGAACCGAACCGAACCGAACCGAACCGAACCGAACCGAACCGAACCGAACCGAACCGAACCGAACCGAACCGAACCGAAGTATCCGTAGCATCGCATTACATTTGAGTTTATGTTTTGCTGGAGCATCTTGACATCGCGATGTAGACTTGGCATGCAATTTGATTCTTATTATAGCAGTGGCGCCATCGCTTGACTATTTCTTGTCAACTTGTTGTTTCAATGCGGTGACGTTTTCTATTCTATTGTATTTCACCTTTAGTTTCCTATTATTATTATTAAACTTTCAAACTTTTTAAAAGTAGTTTAAAGAAGTTTCACTTCAAAGACATAAAATATAGCGAATTAGAGGCCTATTGTTGGTGCATTAATTGCGAAATTTAGGTTTTTTTTTTTTGCGCCTTTTTGTTTTTGGAATTCTTGCTCCAAATCCATTAATAAACTTCCTTCCTTTTTTATTTGTTTTCTGTATTCTAATTGATAATAATTGAATCTAAGAATAGGAAGGGATTACAATAATTTACTGAACCAAAATTATCAGCATTTATCATACCTATGTATTCTTTTTGTTTATTACGCAATATACAAGAAATTACTAACCAAATACAATTAAATAAGTATCGAGCTCTAAGGAGGACGAAAATTAATAGCTTTTATTTGCAACCGGTTTTTTTTTTCTTACATTGACGAACTAATAGTAGTTTAATAACAGTTTTAGATCGAACACCTCTAAAAAAAAAAAGCTAGTATATTTCACAAATGCATCAATAGATGGCGCTACGACGAAAATAGACCGCACTATGGTTTACATAACGTCGTGTATACATAAATCCTGCGCGATTCAAAACCTCTTTCGTCACCGATCCAAACGATGCGACTACTCTGGCTATCCGACGGATGCTTCCATCATTTCAAACAACTATTACACTCTACAAGACCGACATACCGTCCTCGACGCCGAGGACCTGCGCTGTGTTCCCCGCTATCCCGACCCTAGTACCGCCCCGCGAGCCAACGATGATGAGTAGTTTAAATATCCCCTAAAAATTTTATCGCAGCTGTCTTTGTCGCTGCGAAGCGACCGTCCTGAGTCGAGGTTCGTACCCCACAGGGGGTGCCCTCATCAGCGAGGTTGCTTAAATGTAAGGATTGAGAGCGCCTTAAGCGTTCACCCGAAAGTCCGGTAAGCTGAAAACAGCCGACAGCGTCAGGCTATAAGCATAGCGTCCAAATAAAACAAAACATGTTCATGGGAGGTAAAGGTGATCACAATATCTCATTCTGTCGCGGGCTAACTCTGTCGCTTTTTCGTTTCATCTAATTTTCAAATGGTAATGGTGCCAAATAAGAAACAATAGTTTCTTTAAAAATAATATAATAATAATTCGAAAACGAATTGAATTGGTTAAAAAAAAATTGGCTACAGTGCATGTTTTAAATATTGATATGAACAAAAATGAGCGCATAGTAGGCTAATCTCAGTATTTTCATCGCACGCGTGCAGTGTGCACCGTAAATCGTAATGGCGACACCCGTGTTGTGACGTTAATGCCATGTGCATCCTTTGTCCATCATTTGACAACTACCCCTTCCAGCAGATATAAGTGGCTTCTAACTTTTTTATTATTGTCTTATGTAATTCTTACAATAATTTATCACGGGAAACGTAATAGTCAGGGATCCCGGTTCCATTTTTGCACTTGATTACTATTAAGCAAATTTTCTGTGAGTAGCTTCGTTTCGATGAGACGCCCAACAATTTTTCCTATACGAAAATTCTCGATTGTGGTAGCTAACAGAGGTAGCAAGGATAAAATATGTCGATTTGATGATACTCAAAAAAATATTACTAACTGGTTATTTTTTTTGTTAAATGTCAAGATAATTATCTAAATTATTCGAAAAAATATTTGTCCTACAAAATGTATGATTTGATCAAAGAGTCCCCTCCTTCCTACATGTATTGATAACGAGGTCATCAAAAATTATTACTAACCAGCTGATTTTTTTATTTTTATTTAGTTAATATTTATATGATTTAACAGTCATATTGTCCTACAAATTGCGTGGTACGTTATTCCCGGTCCTACGGGCGGGTAATTGTTGGGCGTCTCATCGAAACGAACTACTACCGGAAAATTAGCTTGATAGTAATCAAGTGGAGAAATGGATCCGGGATCCCTGACTATAACTTATTGATTACAATAATAAAATACAAGTCAAATACCCAAATAAGCAGGTACAGGTGGTTATGGTAAAAAAAAAACAGTTTTAGTCATAATATTTAATTCAAATGCATTTTGGTTTCGTCCTGAATATAATACAGTCGTATTATTCTATACAAGTTAACAGGTAGTATAAATAATTAAATTACACGATTCACCAGACACACTTTCTCTCATACATTTCCTACGATAATATTTAGAATATTTTAACCATTTATACAAATTAAACGTATGTCAATCGATTCAAAAAACATATTTCATCAAAGACAATACAAGTAATATCACGAGGGTCGCTGCGACTGAGCTGCGACCAACTTCATCCGCAGCAAATACTTTACACATTGATATGACGCTAAATATAATTTATTATGTATCTAAAGAGACGGCCGTCGGGAATCCATAGATTACGACCGGACAAAAATATTATTTAATGAACATTATCCATGTTTTGTACTTGAAATAAGTGGGTCTAGCATCACGCAAGCGACTCGTTGTCGTCGTGACTGTACTACTACACATCGGCGCGGCGCAGCGCGGCGTCACTGCGTCGACTCGTGGGCGTCGAGTGTGTACTCTACACTGAGGTGCCACTGCGTTGACTCCGAGCCGACTGGACGCGTGAGCTCGCTTAAGGTGACTACAATACACGCAAAATAACTTAGTCGCTTTAAAGATGCTCACGTCACCCGTCAGTTTTTTAGTTTGCAAAAAAAAACTACGCCGGCAGCTGCCGTTCGTAACTAACTTTAGACCGGCGAAACTATCTTGCTTATATTGTACACGTTTATCTCACCTCACCCCAGTCTCCGACTAAGGCAAAGCTGGCCCCGGTCGTCATTTAATATATATAATACTAATATAGCTTTCTCTTATTTATTTATTTTTTTATCCTGGCACGGCAAAGTGACTACACTGGACCTGATATTAAGTACACGGCAGTACAAATGTTAACCGTCAATAGACATTGCGTCCCTCGACAGTCGGCAAAATGATATCGTTCCGAAATTACTGGATATACACTGGCTGACCATTTAATTGAGCCATTTCGGTGAGTTATTCACCGTGTGTACAGTGGTCGCTATCCAGTCAGGTACAAAAATATCGAGTACTCTCCCATCAGCTGTATTACTACTGTAAAGGCGATGTTTTGGTCTATTAACCATTGGAAACGAGCCCGCGCTGTGTCATGACTCCCAAGTTGACATGACCCCGCTGTGTCGTGACTCCCTAGTGGACACGACCGTGCTGTCTCGTGACTCCCTAGTGGATACGGCCTTGCTGTGTCGTGACTCCCTAGTGGACACGGCCGTGCTGTATCATGCCTCCCTAGTGGACGTAGCCGCGCTGTCAGGGTACGCGCCCGCGCACTGTAGCGACTCCCGAGGGTACGCGCACGCGCAGTGTCGCGACTCCCGAGGGTATGCGCCAGCGTAGTGTCGCGACTCCCGACGGTACGCGCCCGCGCAGTGTGGCGACTCCCGAGTGGACACGGCCGTGCTGTATCGTTCCACTCGCGAAACGCCACCAAGCCGAACACACAAGCCAAATGTTTTATTTGTTCAAGGCTGACAAATCTAAGCAGTAATATGATATTAGGTACACCATACCGTTATTTTTGGATTAAATGAAATAACTGAGAAGCAAAAAAATTGTTTTTGAACGGCTATACAACTGGGCCTACAACGACATCGGCGAAATAACATCAAACGATATGATATTACTAATATAAAGTGACGATTATGAAGAAATATCTGCAGGTGACAATAATTTAGGAAAAATACTTTAATAATAAAATTCATGTCACTATTATTAGGATTATAAGAGTAAGGGCGCGAATAAGCTTTATACAAGGACAAAAATATTTTTATTAGTGGCAACTCCAAAATATTAGTTCAATATGAAAAATTGCATACAATCTTCGATCAGTTGAACAGGAGGCGAGTCAATGATCCGCGACCTAACTCTTATCTTAGTACGAAACAAGCTAATCACTTAAATAGAGAATGAGTAACGAATGCACATTATATACCGCCGAGGAAAAAGATAAGCTTTTCATTTACACGCAACTGTCGCGGAGAACTCACTCACTCACTCACTGTCCACTTCGCAAATAAACAATTTGTTCGCGAGGGAAGCCCTACAAGCAATAAATATCGCGGGGACTCGCGGCCGAACATATTTACAGAGGCGCGGCATATATGTACTGTATGTACGGGGAGAGACGAGACGGAGAGTCGGAGAGGCGGAGAGGCGAGCTCACACGTACTGGTGCGGCGGCAACATGGGCTCGTGGTCGTCGTCCGTGTCGACGGCGGGCGGCGCCGCCCAGTCGCGCGCGCGCGGCGACAACAACCCGCACAGCCGACACTGGAAGAAGTCTGCGCAGTTGTTCAGCGGACCGCGCGTGAACGGCGACCGGCCTCCGCGCGCCTGGAAGTGTCTGTACCGGCCGCGGTTCAGCTGCTCGTTGGTCGTCATGCCGAGACACACCACCTGCACATCACAACGAGACGTGGCATTAGCGTCGGCCACTCATACTCACTCATACATACTCACACCACTCCGCGACACTCACCAGATACAGCTGACAGCATGTTAGCACCGTCACCCAGAACAGGTGGAAGCAGGCGTTGAGCAGCACCCACAACATCCAGGCGCTGCAGGAGCCCCACACGAGCGGCGCGTCGACAGCGGTGCTGTTGGGCGGCAGCGGGCACTCCTCGTGCAGGTATCGCGCGCCACCCCATACCATCCAGCAGCACATCGCCACCAGGCTTACCAAAAACCCGATGAAGTACTGGTGGTTGTTGGCACCTGCGGACACGTTCGAACGCGGTGAGTGTAACCAGTCAGAACGGCAGCGTCGTGCAGATTGCGGTCCATCCGTCACTCACCTATGCAGTTGCCCACCCAGGGACAATGATGGTCAAACTTGGCAACACAGCGGTTGCAGACGGAGCAATGCTTGGAGCGCAGCGGGCGGCGCACCAGACAGGCGGAACAGAAGCGCGACGAGTCGAAGCCGCCGCCGGTGCCGCCCGCCGCTCCGGTGGCGCC
Source organism: Amorpha juglandis (assembly GCA_949126905.1). Classification (NCBI taxonomy): domain Eukaryota; kingdom Metazoa; phylum Arthropoda; class Insecta; order Lepidoptera; family Sphingidae; genus Amorpha; species Amorpha juglandis. The sequence goes on along the minus strand of OX421371.1, from coordinate 18,078,548 downwards.
GCCCTCCGACAGCTCGATGATGGTGCGGAACTTGTCCTGCCTGGTGGCGGTGATGACGCCGGGGTCGCTGCGCCATGAACGCAGGAACGTGTACCAAAGCAGACCGGAGCAAGCGATGAACGCGACTGTGGCCGCCCAGCCCACCACCGGAGCCACGAACACGAACCACGTAATGTAGAACCACATCTGCATTCAACACAACCTTCTCATACAAGTGCTCTTGTTAGTGCTTGCAGCGTTAACGGGCCTCTGTCGCGAAATCCTAATCCAGGTGAATGGGTACCTACGTATCCACGATTGCACGGGGAAGCACGTAGCGAGGACGCGGCATGAACGGCCTCCCGACGAAGGCCTAAGGTAAAACTGTCAACTGTCTGAAACACTGTGTTCACTGTGATCATATCGTAATACAGTCACATTATGCACAGCGTAATTAGGGTGACTACGCAACGACATTCGATGGACTATTACTGGCTTTCAAAATACGGCACCATGGCAATTGCACATCAGGAGTTATTGGATTAAAAGATGCACAGTGTTTACGGCATAATAACACGTCTGTAGCAACAACTTTGACTGAAACAGGTATTAATTTATTGTCGTAGTTTTTTTTTTATCCGCGCACGGCAAAGTGACTGCATTACACTTGATGGTAAGCGGAGTGCAGTCCAACAAAACAAGCGACTACCGACAAACAATTAGTTTATCGGTGGTCACCAGAACCGTTGAGGGAAGGAGCAAATCGAGGGGCCTAGGAGAGCATAGGCGGATAACTGATGCCTGTACAGGGATACAAGGATGTACCCCTACACCCGCCCCAACCAACCATCAAGTCATGTCGCAAGCCCCTCGGGAGAACCGAATATACACTGGCTGATCCTGGAACGCGATCCACACAAGGTGTTTGGGTCACTATGACAGGTTTCACACCATGTGTACAGTGGTCACTTTCCGGGTGCATATGAATATCCTACCACCGACAAAGTGATCTAGTTCTAGTATAGTATAGTATCTTATAGCTAGTTCTGATCTAACCCACCAGTTACGAATAATAAATAAATTCATAATAACTAGATTTAGTTTTTTTATTAGCCTAAAGTGCAAAAAGTACGCCTGACTGTTTAAATTGCGTCTAGACTGCGTCCGTCACTCTAAGACATAAGTTATTAAGTCTCATAAACCCCAGAAATTTCACAGTATTCAATGTCCTTTAAAAATAAACAAATCAATATAATATACAAAATGCTGCTTGGCGGCAGAAATAAACAAAACGTTTATACCAACCTAGCCTCTCACATAGAAGGAACCATTTGTGTGGGCACCCCAAATTAATAATAATATGGTCAAATATCGATGAACAACTCACGAAATGTTGTACATTTTAATGGTTTTAATACATTTTAGTAGTCTGTATACATACATAAGCAATCACACCTGTAATCTCTGGAAGGGTGCCTACCCCTGAGTGGTGCTGAGTGGTGTAACCAGTACACCCAAATTTTTGCACCCCCATAGCTACTCACGGCAAATTAGCTTGATAGTAATCAAGTGGATCAGCTGGCCCAGGGAACCCGGACCATTATGCCTAAATGAGTTTGATGATTATAATGGAGCTCACCTTAGTAGCTACATATACACTCAAGGGGAATATATTTTTGAGTTCATCATCAAACAAGAGGTTGCTGATGAAATGCAGCAGCCCATAGAAGCAGACGAGCAGGAGTATCTTGAGAGGATACTTGAGGTCCATTTCCAGCACCAGCCCTGTGAGGTAGAACGCCATGAACGGCATCACCACCACACACCACCATCTGAACTTCTGCAACAAAATTTCACCATGAGCCCGAAAAAAAAATAGTTGAAAAAAAAGCACCCTACTTCATATCTATTTTGTATGAAAGCCATATTATTATTATATTGTATTATTTATGAATACTATTTGCATATGTGTCACATATACATGGTTAATTTTAAAACACCAGCAACCTCGCAGGACCAGATAGCTGACCCCATACGGAACAACTTTTGTTCTACGAGTTTGGATATAACTCAATATATTTAAAAAAAAATGATTTTACAAGTTTTTGTTGTGTCGTGTTTTTCTTCGTAGAGTGCGGCGTGGCGCGGCGTGCGCGCGCGACATCAAAAGCGCCGCTCAGCTGCTCGGGCGTTGACCTTCAAAGGAGCTAGCCCGGTTCCCCACGCTTCGCGTATTTGTTTGCGTAATCTGCGATGCGCGTTGTAACGTTCAAGACGGAAATTAAATGAATATTTATTTTTGTATGAAAATAAAATCTAACAAATTATCAAAAGTCGTAGAACAAAAGTAGTAGCTTATAACCTTAGGAATCTACCCCTGCGAGGTTGCTGGTGTTTTAAAAATTACCCTGTATAGATCAAAACATTCCCAGGCACATAATGAAACCTATTTATATATGTATATAATCATAGAATCCATTGTATACATAATAAAATGTGATGTAGATGAAACTCAAAGTTGTCAAAGTGAATACTGTGTGGTTAAAAATTAAACTACACCTACATGTAGGCACTAACCAAGTCAGGATAATGTGTGACTTAAGCAGATCAGATTTACTACAACATGTGGAAAGTTATCTAAAGCAAACTATTCCTCATTACACAAGCTATATCCAATAATGTAAATAACATCAATGGGGTTGTTATGTTACCTTATCATAGGTGAGGCGTCGAAACATAGACATCCTTCCAGTGGGCACAGAACGCTCTTTAATTTTATCAGACACCTTGGAGCCCACCCAGAGAGAGTCTGCACTCGTCTGCAGCATAGTCAAGGGGGTGACTCCACGGAGGTTGGGCACATCGAGGCTCGCATCACCCTGAATGCCACACACATCATATATCACATTATCCATGTACAAACAAGTGATTTACCGGTTACAGAGAAATACTTCAACTCACATAGAGTATGAGTGTGGAAATGGCGGTAGTGTTGCGCGCGAGGATGGCCCAATGCAGCGCAGTATTGCCATGTGCGCGGTCCGCCGGATGTGGCGCCGCGCCCAGAGTGAGCAGCAACCGCGTCGGGTCCACCGCTGATACCTTCCAGCACGCCCACATGAGTGCCGTCATCCCGCCCGCGTCTGGCGCGTCGACAGGCACTCCGCGCGCCACCAGGTACGCCACCACCGCCGTGTGACCGAACTGGGCCGCCAGGTGCAGGCACGCGCAGCCCTCCGCGTCCCGCAGCGACGGATCAGCGCCGGCACGCACCAGCAGCACGGTCGCGTCCAAGTGACCTTGCCGCGTGGCCCAGTGCAGCGGTGTCGATTGCAGCTCGCCACCGATCGCGTCCACGTGCGCGCCCTTCGCGAGCAGGTATTGAATGATCTCGCGGCGGTTGTTGATCGCCGCCCAGTGCAATAGAGTGACGGTCTCGCCGTCGGGTCGGTTTACATCCCATCCCGCCTCGACAAGCTCTTTGACGCGCGCAAACGCCCCGTACTGCGTCGCTTTTACGATATCGAAGCCACTGTAGTCACGCTCAAGGGGCGGCGGTGGCGGGTCCCGAGGCGCCGGTGGATCGCGCTCCGCTTGGGCTGTGCCGCATTGACCGGTGGCAGCGGCGCCGCATGTGCTGTCGTACATGGCTCAAGCTATGTACTTGTCTTTCTTCATTGTAAAACGCACTATTAAGAAGGGCGTGTATCCTCAATTCTTTATCTTCGTCTTTGATTTGAATAATCTCATTCGACCTATCGAATCATAGATCCAAACACGATTTATTGACATTCGTAATCTTCCACAGACAAAAACAAAATACATACCTCAAAATACAGTTAATGAATTACAGACTATATTAACTATGGTAGTTTTCCAATTACAGCACTAGAGCGCATTATGCGGCATAATGCCCAACGTTGAATGTTTCAACTACAGCAACGCTTCGCACAATCAAGCAATCTCAAAAGTACTGCTTTCGGCTGATACATGCAATAGATACCAACTCAGTAACAGAAAATTAACAAGTGTTTTTTCTTTAAGTTGGCATTGATCGAAATTTTATTTATATTATCGTTTGTAATTAATATTGTTTATTGTTGAGAAAATTTTCCTGTTAAAAAGTAAATGTAAGGATATTCACGTTCTAATTAGCATAAGCACACTTCGGCATTGTGCGCCACTGAGTCGCATTATGCTCTGTAATTGGAAAACAGGGTATGCTACGTTTGAGCTCCCAAACGAGTGGATAGCTCAAAAGGCCTTGCAACCACTAGGACCTAGGTTCCTTAGATTTATGCATAGATCCCATATATTATAGATTTACGCATAAAACAGCTGACATCGATCGAATCAGCCAGCGGCGGTGCAAACTTGCAAGCAAAAGATAGGAGAATGTCAACTTTTGGGCCCACGCGATACACATTTAATTTATATTGCAAAAAATACTACATTTTACCCTTAACCGAAACCTAAAATGAAAACAAGCAATTCACAAAAAGCGAAAATATATAAAAAAAAATGTGTGCGTGTACTAGTGTACACACGTAGGAAGTGAAACTTCTTAATGACCTTATTTTTCGAAAAATGATCTACTATAATATGCAACTTTACAGAAATTGGTTAAATAAAGTAGATAAACTTTAAACAAAAGGATTTTATTATCATAGACATGAATACAAAAAAAAGTATGCGTCTCGGGACGCTCGACAGAAGAAGTCCGGTCAAAATCCGCTCAAAGTCCGATCAAAGTCCGGTCAAAGTCCTGTCAAAGTCCGTCAAAGTCCTGTCACAGTCCGGTCATCTGGTCAAAATCCAATCAGTCCTGTATAGTCGGGTCAGAGTCCGGTCAAAGCCCGGTCAAAGGCGGGTCAAAGTCAGGCAAAGCCTGGGCAAAGTCGGGTCAAATTCCGGTCAAAGTCGGGTCAAATTTAGGTCAAAGTCGGGTCAAAGTCCGGTCAAAGCCCGATCAAAGTCCGGTCAAATCCCGGTCAAAGTCGGGTCAATGTCCAGTCAAAGTCAGGTCAAAGTCGGGTCAAATTCCGGTCAAAGCCCGGTCAAAGTCCGGTTAAAGTCCGGTCAAAGCCCGGTCAGATTCCGGTCAAAGTCCCATGAAAGTCCTGTCAAGTCCACTCAGTCTGGTCAAAATCCAGTCAAAGTCAAAAATGTGACGCGTGCCGCGTAACGGAAAAATGTGACGATTTTATTTTTCTAACGCCGATAAAGAAGTTTCACTTCAAAAATATTTTCTTACATATAACATTATATCCCGTAAATTTTAAGTCGCAAAAGGCAAAGTGAAAACATGTCTTCTTTTCTTCTTTTTTTGTTGGGTATGGCTCCACCGTGTATCGGTGATTTCGCCAATGTCGATAGTAAAAATGATTGGTTTCTGAATGGAATACTGTTTCAGTTGCACAGATAAAAAAGGTTAAACAGAAAACTATTTGCATGAAATAAAATACAAAAAAATCCAGGTACCCACATGTGAAAATTAAGTTATTTAATAAAATTAACTCTGACCAAATAACTATGAGAGTTCGTGCAGTAATAATAGTTAGTATTGTTATGGACGCATTAATGAGTACGTATTATTGAAATCTACAGTTTCATCAAAGAAAATGGAGACAGAATAATACAGTTAAAACGTTATATACTTATTTGAGTTTAGTGACGACAATAAAGAGTTATTGGAATCAGTGAGTGGATTCAAAGGTAAATATTATTAGTTTTGATAAATTTACTTATAATAAAAATACTACGTGAAAAAACGCATGTTAACAATGATGTTACATTTACAGGACGCGGAAAATCTTTGGGGAGAATGTCATAAACATGTCATTTAAAAAAAATGGCAATGTCATTAACTGACATTAAGGATGAGATTGAGGATGAGATATATTTTTTCAACATTGAATACCAGAAGTAACAACAGACTGGGCTGCATGGATGGCTGAGGCCTTTGCCTTCTCCTTTTTTAGGATAAATGACAGCCAATATAGATGTTGCCATAAAAAAATTCTGACGGAAAATGGAAAAAGTTTTGTTTGTTCATCGTTGTTTCATTTCATTTTAGAATAGTGTCAGTTCATGAAAACATTGTGTATTTATTGTAAATATTTGATGATTAAAATAAGTGAGTGTTCGTTTACAGGTGCGGGATGTTTTGTATAATCAGTGTTCTCTAAAAATAAACGTTGAAGTTGCGCAACATGGCGAATATCGCTCAGCTGCTCGGGCTTTAGTGAACAATATAAATGGTACTGTTGTGACCGCGACACGCTCTACTTAGCATCTAACGTTTAGATTTAAAGAGAACTGTTAACTTTAAACCGTCGATTATTATAAAGTAATGTGAAGAGATAGTCGGTGCCTGTGTGCTGCCAAGGCGCGGGTTTGTCGATCCGATCGGCCTGCAGCATTGTCTTGTTGTCGAGAAGCGTGGCGAGGGCAATCCGTCAAGCTGGAGCGGCTACCGGAGTATCTGCGCGACACTGTCGACTGGTTTATGGGGTGAGTAACTGTACCAGTTGGCCAGCTCGTCTCTCGTCACAGACCGCCAACGAACTTTGTTGATATCACGACGTCACTGTTTGACTGCTACCTCTGTACACTCATTCCACTGACTGCACTTGCTACTCTATCTGTAGGATTTAATGGCCCTAAAACAACTACACTCACTGCCATCTCCACTGAATAGTGATGCATATTATACACATTATTTGTCATGTTTAATAGGTTATTTACACATTAAAATACATTATAATTTCTATTATAATAATTATTATAATAATCTTTAAATATATTGTTACCGCTGTCCCTTTGGAAAATTCCATCAACATCAGGCAAATACATGACAAGAAGTGAAAACTTTAACCACTCAGATGCAAGATGCCTGGTTGATACAGTTAAAATATATTATAGTAGTTAGTTTCCCTATTTGATGTGTTATTAAACTGCCCCTCAAAAGTGTTAGACCACATGATAAAGGAGTAATACAACCTGCATATTTTATTATTATTAGCAAATGTCTAATACATGTGGAAAACTGGAACAATGTTTCAAAAGACACAAATTAATAAATTGTATGCTTGTTTGCCGAGACCAGTGAAAAAAGTAAATATACCAAATAAAATGTCAAGGAGGGATTTTTGATGATAAGCAGTTTAAAATATTAATGTCATTTATAACACACATAGATGATTGATATTTCTTGAAATCTTTGATGTATGTGTATTTATGAATGTGATGAATTCAACAAACAGGATGGTGTTGCATGTACAACAGTAACAGACTTCAGATGATTAATAATCAGTGTCTGACCGAAGACCAGATTTTATCTGAAGCTAACTGCTCCCCCCTAGGTTGTAACTTAGAAATTTCATGATATGGACTAAAGTCCATAATAAAGGCCAAATTATATCCCCGGAGTCTCTAATGAAATTGAATTTAAATGTACCAAGGTGTATATCAAGGCAACCTATTGTTAAAATTTTCAATCCACCCTTCAGTCACACCAAGTTAGGCAAACATGCTCCCCTGAACAGACTAATGTCAACATATAATGAGATATCTTCGACCTGTGATGTGGATATTTATCATGTGTCAGATATCGCTAAATTTGTTAAAAGTTGCACTACAATATAATCCAATCTCATTGTTAGCTTTATGTTTATATAGTAATTGTACACTTTTGCATTGCTTGATCACCTCTAGTTTATAGTTTACATAAATAGTTGTATACCCACTCTACAGGCAACTCACATAGACTAAGGCTGTGAATTTTAACAATTTAAGTGCATAGTGATAAGCCAAAGGTGAATCTTATTTCAATAAATAAATAATATAATTCAAATTTTGTTAAACTTAATTGATTTTATGTGTGATAGAAGAAAAATAAAAGAAGTACTCATCAAAAGGACAATGACTTCAAAATTAGATTAAATAAAATTTAAATTCATAGTTTAGTTTTGTATCAAAATTCACAATCTAATTAGTACTGACAAATACATATGTTTTAAATTTTTACAATTTAGTGGTCAATAATTATCTATAGGTAGGAAGCACCAATTGAAATGACTAATTTTATTTTTACCTTATTAAGTCAAATCCTCTATTTTTATTGGTTTTGTTTTTTTAATACGAATTATATTTTTAATGAAAATCATCAAAAGGAGTACATAAATGAAGAAGTTATAGAATCCCCAAATTCACTGTGGTGGATTTTCTGTAAATTTAATCTGGACCAATTAGTTTGGGCTAAACTCTTTCAAATGCAATAAAAATCATCCAAACCAGTCCCCATTCAGTAGAAGTATTTGTGGTTAAACATACAAAAAATATGTACAATATGACTATTCGAGATGAGATTATATAGCGAAATCTAAAACTAGAAGAAAAAGTGGTGTGAGGAGCCATGAGCTGGCATTCCAGCATTCATGATGAGAGAACAATAACATTGGAAATCAACCGTTTATCAGCTTCTTTCCAGCCCATTACCAATATACCAATGAAGTGATAAAATGACTACCATAAATAATTCATTATTTTTGAAATTAAAAGGATTTGTTTCATCAAACTTGTGTGAAACACAATAAAAACTAAAAATATTTATTGTTTGCATATAACAAATAACTTATATGATTTGAACATAGACTTGCTCACAAATCTGCTGAACTGGAGATATGTCACAAACTAGAGTTTTTTTTTGTATCTGCACATGCCTCCCTCAAGGGGCAGTCACATTAACATACTGATATCAGAGATAGGAAATACTTTTAAGTGTCTTTTAATTTTTTTCTTGTCCATGGATGGAACTTCATGGGTGAAGTCCTTCATACATAAATTCTTATACTACAAACTGTAATATACAATGTTACTATAAGACTGTTAGAATTAAAATTTTACTTTTTTTAAAATAATACAACTAATATTGTTAAAAAAAATGTGTGTGTGTGTGTGTGTACTAGTGTACACACGTGAGAAGTGAAACTTCTTTATGACCTTATTTTTCGAAAAATTATCTACTATATGGGTCATTCCATATAAAATCGTCTGAAAATAAAAATAAAAATTCCCGACTAATTTTAGATTTTGGTGTAACTTTGAGAAACTCTACTCTAGGGTCCCAAAGAACAAAATTTACACGAGTTTGATTTTTACAAGCGCTTGTTTCCGCCTATTTAAATATAGACTTTTAAAAATCGATATTTTTAAACCTTATCAACTTTTGCTGTGAAATTTTTCTGTTTAAAGCTATCTGCATGATCAAGACGGAATTCACAGTGGGAAAGATAGTAGTTTAAGTGTAAATGAGGATAATTGGCTCAGACGATGCCTTTGAATAATAGCAGCATGCTGAAAATGAGTGTTTTTTAGTCATTTTTCGTGAATTTTAATCGACTCTAGCGTCTTAACTGTTGAGAATTAAAAACTCATGCTCCGCGGGAATTAAGTATACATATCATAGACAAAATTCAGCCACAAGTTGACTTGAGCAGCCCACTCTTCATAGAAAAGAACTTTGCTTCAAATTTTGGAATTTTAAAAAATCCCAATTTTCAGGTTATGAAACGAACATGTTGACTGCGAGATAAAAATCTGATACTCACAGAATCTACTGTTTTTACCTTCAACTTAAAATGGAGACGACGTGTCCACGCTTTAATTTTCAATATTTTTCGATGAAAATTTCACAAACTACTTATGAAATATATATCTTTTATATGGTAAACTGATGGAACGAAATATTTTGTTGGTTAAATAAAATAAAAATCGTAAAAATGTACCTGTTTTGCGCCTGTGAAACCCACCTAACCCCTTAAACTAATGTGGGTTAAAGTGAGAGCGGAAGGAGCCTGCCTACGGCTACCGTATGCGTGAGAGAAAGGGAAGCCAGACAGAGTGGCGCCTTAACGCGTTACGTTACGAAGTCCGGTCAAAGTCGTGTCAAAATCGTGTCAAAGTCGTGTCAAAGTCGTCGAAGTCCGGTAGAAGTCCGGTCGAAGTCGTGTCAGAGTCGTGTCAAAGTCGTGTCAATGTCGTGTCAAAGTCGTGTCAAAGACGTGTCAATGTCGTGTCAATGTTGTGTCAAAGTCGTGTCAAAGTCGTCGAAGTCCGGTCGAAGTCGTGTCAAAGTCCGGTCCAAGCTGTGTGACTCCACCTGGTACTTAGAAATTATCAATGTTCCAGGGAGGTCGGCTAACGCTGGCTGGTCAATGGACCGCTCGCGTTACGGAACGTTTCGGTTCACCCTCCCATAAGAAGTTATCACTTCAAAAACACATCAAAATCTGTTTCATCGTTTTAAAGATATAAGCATATTATATAGAGACAGATAGGCAGACAGACAGCGGGAAGTGACTTTGTTTATACTATGTATTGATATATGTTTTATTTTTTATAAACTACACTTGATTAACTTACTAACAGTTCATTTTGAACCGAAAAGCGAAGATGATCCTGACTTAGTCAACCCGGGAAAATCAATGGAAATCCGGTCGGATCCGGCCGGACTGAAAATGACGCCGGATTGATCGCCGGATCCCTAGTTCGATATCGATCTAGTAACACCCCTTGCCATTTTTTTTTTTTATATTTTCAATGTACAGAATTTACACTTCTACAGATTTATTGAAGTTATACTTCTTTAGGCGCGTTATGAAAAAATGATGAGAGTGAAATTTTAAGATGCGCGCGCACCTGTGACACAAAAAATTAACAGAAAAAATTAACAGTATGAAGTTAGGCGCGTGAGAGCAGTATGAAGTTTTTTTTTTTTTTTTTTTTTTTTTTTAATGGCATCTGTTATACATTATGCCAGCAGTATGAAGTTAGGCGCGTTATGAAAAAATGATGAGTGAAATAAAAAAATAAATAAATAAATATAAATAAATAAATATAAATATATATATATATATATAATTATATATAGATGCGGTTTTTATTTTATAATTTGGAACATGGTGCCGTAAAAAAAGTACCAGGTTCGCATAAACGCGAAGAGAGTAGAATGTCCATTTTTCATGGCGAGTAGCCGTAATTAATAAACAAATGACGATTTGGACAAAGAAAAACTCTTTAGGTTTTTTTCTTATTCGGAACAAGTACCAGGCTCGCATAAACGTGAAGAGAGTAGAATGTACTTCTATCATGTGGAGTGGATATGTTGATATAAATTAAAATACTTTTATTTAATATAATTAACACTAAATATTATTAAATTATTAATGTTAAATACTTATTATTGGTTATTTAATGATTCCAAAGAAGTATAACTTCTCACGCGCGTACATAAGTACACGCACCCATTTTTTTATAAGTATAGATAGATAAAGCAATCGATTCTTATTACTTCTATACTGAACCTTCCATTAGATTATGCAAAGTAGATAATAAAGCATAAAAGTGATGTTAAAATAGCGCACTTTCAACGTCCTTATTGCAAATAAGTAATTGAAGCAACAGTTCTTGACCTGAGATGGTATATTTCCGGTGAATTCGAATTAGTTTTTAAATCATGAATGTGATCTAGCTGCAAAGGTGTCACAAATAAGATGACAGCAAGATATTTTTCAGTTTGGGCATTTAAGTGTATATTGAATAATATAAATGCGCGTTCCCAGTGCCCCCTCCCACCGCGCACCGGTGCGGGTCCGGTGAGAGGCGTCCCGCGTACTGCAGTTTGCAGAGTGCACCGCAGTCCGCACTGGTCCGCACTCGAGCTCACTCGCCACTCGGCGCAAGAGAGCCGGCGAGCGCAGACACGCACCGCACTACTCGCGAGCCGCATCGAACTTGCTGATAACGCGTGATGTCAGCGCGCGAGTTACCGTCGCGGCGCCTCTCTCAACGTCGTGGCCGTCGCCGTCGCCGTCACCGTCAGTCGCCCGCCGCGCGCAAACGTGAGCGCCGCGTTTTTTGGCGAGCATATTGAACGTGGCGCGTCCTCGTCGCGAAAATCATATTGCCGCCGGAGCCGGAGCCGGCGCGGCCCCGAGCGCGGTGAGGAGGGCGCGCGCGCGCAGCATGAGCGAGCCGCCCGACGGTGCCGGCGCCGAGGGCGGGGGCCGAGCGCCCGCGCGCTGGCCCGTGGGCATCCTGCGGCGGAGCGGGGCGCGTGCTGCTCGCCGCGTGCTGCACGTCAAGTACCGCAGCGTGCCGCCCTCGCCGGCGGCCGCGGCGCCCGGGGCGCCCAGCCCCGCACCGCCGGTGCTGCCGCTCGACATTGACGACACTGTCTCGTGTTTCTGCAGGTGTGTGCCCGAATGTGTGCGTTTGTTTTGTTCAGTCTCTGGAGCCGTTGCAATCGGGTAAGTATCGACAACTTGCCGATGGCACAAATATTAGAGGCGAGGAATTACGTCACGTCACTGAACGAGAACGGGCGTGTAGTGGTGCAAAGCGGCAACGGCATATAGTGTTTCTGCGACTCTTACATGCAGCGGAGCGTGTCCAAATGTGCGCGCGGCCATTTTTCTTGTGCAAGTGAGTAGTGAGCGGCGAGGAGCGGGGAGTGCCACTTCGCACCCCGCACCCCGCACACCTCACCCGCTCATGCCCCGCAGACCGGTGTGTTGACGCAGCACCGACCTACATATACCGACGCGGCCGCTAGTGATAATCCTTATCACAACACCTGTATGACGTAGTGTTGCCGGTATTGCTTTGTTGCTGGTACGAACCACCTACCGCGACCCCGCTTTGCCGCTTCACACGTTGGCGGCCCGAATTAAGTTCATCAGAATAAAGAGTTATTGCGGAATATCGACAAGTTACTTATTTTGCTGTTATGCATAAACTTATATATTATGTTAAATATAGCAAACATCTATACTGTATATGTAATGAGTTGTCGTGACTGACTAATTCACCAACGCAGAGCCTAAACTGCTAGTTCTGCAACCATGAAATTTTGTAGAAATATTCCTTAACCACTAAGAAGTGATTTTTGAAAATTCATCGCCTAAAGGGGTAAAATTAGGATGAAAGTTTGTATGGAAAAAAAATATTAAATAGAAATTTCGACCCCAAGTTAAGACTTCGAAGGAGTACTAAAACCAAATAAGCAAATACGTATTTCGCCATTCTTCGAAAATTTACCCTATAGGTGGTCGAAAGGGGTGAATAAACCCAAAAATCGATATGGGCGTCATTATTGAGGTTTTTAAGACTTGTGATTACGAGAATGGCAACAATTTTGAAATATAAGGTGGTGCCATGACATACTTAAACCGCGGGCAAAAGAAGGTTACCTATGTAATAATAAGTCAACGAAGATCGAAACATCGGTGTAGAGTTGTGGCGCGATGGTGGCGGTGGTGGCGGTGGTGGCGGTGGTCGCGCTGCACGTCGAAGGCGCCGCGCCGTCACCACGAATTGCCTCCACTTGACTCGGACGCGTTATTAATTGCGCCACTTGAGTTGCGCTTTGCGCTCTCTCGCTCTGTGGCGCTGTAACCTTGAACGCCGCCGAAGGAAAACCACTACATAAACAACAATATGTATTAAGTTTTCTGTGTGCGGTGTCGTTAGATGATGTCACTCTATCGTAAACTATCGTGCATCCCGCAAAATTGTTTTAAAGTCCGCGATAGAACGTTCGTCAGCGTGTAGGCGTGTGGCGTGCTGGGGCGCGGAGCGATGACGCGAGCAGCGAGCGGCGGGCCATGAGTTAGTGAGAAGTCTGTAGGAAACAAACAAGCTCTTGTTGGGGAAACATGGAAAATGTAAATATTCGTATAGTAGGTACGTTTCGTCGAGCAGTATTGAGTCACGGGAGCCGCTCGCTGCGTGCAGTGAGTGACCGCTGACAGCGTAGCCGCGACGTCGCCGCGCGGCCGACACACTTGCATGATAGTTTGTTATTTGTCGAAGACATTGACTACAAGATGCATGCTAGTAGATGAAAAAGATAATGTTTTATTCGTATAACAAATATCAGGCGAGTCCGTGTACTATAATGTACGATAACGCCCCTTTGTGGGTGCTGGAGATTTTCAGGGGGCGGTAAAGGGTCTAGAGCAGTGTTTCCCAACCTTTTATAGGCCATGCCCCTTAACATTTTTTTGTTAAATTTGTCACCGATATCTAGCGTCGCATTTAAATAAGCGAAAGGGTTAAAATCGTGTCGATTTCATTTTTAAATTGCCCCCTGTGGGGCGTGGGCCCCACGTTGGGAAACATGGTACAGAGGAAATTGGGTGGCGATGAAGTGATTTGGAGGGGCGGGGAGGGCGTTGTAATGACGAGGTATATTTAAAATAAAGTAATTTCAGGGGCGCTAGAAAATAATCGTTTCTCATAGCGGGAAGTAGACGAAATAATTTTGAGAACCTATGATCTAAAGTTATCGAATGAATGAATAGTCAATGCCCAGCTTGAGGTGCCTAGAGGACAACCAGCTTATTAACGACCGTCAGTACGGTTTTCCGTCACGGTCGTTTAGCTGGTGATGTTGTTTATCCCCTGGTTCACCGCTCGGCAGAGGCTTTGGCTAATAGGAGTGAGGCTATGGCGGTTGGCCTTGACATTAAGAAAATATTCGATCGGGTCTGACAGGATACCCTTCTGTCGACGTTATTATCCTATAGAATCCCCGAGAGAATTTGTAAGTGGATTGCAAGTTTCCTGGACGACCGAAGCAAGTGAGCCAAAGCGTAAGTGGGCCACCAATACCTTACGCCAAAAGTCAGCCTCACCTGCACGTACACTCTTACACGTATGCACGTACACCTACACTCTGATTAACGAACGAGGCAATGGAGAAACTAGGTTCCCGTTATTAGTTATGAGGATCAGACGGGGTTCGCCCAACATAATACTATATGCACCGTTAAACCATGATGGGAATGCGGACCTTGGCATGAAGTGGTGACTACGCCAAGCAGAAAGAAGGGAAAAGAAAGTTCCACAAGGCTGGACGCTATCACCGACACCCTTCTTCTATCATTTAGGTGGGGAGTAGAATTGCACTAATGTGTATGTCTATGCCGTGTATCGACAGCATGCAGCATGCATTGCTATGCGGATAATAGTACGTGACGTGCGATATCGCGGCCACCTGAATGTCACCGCCAATGGCCCCCTTGGAGTACAGTGGGGGAAAGAAGGTCTCAACTTGTGTCTGAAATCGAGATCTCTCTGGGCGGGCCTCCGAATGGAGGGAAAAGAACTTAGGTCAATTCAACCCCAACGAACACAGTTTGCGCGTTCATTGCTGAGAACGTCCAATTTGTCATGGCGCCACAAGTCCAAGGAGTTACTCTCCAGGTGTCAGAGAGTATTTGAATCCTCGGCGTGGACATTTCCAGCAACGTCCAGTTTAGGAGTCACTTGGAAGATAAATCCAAACTGGCTGGCGGAAAGCTGGGCATCCTGAACAGAGTGAGACGGTTTTTATTTTATTTTTATTGAAATATATTCCCGAAATGAATACCTGAGCTATACCATGTTACTTTTCTTAGTTTTAGTTATCTTCTGACGTTGCGGGATAGAAGTCAGATTATAATAAGTTCACTGACAAGGTTGCTACTTCAACTCAAGTGAGCTCTTTGCTAAATGTAGTTTTCCTATATGTGATTGGTCCGTTTTTAATTAACACTTCACATGTATACAGAAATCGCCATTATGCGGTCAAGCATAATATGAGACGTCCGCGTAATATTAGCATACATACGCACTCACACCTGTAAGCCCCGAAGGAGTAGGCAGAGATGTAACCCGTACACCCATATTTCGCCGAGCTTATTTCCGTCCTATGATGATAGGAGGCGACCCTATTGTCATACCGAGCACAAATTCCAGATTCCCAGCTTATATTGAGCATTCCGTGTTACAAAACCCAACATCATTTTACCCCATCCGGGGATCGAATCCGAGACCTCAAGACAGCAGTCGTACCCGCATACATAATAAAACTCCACTGCCACCGCCATACTGAACTGCAGGCGCTAGCCTTACTAATGATCTTTATTGGTTGGTAATTGCAAAGAGGCTATTAGTGAGCGACCTCGCACAGTGCAGTTCCGATGGCACGCGCACAATAACTTTGTCCCCTGTCCAGGAACATTAGTCGGTTGACGCACATGTTGTTTGTTGCAGGTGAGTGAGAGGTCGCGCGTCGCGTTCATGTTAGCATGCTCGACTGCCTATGGTAAGTCTCCACTGAGTAGTATCGCGTCACAGCGCCGCGCCGCGCCTGTCGCGCCCGCGCGCCCGAGCGCCAGCCCGAGCGCTCGCCGGCAAATGTCAAGGGCGCTAGTCACTACAGTCTACACTCCATCTATAGCTCGATATAAAACGTACTCTCGAGTCAAGTAAGTTGTTGCAAACGCTGTTTAGAGGGAGGCTCGGCGTGGCGCGGCGTCATTCCGCCTGTTCTATATTTGTGTGTTTTAAACATGCGAGGATATGGGTTACATACAATCTCTCTTCTTCGCTCTTAAATGGTAGATACACCGGCTGTGCGCGTGTCCTTATCGTCCGCCGGATCGTTTTTATGCTGCTTTCCCATGGTGCGTGGTAGCGCAGTTAAGTGCAGACCAGCCCGCACCCGCTCACCGTGAGATGTGACACGTTCGTAGTAACGCTGACACGTCCGTGGCGGACTAGCGGTACACCGGGACACGTACGCCGTGTACGCTGCTATCCGTCGTGAGTCGGTAACGTCCGAGGAGCATTTCACTCTAGCTTAGCGTTCTCTTTTATCTTAGCATTAGAACGGACAATAATAAAACAATCGTATGTACTTCTTTGGAGTGGCTAACAGGTTCGGCCCAAAGACAATCTCACCCGGATGTGGTGACGATTTCTTGTTGTGGAAAAGTCTGCGGGTCGCATCACAATACCAAAGCCACCGATGGCAAGGCGGGCCCTGGCATTAAGCTGGGATAAGCAGGCAGGAAGGTTATACTTCTTTATATAATATGCTGGTGGCAGGATATTCATCATATCCGCTCGGAAAGCGACCACCGTACACACGGTGTTAAAACATGCCATAGCCACACGCACGATGGATCGCGTCCCAGGATCAGCCAGTGTATATCCTGTTCTCCCGAGGGCGTCCTACAGTCCGGCATGACTCTGGTGACCACCGATAAACTCATTGTTTGTCGGTGGTCGCTAGTTTTTTGGTCTGCATTACGTTTACCATCAGGTGTAATGCAGTCACTTTGCCGTGCTCGGATAAAAAAAAAATATATAAATCGTCACACATTGATATTCAATATGATACTAACGTAGGTATACATACTACGTTAATGAAACCAAACTTTTCATATAGACCTCACCGGAAATCTCACTCGCCATATAAAACGCAGAAGTAAGCCGCTACTTTTTTAATATAGATGTAATCTAAAATATCCAAATATCAAATGATTAAGAAAATGGTCTAGTTTAAACATATATTTTTAAAGCATTAACTCTGTTCATTTAGGCGTAATCTTCAATTTAAAATCATCGAAAATCGTTTGTCAGCATATTCATTAATTCAGTAGGAATTGAGAAAGAAGATAAACCAAGGTATCCGAAGGATCCGCTGGAACCGTGCACTTGTGTTGAAGGAGGCCAATGCGGGGTTTATAGTCACAGTTGACAGCACTGTTAGAGCTGCGTAGGAAAATTCGTTAGGTCTCCCATCCAGTAGTCACTCGGTCTGACTTTAGTCGATAGGCTGTTAAGGCCGGCATAACTATCCCTCCACCCGCGGGCTGGAAATGTATCTATAAGATGGGGCATCCCCGCGAAAAACAGGTACGCACAAAATAACATGTATTTAGATCTGAGGTTCCCAGACTTTTTTCTCATAGATCACTTTCAAAATTTAGCTGTTTTCCGGTGAACGGTGTTTTCCCCTGCAGGTACATTTCTACCATATTCCCCAAACTTGTGAAGATTAAATCTAACTATGGCAAAAAATTTAAATAAAATATTATCTGTCTACATTGATAGGTGAAGCAAAGCAGATGAATTTTCGTGGTCCCCGGTAATGAATTGCGAACCCCCATTTTTTTTGTATCACGACCACTTTGGCCACCGATGATTTAGATTTTAGACCGATCGCGGTTCATATTAATTACACAGGCCCACAAATTTCAATTTTTGAACGTTGTTTTTATATGAGTGTTAAATATCGTTAATTTTAAGTGTTCTGAACACGGAGACACCACTGATTTTTTTCTATCACATCAGGTTTTTTTTTTAAAAGGGTAAAAACTTTTATCATAAAATTTTAAGAAAAAATCGATTATTATGTTACAAATAAGTATATTTCGACGTTTATAAATGAAATGTTAATTAAAATCATTACAATAGGATTATTTAGAGTGACTTCTTTTCCGTTTTCCTATAAAATTAGTCCTGGTTGTGACTTTTTGTGAATATTATCACTTGTGTGAATTGCTGTGGCTGATTAGAAAACGGTTTGAAAATTACCATTGACTCTTGACGCTGTATATTTGGTTCTGACGATGTTGAACTAAGATCAGAAGTTTAATTTGGAAGTACAGGGTATCATCTCTAGTACAGGGTAGTGCAGAAGCGTGTTGCACGGTTCGATGACGGGGTGACGACTGATCCGTCTTCACCAGCAGCGTAGTTACCCGTTGAATTTCTACTCTGTTACACTTATTGTTTTTTTTTATGTAATAAACTTAAAATTTGAATTGAATTAATTTGGAAGTGGTATTGGAATTTCTGGACCGTGGAGGCATACGAATAGGTATCGTTTTTTTTTACGATTTGTCCATTGCCTTAATTGCTCGACACAAATCGAACACACTAACTCCGGAGTTCACAAATTCAGTTGTATTTTGAAGCCAAAATAAGCATTATATGCATTTTGCACAAAATCATTAATATTTTGTTTTTTCTACGATGTTATAAAATTGCCACAAACGTAACAAAAGGTATTTACATTATTTTCACACTATCTTGGAGCCATTTTGTTATAAAAATGTTGTTCCACCACAAATCATTGAAAGATTCAATAAAATCAGAAGTAAAATTCTAACACTCTTTTTTTTTTATTATATATGTACTCTAATTTTAGTATAAATTTTGTAAACAACGTTACTGTAACAGCTTATTTTCAAGTAGCGCCTTGTTACTGGGTGTGTCGCTGTTACAACTATTAAGTTTTCTCACGAGAAGTCTCACATTTTCAAAAATGAGCGCCAAAACTTAATAATTCAATTCACTTTTACTAAAAACAAAAAAGTTTCTGAAAAATAATTTATTTTTTAAATTTTATGTGATATGATAAAATGAGGTTCGGTCCGCCATCAGTACTATAAAACTGTGAAAAAAAATCAATAATATTTGAAACAATGAAAATCATGTCGGCCAGTGTTATTAACGATGGGGCACGCTGTAGGAGTGTAGGATATAATTGTGTTTTATTTGATTGAATGATGAGACGAGCAACACGCTTGCCTGATGGTAAGCGCCACGTCTGCCCATAAACAGAAGCAACACCACATAGAACTTTGAATTACAAAGCACTTCATATCACTGAACTGCACTGCTCACCCCGAGAGATAACATATTAAGTCTCATAATGCCCAGTAATTTCATTGGCTTCAATGTCCTTCAAACCGAAACACAACAGTGCTTACACACTGCTTACTCTCTCGCATACGAGGGACCTACCACCTGATGGTTATTGTCGTGTGAGTGTCTGTAGTCTGTACGTAATTATTGTTTGTTATGCGCCTGAGTGTGGGAGCCTTTTCTGCATAATGCACACAATACTGAATGCACGTAGCGAGTGGCGAGTAGCGAGTACTGCACATGCATGTAGCGAGTACACGTACGTACCCAGTGGCCAGGATGGCGCCGCGTACATTACACGCCGCGCCGTGTAATGTGTACCGCATCACGCATCACGCATGCCGCGCACCCTGTGTCCCACAGCTGATCGTGGCTCACAGAACCATCACGCCGGCTCGGCTCGGCGCGCGTGCCTACTTCCTGTGGTTATTGACGGCCGCGGCCCCGCACACTCCTCACATCGTACCGCTCATAACCACTCTCTCGGCTCTTTTTTCCCTGTGGTTACCTTGATGGGAGGTTTCAACAAAGTATTTTCCGCATTCATTTTAAGGTAATCGCTCGTTTAAGCTAATTTAGTTCATTCCGTCACGTTGAAATAAAACTAATTTATACAGATTTTATTGCGGTTTATTTTTACTTTTGGTCCCGACGCGCGACGCAACGCGACGTTTTGAAAGTTTTTCTTAAGCCTTCGTGGTCACAGGGCGGACTCCGGATGTAATCTCTATAAACCGTCCGTCACATTTAAATAAAATGTAATGCAAATTACATCGAAGGGTCTGATCAAACGTTTATGGTCATTGGTCACATAAATTGATTTCATTACAAAACAGGTAGGTAGGTACCTATTTACTTAGTACATTCATCTTCGTATATTGTATTGTTTGTTTATTTTCAATGGATGATATGTATTTGAAAATTCGTTAACAATCAATAGGACACAGTTTCAAAGTCACTTCAAGCGTTTTGTATGGGTGTGCGGCGTGCGGTGCCGTCGGCCGTCGCATTGTGGTGCGGACTGCGGAGCGGTGAGGTAGGGTGAGGGGCGTGGGTATAGGGTTGTCAGATTTGCGTGCATGAATTCCTGGATAACTATATTTTATTAGCAAATATAAATAAATTATTTATTGCCTCTTGTAACGACAATAGGTTTGCACAACAACAATTACATATTGAAAATTGGACTTAAATTCAACTGAAATATAATATATAAAAATTAAGTAAGGTATACGTATCTTAGTGGATTGTCTATTCTAATATTCTTTATTCAGAATAATAATAATACATATACTTATAAGTACGTCTAAGAGTCATAAAACTTTTCAAACTAATTTTTAGATACTCTCGCTCGTACACCGGGTTGTTAGTGCATAGTTTGAGTGTCCGTAACTTTGTTAGAAAACCTAGTAATTGCAGATTCTGGGGCAGTAACGTGAAATTACTGGACATGGGACAAGACAGCTCATTCCAAGGCAATACCGGATTTCCCAGATGTCTGGTAACCTTACATGAGTACCAATGACGCGGGTGGGAGGCGGGCACTCCGCAGCGCGGTGTCAGTCCCGCACTGACCGCGATCCGTTTAATACGTGTTGCGATGCTCGGTGGAGCAAGCGCGCTCGTAAGTGATAACCATCGCGCGTTGACGCTCGCGCCCGGATAGTGCACTGTGAAATCAGAGGAGTTGCCACAGGGCATGTGAGTGATGTTGCGATCGCCTGCCCCCGGCGGCATGATGGGCCTGCCGCCGCCGCCGCACGTGAGGCTCTCACTCTTCGACTCCTGCCACCGCAAGATCAGGCTCATCGGTGGCGGACCTGTCGCTTTTTTGGGAGGACTTGTCGCGTAAGTTACTCCCATCGCTGCCCTCTATCGGCGGCTGTTATTTCGTTTTCATTCAACACACAGTGTAGACGGTGTGAAAGGTAATCAGTGTTCAGTGGCGTGAGGTGTCTGTTAAAAAAAAACACAAACACTAGTGAATGTTAGTGCCTTGGTGATCCGTGGCGGATTATGGATGGTGCAGTACGTTCTGTTCTGGTATCGGTCGCGGTGGCCGAGTGGTGGAGTTTTGCCCAGTAGCGTGTGTAGGTTACTCAATAAACACCGAGCGAGCGCGCTCTGAATACACCACACGTACTTACATACATTTAATTTTGTACTACTATTATACCTTGCCATGTTCGAAAGCGACCTACTACCATATTCTGGTTCAATGTTGGCTCAGATCAGTTATAATATTTTGTCTCGTAGTTTGCGACGCATTGCCTTTTATTATGAATGGTAATGGAAATGTAATAAATAATGCCCCAAAATTCAACCCATTTCACTGTCATCTTAATTAGAAAACCTTGTGATTCCCTTCGTTAGTGACCTTGAACATTTGCGAGCTATGCACCCACACAGGCTCGCACGTACCTACCTAAATGTTTTTTGGTCGCGGGGAAAAGCGTTTTATCAGTACCACTCCGCCCCGGAGGAGGCGGGGCGATTATGTTGGGCTCTGCCGGCCTTACGACCCCGCGTTGAGCCGCCCGGAAAAGATGGAAAACATCCAGGCGACCGCTACACTATATAATTGTCACCCTATGCCGACAAATATCAACAAAAAACCCCGCGGAGGCCATCTTCGGCACATGTGGGGCGTCCCCGGGGTATCCTTGTATAGGTCAAGGATTGCTACCGGACCCGCCCCTGCTTGATGGACGCCCTCGGCGTCAACGACAGCACGGGGCCTACCACTCCTGCTGCCGGCGCTACGACAGGCCCCGCTGAGCGCCCGCGACCCCGATGGCCCCTATTAGTCGTCTCTTACGACAGGCAGGGGATACCGTGGTGGAATTCTCCAAACGCCCCCGTTCCACAGGGCAACCTAACCGCTCCCAACCGTTACAAACCCCCAACGTCTATTATTAAAACACCTGTAACTTTTAAATGGCACACTGGCACACACACATAATTTCACCATACCTTATTAGTTAACAAATGTCCTGTTACGTCATGGGTATTTTGACGAAATAAGGTTAGTTTCACAATGTGCTGAGGGGCTTTTAATTTCCATATTCGGCTGTTAATCTTAACCACTGATTTACATGCCCGTTACATTCGTAACAAACGATTAGATTACTGTCAATTATTTATGTCAAATCCGTAACTAAATCAAATTGTCATTTTAATGGCAACGTGCGATGTTATATCTGTTCGACTCGTTTAAAACAACGCTCATTTCCACATCAATGCCTTTAAACGATGTTTAAAGTTAGAATACGTTTTGCAATAAAGCCCTTATATATTTCACTAGCTTTTGCTCGCGGCTCCGCCCACGTGATCAAACAAACAAACAAACAATCAAACTCTACAGCTTTATAATATTAGTATAGATTTGGGTAGCCTAGCAACGGAAGCCTTCAAATAATATTATTTGGGTAGCTTAGCAACGGAAGCCTTCAAATATGAATAATTTTCCCCGTTTTTGCAACATGTTTCACTGATGCTTCGCTTCTAATGGTCGCAGCGTAATGTTATATATCCTAAAGCCTTCCTCGATAAATGGACTATCCAACACAAAAAGAATTTTTCAATTCGAAGCAGTAGTTCCTGAGATTAGCGCGTTCAAACAAACAAACAAACAATCAAACTCTACAGCTTTATTATTAGTATAGATTTTAATCATTTTAGAATCAAAAATATGTATATACCTACACGAACTTTGCGTAATAGTCGCATATAGTTTGTAATGCGTGCCAGCGAAAGTCCCCCTTCCAATCTGCAGTGTCATTTACACAATATGATCACAAATATGTAAGGGTTTGCAAAGTATGCTTCCTTTTGTGTTTTTTTAAACTCGCCGATTTAAGAATCTTCTGCTTTTTGAAGTTGGTTTAAAACCCTTTTGTTAAAAAACAATCAAAATTGGTTCAAAAATGAGACCCGCAATTATGATTTTAAATACTGGTATGATCAAAGTTGGGTGTGTTGTAGTGTAGTGCACCGTATTGGTAATTTTGCATGGTGACGTCAAGCTTTGCGTCGTCTGTCATTTAACAAGCAGTATCCCTCTCCATCATATTTGAATGGTTTTAGATAATTTATTTTGAACGGATATGTTTTTTTTGCAATAAGTTTTGGGTAACATAACTTATTGATTTAAATAATAAAATAAATTAAATCAATTATCCTATTGTGTGAGTGGTGACTGATTGCCAAAAGCGGTTTTTTTAGTCAGCGTTGTTCAAAGCGATTTCCGACACCTAAAACTTTATAATATATTTGATCGACAGCTGAAATGTATGTACACTATCAAGTAGTAGTAGTAGAGGTAGATACAAATAACACCTTATAGATACACCCGCCACTACGAAGACGGCATTTCCCTGCCGACCCTCGAAGAATTAATATACCAATAATCGAATGTTATCTGTGTACAAGCTATGTGCCGTCTAGCTATAAGGGTGGTAGCAGGCTAGATAGATATACCACAATCACGGAACACTACAGCATAGATAATAACAACTGAGAAGTGCTTGCTGCTACACGATCTGAATGACAGACTATCATTTAAAAGGGCGTAAAAGCGCTTGAAAACGCTCGCCTTTAACGAAAGACGCCTGCTGACGAAAATCATATCAAAGCGATCCTGTAGTTGCACCTACACTAGCACAGCTGATCAGATCTTTTTGTAAAAGAAGGTTTTAAACTAATGGACATCAGGGCTTATGAAAGTAGTATAGTATGCAATGGGTTCGACAATAGAAAACAACTAGGTCCTTCTATCGGTTCAAACGATTGTCCTCAATAAAATAAAGTACAGGCCGTCGCTACAGATATTCTAGAACAGCCGACATTTAGTTGGAATCAAAGATTCTCATGGTCCCCAAAAGCGAACATAATCGCGGGTGATACCTACTCTGTTATTTTCTGAACAATGTGAATCACTGTGTGTTTGCGGTCTTTTTTTTATTTTTTTATTTTATTTTATTTCGGGATAAAAAAAACAGTAGTACAATAAAATATTACATAAACATAAGTACAATAATATTCTTACTTATACTACCAACAACAATATCCACTGATTACTAAAAAACTGTTAACTAACTATGAAACTAAACTAAACTTAAACTTAACAAGATATGTCATGTCAATGACAATTTTTAACAGATTCGATTACACATCTCTTGAACTCTATGGCTGACAGGTTAAAAATATCTTTCTTTCTTTCTTTCTTTCTACCTAGCGTTATCCCGGCTTAGTGCCAGGGTCCGCTTTCCGACTTAAACGCTTCCACTTCGCCCGATCTTGAGCATCCTCTGTAGTGAGACCATTGGCTCTCATGTCTCCCTCCAATACGTCAAGCCAACGCTTATTGGGCCGTCCACGGGATCGTACCCCTGGTACGATCTGGCTCAGGCACCTGCGACCGATGTTCTCCTGTGGTGTCCTCAAAACATGGCCAAACCACCTTAAGCGACATTCTTGGAGTTTATCAGCCACGTCGCGGACAACAAGGCTGCCGCGGATGTACTCGTTACGAATACGATCTAATCGTGTAACATTGCACATCCACCGCAGCATCTTCATCTCCGCGACATGAATTTCTCCGACATGGTGCTTAAGGGCCGGCCACGTCTCACACCCATACAGGAGTACAGGCCGAATGATAGTTTTGTAAATGAGACCCTTGAGTCTCATCGGCATTTTTCGGTCGCAGGTAACGGGTATACGGGTCCTAACGTCGAGGTCGGTGTCACCGGACTCATGCAGTACAGACCCCAGGTGTTTGAACTTCTCCGTTTTCACGGCAAGTTCACCCCCTATTCGGATGCTATCCGGGTCTGCACTCCAGCAGGCCATGTACTCGGTCTTCGCCACATTTAGTTTCAGACCACCGTTTTCAAGGTTAAAAATTGGAGTTATAAATATCAACCAATTGGCGCAGAGTGGAGCGAAAACCTGCATTTGATCTACATATTGTATTGTATTAGTGTCAAATTCTCCTCGAATTCCGGCCTGCTCAAAACGACTAAAATTAATCTTGCGAAACGATTTAAAATTATCCATGAAAACAACTTGTAGATGTGGCTTAAAAGCGGAATGGTTCGATAGTTCTTCAATAGGGTTTTATCACTAAAAACCATGACACCTGCTCCACGCCTCTGAAATTCTCTTACTGCTGGAACACAATGCGATAAACAAGGCACGCCTCGACTGGCTTAACAAACAATTTTGTCCGATATTGCACATCTATGTATAACAATACCTACGGTGGTACCTCTGCGAATACGAACCTTATGTGCAGGCGTCATTGTCAGTGAATTGTGCCAGCAGCGCGTCGGCGGGCGAGTGAAAGCAACTCGGCTGCGCTCTGTGCGGTGTGTACGGTGTAGTGACGGTGTGCACTGTTGTAACGGGACCGGCGCTGCAGCGCGAGCGCCGACACTCCCCCGTTCATTTCGCATGTAAGCGTCAGAGCGTCCGCGACGCGTGTGCAGCACTCCGCTCAGCTGTAAATGATGAACGGTATCTGTGTCAACCCAGTGCATCACTGCATGCATATCGTAACACACGGTACAAGCGCATTTTACTGTCATCCTGAAAGAGTTCTACCTGTAGTGTTGTAATCTATCTAATCATTGTTTGTCAAAAACAATGACGAAATAATTTTATTAGGACTTGGATTTACATTATAGGATTTTTAATTATACAAATATGATACATTTCGGTATTGTATCTATCTCTTTCAAGGTAATTTCTAATTATGTACGTAAAAAAGGACCAATATATTTTAGCTTGTACCATACTGGCCACATTGTCTATATCCATATATCATACAGTATATAATATACTATACCATACAAATCTCAAATGTGTTCCTCGTAAATCTACAGAATGTTCCATACTATAGCAGTGTGTTCAAGAGTTATAATTTCATTTGATTCATTATCCACATTTATATCATTTCATGCGTGTTATGATTTAATAAATAATACTACTCGTATTTAATAACTGGGGCTCAAAATATTATTCACTAAAAATTAGATGCAACCATTTTGCATTCAAGCCCCAGAAACACAACAGTGTAGTGATTAAAAAAGCTGTTCATTCTGTATAAACAAAAAAAAATACCAAAATTATTATTACATCTTCCTGACTGGTGCTGGGTCTAGTACGCCAACAATTTTAATGGAAAAATTGAAAAACCAGCCATCAAACTACAAGCTTTAATACAAATTATTGAAATACATGTTTAAACTCAGTAATACCATTTGAATTTCAATTATTATTTTGTTAATTTATATCAATCAATTTAAAAATAGTGAAATTACTGGGCATTATGAGACTTGGGATGACGAGCGCAGTTCGCTGCCATGTAGTGCTTTGCAATTCAAAGTTCTGTGTGGTGTTGTTTCTGTTTATGGGCAGGCGTGCCGCTTGCCAACAGACGAGCGCCGTGCTCGTCTCGACAAACAATAAAATAAAAAAATAAATTATTTTTCTATTTTATCGCATATACCAAGTAAGTTCGATATCGGTATCGATAAATATATCAAATAGGTTACGGGCAGCACTACGCCAAGCCGCCATATATAGTTATAAGTAATACACGTATTTTCCATGATTACTCCAAGTCCTTAAATGAACGTCAATGGTTAAAAAAGTATAGTCAGTACTAATGTACTACGACGCGTTGATACGCCACGTAGCTTTGAAACTCTGACAGAGTAGTAAATTTCTCTAATCTATACTTATAAAATAACATGTCCTGACTGACTGAATGATTCATCATCGCCGAGCGCAAACTATCATGGCTACAAGCATGAAATTCGGACTGTATATTCATTTTGTTATGTAGGCAGTAGGCACCCAATAAGAAAGGATTTTAGAAAATTCCACCCTAAAGGGGTCAAAATAGGGGATGATAATATGTATGAAAGTCCGTCATTTTGAAAGCTACATAAACAAAATTTTGTATTTCGGTTATTGACGTAAAACAAATAAATACGTGTTTCAGGAATTTTAGAAATTTTAGTTAATAAGAGATGAAAAGGGGGGTGAACGTTAATGCGAAAGTGAGTTTGTTTGTTACGCTTTCACGCCTAAATCACTGAACCGATTTTGATGAATTTATCTACAGGGATAGATGGGACCCTGGAGACGGTTACAGGCTACTTTTATCCCGGAAAATGCTGTTCACGCGGGCGGAGCCGCGAGCAAAAGCTAGTTTGATTTATAAAAATATAATATTAACAACCCAACCCGTCTTTACTGGGGCACTAATTTATTTTTATAGTCCTAAATAAATAGCAATATACTAAGCGTGTTTTTGTTTGATCGTAACGGTCCCCCCCTGACCACGACGTGATACGGACAGCGTTGCCATTTTAGCGATTTTATCACTAGATTTAGTGACTTTTTGGGGTATGACAGTGATTTTTTGAAAAAAAATCGCTAAAACAAAATTTAGTGATATTTGGCGATTCTCGAAAAATTAAGAAGTTAAACGAATTATTCTTTTAAAACCAAATAAATCTAATGAAACTGATCTATCTCGGCCTTCGATACACGAATGTAGCTAAAAAAAAACAACATCAAATACCAGAATAGATATTAGATGTTGTTTTTTTCTTTTTTTTTTAGCTATTCGATATTATTTTTGTAAATTATTTTTCGCAATTACATTATTTTGTTATACTTATCGTGTAATTTCCTTTTAAATTATTTAGTGATTTCTAGTGATTTTTTTTAGTTCCAAATAACCCGGTATCTAGTGAGTTTTGAGACCAAATCTAGTGATTTTTTTTTCTGCGAGTTGGTATCACTGGATACGGACGCAAAAAGAAGACAGAGTCGCGTTTATTACGTTACACCACTGCGGTTGCCGGTTACGCGCCAACACGTCCCAAACATCTGCAACATTTATAAATTAACTTACGTTTGTTTCGCGTACTATCAGACGATTTAGTGAAGATTCGAGGAGGAGGATCGAGGAGGGTCTCAGTTCAGCGAGTTTTATTTTTAGTTTATCTGTTGAAGTGTTTCATATCTTCACTCCACAATCCGTCATCTGATTTTAAGCGGTTTTGGGGTGAAAGCCGACCTGAAATAACCCGAAATCCCGATATAACGCTCAAAAGTCGGGAAATAAATAAATAAATTTATATTTATCCTTACATATTATAAAACAATGTCCTCCGCAGCGTCTGTCTGTCTGTTCGCGATAAACTCAAAATATATTATTTATTACATTTATCTGGTTATATCTATATACCAAGTGGAGATGACAATATGACATTAAATTAAACACGCTAATAATATCAACACAACAATTTTTTGCTGGTTCAAAAAACGGTCAGAACAGCTGATGCTCTCACTAAACGCTTTTAGTAACTAACTTCAGGGGGTTGCTTTAGTATCCATGTGCGGGATTTTGCTGATAATTTTTATAGTAAACGTTAGACACTAGTCCGTATTAACAAATGCTAGCAGTTTATTATGCGGAAATGCATAGCTTTTGTGAAATTAATTTTTAAAGTGTTGTAGGTTATTACAGTTGTAAACACACTAATATTTACTTATTGGGTGGTTTAAAAAAAAAATAACCACGAAGGGGATGGCATCCTCTTCTAACCTAAATTGTCCGAGTCGGGGTGCTCCAAATCCCGAGCTCGCTTCACAGTTCACTCGCTAACGCGTGCATAAGCCTCGCATAGTCTAAGGTGTTGTAAAGAAAAAAACGTTCCAGTAACGCGAGCACAATATGTTAAGCATTTCGTTTTTATATAACTACTTGTCAGGAAGAGACAGAATTAGTCGCGTTCCACGTTCAATGACATTTGTCTCTTTCTAATTCAATATTTAGTGTGTTTACAACTGTAATAACCTACAAAACTTTAAAAATTAATTTCACAAAAACTATGCATTTCCGCATAATAAACTGCTAGCATTTGTTAATACGGACTAGTGTCTAACGTTTACTATAAAAATTATCAGCAAAATCCCGCACATGGATACTAAAGCCAACCCAACTTCAGCGTTGTAGTTGCAGTACTTAGGTCGTACTGCAACATCGAGCTGAATTATAGGAAATATTTTTTTGTTAGTTACTTAATTATTGTTATGCCAGCAATAAATGTTTCTTTCTTTCTTTAAGTTTACTTTACTCAACTGCCCTATTTATAAAGGTCTCTAATAAATTCATACATTAAGGAGCTGCAATATGGTAGTAATAATGGGTAGCACGATTGCGGCAGCGGCCAAATCACCAAACTGGTTCCATTGAAGCGATAATGTTAGTTTAGTAGGTCGCAGCCCGCACCTCGCGGACTCCGTTATCTAGGAGCGAGCGCACGGCGCGGCGCACCACAGCCACACAGCGTCTCGCCAACATTGCATTGCATTATTCTCAGTGGACCACCATTGATTACGTGAAATTAAAATGGGAAAAGGGTCATGTCAACTCTTATTTTCTTAAGTACACTTCTTATTTAATCAGTATTAATTGTTCAACCGCAGCCTGATCGCTAAACAAATGGCCGACACTTGGCGGATGCGCTTTGTAACTCGTATACAAAGGACACCTTTGTAAGGGTAGTGTTCAGGACTGTGAGAACTACCGCGGCATTAAGCTGTTGTGCCACACCTGAAGCTATTCGAAGGCGTCCTTGAGTCTAAGACTCCAACTGTACATACTGTCTCCAGTGTCAATATGGCAGTGGCGTGCACTTCATATAGGCAAAAAGGCACTGCCTACCCTACCAGCAACACGGTTTTAATAATTTAAAAATATAATTAAAAATAAAGCAAATCCATTCACTAGTTAATAAAATAATACAATACGTATTTAAAAAGTTCAAACTCGGTACGAAAATCAATGCATTGTTCGCAGTTTGAACACGCCTGCCCACTTGCCACGCAAGCAATGCAAACTTAGGCAGGGATTTCTGTTGCCTACATTCCATTCATAAATTTACGAAAAAAGTGGACGATTTTCGACTTTATCGACCAAAAATGTGTAAATACTATAAGCGATTATGAATAACGACTCCTGCGGCAGGAGGACCAATCACAGCTCAGTGCTCAGTGCTATCATGTTGGCAAATTGCCAATTTTTTATGATGAGATTTTAAAATCATATTTGAAAAAGAATAGGCGCGTAGATTTAATTTACAAATGAGTTGGTTTATAATTTTTTAACTTAATAATAATAATAATAATGCGTTTATTTGTATGAATACTGTACAATGATGTTACATAATTAGCTTTAGAGTCCAGAGTATTCTGCCGTTTCCAGCGTACAAATATTAATAATTTATATTATGATTACAGAATAAGATTTTTATAATTATTACATATTTTTCATCTATGTCTAATTAATGTATGTCATTTAGATAGATACAAATCTAAGTCAAATGCAGAGTCAATAATCTCTGTTAAAAATTATAAATAAACTTATTGATACATTCGTAGTTTTCTTATTAAATATATTTATATATGTATGCGAATCCCATGAAATAGGGCCTTTTTAAAGGCCGCTTCGGGTATCTTACAAGTGACGTGTTCCGTAATTACCCACGGGCAAGAAATTTGAGGTGGCCAATTCTTTCTTCAATTTGGCGTCATCGTCAGAATATCGTGTTTTCGACCTTGACACTAATTGATGATCGTGAGTACTTAATTTCATATAATAATTTGTTGTGCTAATAAGGCTTATTTAAACGTTTTTTTTTTACGGGAGAGAGATTTTTTACGTGACCATTAGAAGCCTAGGTAAAATCTAGACCTATTCTATATGACGTCTTGCAAACATTTTAAAAAGTACAAGTATAACTATGTTCATTGCTGCCTACCCTGTCAAAAAACCCTGTGCACGCCACTGCAATATTGTTTCACACCCGATAGTGGCACTATGGACCCGGTGTTTGCGATCAGATCGCTAGTCGAAGCATAAAGTAGGAAAAATCCTGTACATATTGCTTTTTTGGATTTGCAAAAGGCCTCCCATTATGAGCCCCGGCAGGTGATCTAGTCGGTGCTAAGGATAAGGGGTGTGTCAATAACTAATGTTGGCACCATGTACCTCTCATCCAAATGAGTCCCTGGTATGGACTGCTGTTGGCGATACCAACTCCTTCGCTATTGCCGTAGGTATCCACCAAGGCTTGACGCTGAGTCCTCTTCTAGTTATTGTTGTGTTGTATGTCTCAACGGCGGTTATACAGTAGCAATGACCATTGCTGCTTATGGATGGCGAAAAATAACAAGCTCACCAAGGGGGAGGGACGGGTCCAAATGAAAAGAAAAACACATCACATAATTAACAGACGTCCCTAATGCCTATGGTTAGTTGATTTCCTTAGTTATATAGCGCTCGATGGATGTTTCTGTTAACTCGTTACGTAAAGAGTTCAATGGAGCATGCGGGTCTTCCAGTATGTCGTATGGATCAGCTAATGCAACCGAGAGGATTGCATTAATTGACTGTAGTGGTTGCGCAGCTCCCACTCGTGTACTTGCTCCTCGCACAAGCCGCGCTGTGCAGAGCGGTGTCGCAAGCCGTACGCATTTCACATATCACAATTGGCCCAGGCGCCGCACCGCGCCGCGCCGCGCCGTACGCTTACAATGTTCTCGATGATGGTACGGCAGCGCATGAGCGACTGCCGTCATCGGTCACATACAGCTTGCCAAGCTATGCTTTTTTATGTGTTGCTTCAATAGTTGTTCAGACTGAATGGTATGATATCGACATTTTCGCCAAAATAACTTTGAAAAATACACATTTCTATCAGTAGTAAACACCACTTGCCACGATTTGATTAATAATATACTTTCAACTGCCAGATGACAAAACCAAACTTAATACAATAATATCACTTAATATTTGTTGATGGATTAGCACACATACAGTTTAGGCACATACGCCATATTATTAGGCGGTAGGTTCCTCGTATGCGAGAAACCGTCTGGTTTGGTACCACCGCTACGACTATTTCTGCCACCTAGCAACAGTGTGTTAGCATAGTTGTGTTTCGGTTTGAAGGACATTCAAGCCACTGACATTACTGGTCATTATGAGACTAAATACATGAATTTCTCGTGGAAGAGAGCAGTTCAATGCCGTGCAGTGTTTTGTATTCAACGCTCTATGTGGTGTTGTTTGTGTTAATGGGCAGGCGTGGCGCTTACCATAAGGCGAGCGACTTGCCAGCGCCAACAAAACGCAAACGTCTTTCAGGGTAATTAAAAAAAAATGGGTGCGTGTACTTATGTACGCGCGTGAGAAGTTATACTTCTTTGGAATCATTAAATAACCAATAATAAGTATTTAACATTAATAATTTAATAATATTTAGTGTTAATTATATTAAATAAAAGTATTTTAATTTATATCAACATATCCACTCCACATGATAGAAGTACATTCTACTCTCTTCACGTTTATGCGAGCCTGGTACTTGTTCCGAATAAGAAAAAAACCTAAAGAGTTTTTCTTTGTCCAAATCGTCATTTGTTTATTAATTACGGCTACTCGCCATGAAAAATGGACATTCTACTCTCTTCGCGTTTATGCGAACCTGGTACTTTTTTTACGGCACCATGTTCCAAATTATAAAATAAAAACCGCATCTATATATAATTATATATATATATATATATTTATATTTATTTATTTATATTTATTTATTTATTTTTTTATTTCACTCATCATTTTTTCATAACGCGCCTAACTTCATACTGCTGGCATAATGTATAACAGATGCCATTAAAAAAAAAAAAAAAAAAAAAAAAAAACTTCATACTGCTCTCACGCGCCTAACTTCATACTGTTAATTTTTTCTGTTAATTTTTTGTGTCACAGGTGCGCGCGCATCTTAAAATTTCACTCTCATCATTTTTTCATAACGCGCCTAAAGAAGTATAACTTCAAAAATACATTCACATATTATGATTCAAAATGATTAATTATCCATGTTCAAGTCCAATTATGTACTGTAAACACAATTTTTCTTTACTTTACGTAGACGATGCCGGCGTGAATAAACGCTGGTTATCTGTATACATGCGATGCCTACGTCACATACGTGCGCGTCGCGTTGCGTCGCGAGTGCAGAGCGACCAGATGGCGTCGGCTCCGTGCCGCCCTGACCCACCCTGATCGTTTCCCAAGCCGCCGCCGCCGCCGCCGCCGGTCGGACACCAACGAGTTATCGTGTACAATGTAGAGTGGCTTTAATAATTATTAATAAACAACTAAAAAAATTATAAACATACTGGAATATAACTTACTGGTAGAGCTCAGTCAGTCAGTCACTAAACTGCTTCACCAACTAGCCTCGGCCAAGGTTCCGGCCGACCGTGATCCACTTTGCTATTAGCGATACACCAGATCTTATGTTAATTCACACTTTTTTGCATATTTAAAACGACATTCTGAGGTTTACTATGCATATTATGCGCATTTCCGCTTTGGTTACATCAAACATGTTTCATGCAACAAAATTTGACCAGTGTTTGGACGTATTCATTGTGACGTCACAATGTGAGCACTTTCAAAAGAAAGTGTACCCCTTACTTTTTAGCTGTCCCCTGTATTTGAACTTTTTCTATCTTCATAATATATAAATGAATGTTTGTCTGTATGTCCTTTATAGAATCGTAAACTATGCATTTGATCATGTGATGATCTTTAGCAAAGTTGTTGTGCATGAGCCCACGAAGGTTTCTGAGTTGGTACGACCAATTTACGACACATGGCGCCACTGTCAGGCTACTTTTATCCCAGAAAAAGCAGATCACGCGGGCAGAGCCGCGAGGGACAGCTAGTAAGAAGTAAGAACCACTATATGGTAGTGCAGAGGACAATTGGAAAAGGGGGCCTATATCTGGTTATTCCCCACTTGTCCAACAACAACAGTAACTATTCGTTTTTAGCCTTTCATAACAATAGAGTTTGGTTCCACGTGTGTGTGACATAACAGTGCTTATGGAATTGCCTGGTAAATGCAATATAAGGACATCATTGCACCAATTGAACATTTATTACGTAAAACGCACACATCAACAATCATAATGTTCTTTTTATGATCACACACAGACGTATACGTTACATACACATATACATACACACGCGCGCTAAGATAAGCTTGGGCAAGTTTTAATTGTACGGACAACTAAAGATTAATAATGAATCGTGACCATAATAACTAACAATCGATCAGCTGTTTTTGTGGAAAGTTACAATTAAAAATAGATTAATTGTTAATTGTAGTCCTAGCAATAAACACAGACAGTTAAATATTTTTGAAGTTATACTTCTTTAGGCGCGTTATGAAAAAATGATGAGAGTGAAATTTTAAGATGCGCGCGCACCTGTGACACAAAATTAACAGTATGAAGCCGTCTGCTTAACCGCTCATT
Organism: Amorpha juglandis; assembly: GCA_949126905.1. NCBI lineage: Eukaryota > Metazoa > Arthropoda > Insecta > Lepidoptera > Sphingidae > Amorpha > Amorpha juglandis. The sequence continues at coordinate 18,043,604 of OX421371.1, read as the reverse complement.
AAGTCTCGAAAAAAAAGCTACCAACAAAATAGGAATTGAACCTCGATATTAGTCGCGCATGTTGGTACGCTCGTCACCTCTGATCACTGTTTTCATATTTATAATATTTATCAACATGTCTCTAGTTTATACATTCACAACACGTGTTTGAGTTTCATACAAGTGCGAATTATATATTATGTGCTAATAAATTATATTCAGTAGTGATTTAAATTGAATATTTTGATTGATATTACTTACTATTTGTGAATATTAGTGAAAAAAATTGTGCTTATATACTTTTTCAAGTGCTCCAATATAATTGAGGTTAACTATCCCTATGTATTATTTATTGATATAAATTAAAATACTTTTATTTAATATAATTAACACTAAATATTTAATGATGCCAAAGAAGTATAACTTCTCACGCGCGTACATAAGTACACGCACCCATTTTTTTTTTTCATGAATTTAAGTAAAAACTAGTCACTCAAAATGACATATTGTTGTTGAATTTTAGTTAAGTGATAATTTTCTAAATCATGTAATATTAAAAATGTTACATGCTTTAGAAAATCATGACAACATCCGGTGTAGGCAGACAATGGTGCAGCGGGCGAGTAGCCGGTTGAGAGACGTGAGGCCGCGGGTTCGATCCCCGCAACGAGACAAATGTTTGTGTGATTGACAAATATTTGTTTCGGGTCTGGGTGTTGTCGAGACTGAAGGTGTATCGTAGTTCCTGGAACCCACGGCACATGACTCGTATCTTAGCTTGGGGTCAGGACTGGATATGTGTGACTTGGCTGTATTTATTTTATTTAATATCGCACAGATAAGTATCTAGTTTAATTGTTAGTTTTATTTTTTTCGTAGAACAATTAAATTACATACATTAATCCAAACAATTTAATTGCAATTACTTTAATTGAAAAAATAATTTATCAACCTCCAACACTATCCGGGACTAACTGCGCCTTGCGAATTTGGCCGAGTTTGTGTATTGTGTGTGTGTGCGTGTGCGTGTATGGCGGAAATATGTTTATAAGTTTTCGTTATCGCTGTCAATATCGTCGACCTTCGCGAGCGATCGCGCGATGTGACGTAGATGCCGACTCCCGCGCCGCCCCGCCCCGCCGGTCGCGGCAGCCACCCGCCTCAACTTGTGTCACTGTTAACACGCGACCCGTGGTCTGCGACAAGCGACATGGCATGTGTCCGACTGGGCCCATACACTGGCATGGCGGTTGGCAACAGGTACCGATTACCGAGAGTCTCGCGTCGCGCAAATTAATACATTCATCTCACGATGCATCTCACACAGTGCACTCAACTGCAGGGATGTTATTAATTCCGTGTTTATATTACACACAGATGAAACTTAGTTTAAACTTAGTGTGTTATATAGTATACTAGATGACCCGGTGAACTTCGTATCACCTACATATTATATTTGTGTAAAATGTGGTCAGAACTGAATACAAATGTTTCATTTACATTAAATGCAATTAAGTGAGGTACTGCACCATTGTACGTGAGGTAGCCGGTCGTACATTTAATTAACTTCGACGACTTAAGTCAGGTCGTCTTCCACCTCCCCCCGGTGGGACAGTCCTGTCCCTGTCCCTGTCCCTGTCCCTGTCCTGTCCCTGTCCTGTCCCTGTCCTGTCCTGTCCTGTCCTGTCCTGTCCTGCTCTGTCCTGTCCCTGTCCTGTCCTGTCCTGTCCTGCCCTGTCCCTGTCCCTGTCCCTGTCCTGCCCTGTCCTGTCCTGTTCCTGTCCTCTCCTGTCCCTGTTCTGTCCTGTCCCAGCCCTGTACTGTCCCTGTCCTGTCCCAGCCCTGTACTGTCCCTGTCCTGTCCTGTCCCTGTCCTGTCCTATCCTGTTCTGTCCTGTCCTGTCCTGTCCTGTCCTGTCCCTGCCCTGTCCCTGTCCTGTCCTGTCCTGTCCTGTCCTGTCCTGTCCTGTCCTGTCCTGTCCTGTCTTGTCCTGTCTTGTCCTGTCCCTGCCCTGTCCCTGTCCCTGTCCCTGTCCTGTCCTGTCCTGTCCTGTCCTGTCCCTGTCCCTGTCCCTGTCCCTGTCCCTGTCCTGTCCCTGTCCTATCAATGTAAAACATTCCAAAATCAACAACTACTAATAAATTAAAAATTAATTAAAAAAACATTGTCCAGCGGAAAAAATTGTGAATCTAAACCATTCTAAGATCCCCTTGAACACACACAAAAAATTTCATCAAAATCGGTCCAGTCGTTTAAGAGAAGTTCAGTGACATACACACTCACAGAAGAATTATATATATAAAGACTAGATGACCCGGTGAACTTCGTATCACCTACATATTATATTTGTGTAAAATTAAAACTGTCCTGTCACTGTCCTGTCACTGTCCTGTCACTGTCCTGTCACTGTCCTGTCACTGTCCTGTCACTGTCCTGTCACTGTCCTGTCACTGTCCTGTCACTGTCCTGTCACTGTCCTGTCACTGTCCTGTCACTGTCCTGTCACTGTCCTGTCACTGCCCTGTCACTGCCCTGTCACTGTCCTGTCACTGTCCTGTCTCAATGTCCTGTCTCAATGTCCTGTCTCACTGTCCTGTCTCACTGTCCTGTCTCACTGTCCGGTCTCACTGTCCGGTCTCACTGTCCGGTCTCACTGTCCGGTCTCACTGTCCTGTCTCACTGTCCTGTCTCACTGTCCTGTCTCACTGTCCTGTCTCACTGTCCTGTCTCACTGTCCTGTCTCACTGTCCTGTCTCACTGTCCTGTCTCACTGTCCTGTCTCACTGTCCTGTCTCAATGTCCTGTCTCACTGTCCTGTCTCTCTGTCATGTCTCTCTGTCCTGTCTCTCTGTCCTGTCTCACTGTCCTGTCTCACTGTCCTGTCTCACTGTCCTGTCTCACTGTCCTGTCCCTGTCCTGTCCCTGTCCAGTCTAGACGCTATACGACCCGTCATCACGGCAAGCTTCGCAACGACAACTCAACAACTACTAATAAATTAAAAATTAATTAAAAAAACATTGTCCAGCGGACAAAATTGTGAATCTAAACCATTCTCAGATCCCCTTGAACACACACAAAAAATTTCATCAAAATCGGTCCAGTCGTTTAAGAGAAGTTCAGGAACATACACACTCACAGAAGAATTATATAAAGATTTGGCTTTTATCGTTTACTGGTTGTCCCTCGCGGTTTCACCTGCATGTTACTGCCCTGCTCCCATGAGTCATAGCGTGATATGCGTATAAACCTTCCTCATGAATCACTCGTATCTATTACTGAAAACTGCATTAAAATCCATTGAATAGTTTAAAAGATCTAAGCGAACAGACAGCGAAAGCGATTTCATTTTATACTATGTACATAGAAGATGTGCAACTCGAGATCAATGATGCTGGTGACAAGGGGCCTAGCTCCTTTGGCGCTACAGTGGTGAGGCGGCGGTGCGGTGCGGCGCGGGTGCGGCGTGGCCGAGTGTTGTTGCCATGTTCACTGATCTCTGCGCGAACCCACCTCGCCGTCGCTATTTAATCAAATAACAGACACGATATGTCGGTCGTCTGGTTGTGTGTGTCTGGACGTGCGAGCAAACGGCTCGGTCGACGGTAAAAGTGGCCAGACCAGTCGGCGAGAACTTATAGTAGCGACCTAACAGCGCGCTGCCGCTCCACATTTATTAAATAAATAACCGCCCCTTTATTCTTTCCAGGTAAGTAACTGGTGGCAGCTTCATGGTGCAGTGCTATATAGCCAACGTGCTTTCTTTAGTAAGTGACTAAGGTGTTCATCGAACAACCGCGTTGGATGTGGCGGTACAATCGATACCTAAAGCGGATGATCGACGTACAAGTCATAATAATGCGGTTAAAACCAGACAGCGTGCCGAGTGCAAGACTTTCTTCACGTTTGATTCACTAGTGAATGGAAATGTTCCGAAAACACCATATCTGAGCGAACAAAACGTCATCCACATGCATCTTACCATAACCACTGACGCGAACTCGTAAACACTAAGATGTAAACACTTGTAATACGCATGTGTATGCAAAAATAGAGTATACAAAGTGGAAAGGTATGACATATTTTTCATCCTGGCACAACAAACTACACTGGACCTGGTGGTAAATATAATAGCAACCGTCGAGAGATATTGCATCTTGTATGTGTAATTGAAAAGAAATTATAGCCAAAATCAAGCGGTAACTTGTATATTAAACTGATAGTTAAACTAAGTCTAATAGCGATAACTGGTAATGAGCACGCGTGGTGAACTACTTTCCCTAAACGTACTGATTTATTAATGCGGCCGCGTGGCCAATGCTCGAACTGATGATTCGACAATAATTATACGGTTTCACCGTACACATCTCTTGACGGAATCACAGGGTGGAGCACTGGAATATTTATCACAACTAGTCCGTACCGCCACACTACCGCCTACTTACGAGTTCCGCCATAGTATTGAAGCGAAATTTCTCAGTGATCCGCTTAGATTGCTTGGGTGCTTTCCGAGGCGAAATTCAGATCGTTCTTAAAGTTATTTCCTCTATTACCCACTTTGAGATTTTATTTTTCTAGCGCCTCTCTAAAATACATTATATTTTAAATATACCTAGTGTGTCATAAGAGTCATCTTTTTCTGAATTAATATTCCATCCTTAGACCCTTCACCGCCCCGAAAAGGCTCCCGCCCGCGCTGGTAGCTTTTCGGCCCCTCTAGAGCCAAACAGTTTTGCGTTGGTGCTTCTGTGTCGGGTCAGTCTCGTCGGTAATTAATACTCAGATTTTACAGTTAAATGTCTGAATGCGTTTTTACGGGCAAGCACTAACCTGTTAAGCCTATTATATCCATAGTCTTAAATAGAGTCACTGGTTGATCAGAGTTTTAAAGCAAGCTATTGTTTTATACTGTAGATGCGATTTTTTTTTAATTTTTTTTATTAACCTATATTGTCCCACTGCTGGGCAAAGGTCTCCCTTAACTCCTTCCAACGTTCCCTATTTATGGCTGTTGTCGGCCAGGCTTTATCGAAGTGGTCAAGGTCATCGCGCCACCTCTTTCGCGGTCTGCCCCGTCGCCGTCTACCATCTTCGGGAACCCAATGCGTGACAGTTCTGGCCCACCTTTCCTGATGCATCCGGCTTACGTGACCTGCCCAGTCCCATTTCAACATGGCCGATTTATGTCCTACATCAGTTATTGTGGTTATGGAGCGCAAGGTGGTGTTGGGTATTTTGTCCGTACGTTTCACGCCAAGGATGCTGCGCTCCATAGCTCTTTGGCAAACCTTGAGCCTGATGCGAAATGTGTCCATTTAATAATAGCTGTTGCACCACTATACATTTTAACTCCGCATATAACTTGAGTTGAATAAGAATAATATGGTACCGCGTACCGCGTGGTGCGCGTGGTAAGCGGCACGTGTTGCCGTGTTGCCGTGTGCCGGTGTGTCGCATGGTGGCGGGTTCGTCCGCTCCCGCGCGCCGTGCCCGCGCGCCGTGCCCGCGCTGACACCAATCAGTATTTCGCACGTGTTGAGCAAGCGCCCGCCGCAGCGCCGTACCGCGCGCCGCCGTCGCTGTAATTGCTTTGCGTTAAATTTTCGTCAGGTCTTTCGTCACTGTTTCACGGGATGGTTACGACTTACAAAGCTGGCTTTTTGTTTATTAATCAGTTTCGTAGTGGTCGATAGTAAATTGGCGCCAGTCCGCGTCGATGCCTCATTATTAGGTAGTTCATAGTAATGTTATAGGATAAATAGTTTTTAGTTAGAACGCCGTTATTACTAAATAGAACTAGTTAAGGTATATTGGATGTTTTTGTTATTACTAAAATTATTGGTTAAAACTAGTTTTATTGTTAGCTGGATGAACTTTCACCTGATTAGAAGCAATGTGGATGAAGTGTTCTGTTTCGTTAAAACTAGTTTACACTTAACTCATTTTTGATTAGCAGTAAATTCTAGTTATAGATATACATATCAGTATTCCTTATAACCAAATACTAGTTATTTAAAAACTTTATATAACTACTCTCTGGTATAACAAACAGAGTGAGTGAAGTGCTCACCAAGTGTACACCAACATCTTTAGTCCAAAATGAACGTCACCCTCATGTGGTACACTCTAAGGTCAGACGGTGGTCAGACAGTGGATCGCCCAATTTAAGCCGAATCCACCGTCAAATCATTATGGGAAGCCAGATCCTGGTATTAAGGCAGGATATCGTCAGGCAGAAAGAAAAATTTTAGTATAAAAAACACGTCCGGTTAAACTAGTTTTCAACTAGTAAAAACGCGTACTAACTAAATACGGGTTTTAACTGTTATATATACAATGACTCTGTCCCTGTTACACAAGTCGTGCTTGCTTGCCTGACATTTTTCTATAAATTTCTAAAAAAAGAATGTATTGCACGAACCAAGTAATCTAGTTACTACGATGCCATTTTACACACAATAGATGCTACATTAATTATATGTAGGTACAAATACATGCGCGCTTGTCTATCGCACACCTGTGCCTATATTGTTGGTACGGAAGCGGGTTCTAGATCTCGTCTATGCTGCACAATGCACGGTACACATTGGTGTTAGTGCAATGTCGTGTCGGTAACATGATAATAATATGTGCGCAGTGGGCAGTGAGATTCGAGAAATTACACCACTTGCCATCGCAACTTCATGCCAGGTAGTTGCCGTTACGGCTGAGTGAGTACCAGCAGTTGCATGCGTTTAATAAAATTTATTCACGTGGAAGTGGCGCGCTCTCTGCCAAAACAAATATGTACTCTTGTACAATTTTACTATCGTAATCCTGGAGCTTTATCATATGCAACACGAGTTAATTTTGTCAACTCGTTTTGTCGTGAAAACCCAGTTTTATCTGGTTATCTCTATATGTATATCGAAGCTAACATGGTTGCATACAATACTCGACTCGTTATGTCAATAATAGAGATAAATAAGAGATGTAGCCGAGAAAAGAGTACTTCCAATCTCTCTGTGGTATTTTGTCTACAAACCCTAACATGACGACGTAATTTTACTAAATGTTGACAAATAGCCGAGATATTTGTCGTCGATAGTTATCTCAGTCGCGCGCGCGATATATCTCGTGTTGCAAATGCTAAGCCGATAATGACAAGGATTAATAAATAAATAAATACACCCAACAGTCACATACATAGTCCTGACCCCACAGTAAGAACGAGTCTTGTGTCGTGGGTATCAGTAACTACGAGAAACTTTCGGTCTCACAACACCCAGACCCCGAAAAAAATAAATGTGGATCACATAAGTATTTGTCTCGGTGCGGGGATCGAACCCGCGGCCCCTCGCTTCACAGCTGGCTACTCGCCCGCTGCGCCACGGAGGCTGTCAGATTGGTTGCGCCAAGGATTGGTTGGTTCTTTTTGTGTTCGATGTGTTTACCGTGGTCGACCACGCCAATCGCCTTATTGTTCTAGTGGCAACGACTATGGCTGAGTACCGTGAGCAATCGGGCTCAATCGTCATGTCGGGCAATTATAATTTGTTTGAATTTACGATTCGAGAAATCACACTTTAACTGCCCGGCATTGGAATTGATTCAATGTAACGGCGTCGCGGGACGGAAATTAGGTTTGCGACACGATGAGTGTGCTAGTTGTTGTAGTGTTTACTCCTGCGAACATAAAAGCGTGAATGTATTTATACATGTAGGTATGTGCCGGTGGTATTTTAGGTAACAACTAATGACGGAGTGAGACGGATAATGGGAAACTCCTCAACGGGTAACAGCGGTGAATTTACTGTTAGATATTATGTTTTATTTTGACGTTGGTTTTAATGTTTGTGTAATATACCTAATATTTATTAACCCTCTTGGAAGTTCGGCCAGGAATTACCTGACGTTCTGGACTTTGAAAATAACCTTAAATCACAATAAGAATAAATCTGACACACGCTAGTTTTTAAGTCTCATTTTAGCGCGTACTACGCAAATTAAAATGAACAAAACATGCGGAAACACCGAAAATATCATATCATTTAATTAAGTTCAATGGCTTCTAATATATTTTTGTATGGACGTATTAATGAAATTCTTTCTGCAATAGCTTTTAGATAATGTAACATATTGATTTTAATAAAAAAAAAATGTGTGCGTGTACTAGTGTACACACGTAAGAAGTGAAACTTCTTTATGGCCTTATTTTTCGAAAAATGATCTAATATATGCAACTTTACAGAAATTGGTTAAATAAAGTTAAATTAGATAACGTTTAAACAAACGGCTTTTATTATCATAGACATGAATACAAATAAAAAATAAAAAAAAAATAATGTGGGTTAAGCGTGCAGAGGAGCCTGCCTACTACTACCGTATGCGTGAGAGAAAGGGATGCCAGACAGTGTGGCGCCGTGACGCGTTACGTTACGAAGAGGTTTACCCTCCCATAAGAAGTTATCACTTCATTGGATTGCTCTGCACTGCCCTGCACTGCACTCCAGTCCGGTCAAAGTCCGGTCATAGTTCTGTCAATGTCCGGTCAAAGTCCGGTCAAAGCCCAGTCAAAGTCCAGTCAAAGTCCGGTCACAATCCGGTCACATTCCGGTCAAAGTCCTGTTAAAGTTCGGTCAAAGTCCGGTCAAAGTACAGTCAAAGTCCGGTCACAGACCGGTCACAGTCCTGTTCAAAGTCCGGTCACAGTTCGCTCATAGTCCTGTCAAAGTCCGGTCAAATTCCGGTCAAAGTCCTGTCAAAGTCCAGTTCAAGTCCAGTCACAGGCCGGTCACAGTCCGGTCAAAGTCCGGTCACAGTCCGGTCAAAGTCTGGTTAAAGTTTGGTCAAATTCTTCTCAAAGTCCGGTCAAAGTACGGTCCAAGCCGTACTGGTCACTGTTCGAAATTCTCGAAGTTCCAGGGAGGTCGGCTAGCGCTGGCTGGTCAACTGGCCCGCGTGACGTCTCACGGAAAGTTCTCGAATATTCTGGAACCTTCCGCTCGCGTTACGGAACGTTTCGGTTCACCCTCCCATAAGAAGTTATCACTTAAAAAACAGTCATCTATAAGTTATGCTGACCTGAGGTTATTGGGTATACACTGGCTGACCCAGAACGCGGATTGGCGGGTTTTTAGTCATGGGCGCGGTAGTCGCTATCCATGCGGGTATAATAAATAATGGGTACGCTCCTAACACCACGTCTCAACTGTTACCACAACTCCTCCTGATTTCCCAGTAGAAGTTGAACTAACAATTTCTTGCGGCGTCGCCCGCGTGATATTCTGCACCGTCATATTTCCGGCATACTGTATACGACCGTTCATAGTTTCCAAAAACCCTTCCTTAGTGGATGGAGGCTTACAACATAAAAGGCATCTACTACCAAAACTTCAAATTTGTAGTCTCAGCGGTTTAGGCCCTGAGTTGATGAATCAGTCAGGACATATAGTTATATTACATATACGTATATTACAGAAATAATTGAAGAAAAATAGTTTTTCCGAGCTGGCATTTCATCATTGCGTTTTTAGTACTAAGCCGTATGTACTTAGTGCAATCGCGACACAATTATGGCCGTTCCCAATAAACGGTCTTAGATTGAATATCCGGATAGATCACCGAAATCAACCAATCACACGAAGTTATGTTACGTTGGTTACGTGTAATATTCAAATTGTTTTCTGAATGGCTCCTTTGTGCTATCTAACAGGATAATTAAACTGAGATCGTTTATTGGGAACGGCTATTACTGTATCTGCGTAAGCTCATTGCCATATACTTACCTTCAAAATAAAAGGATGGTATTATCTATAATACCACCCTTGGAATGGATGGAATCTATTTTAGTCAGTACGGGTACATAATGTTTTTTTTTTTTTATCCTGGCTCGGCAAAGTGACTACGCTACACCTGATGGTAAGTGCAGCGCAATCCAAGAATAGTGTCGACCAACGATAAACAATGTGTCCATCGTAGGTCGGCAAGATCATGCCGGCCTGCCAAAGGGTCAAGGGGGAGGGGAAGGAAAAAGGGATGGGAAAAGGATTAGGATCAGGGGGCAAGCCCCCTGGGGAGAACCGGATATACACTGGCTGACCCTGGAACGCGACCCACACAAGATGGGCCACTATGGCAGGTTTTAGCACCAGTGTACGGTGGTCGCTATCCGGTCGGATACAAGTATCCTCCCACCAGCAAATGTTGTCGGCAAATGTCGATGTTTATTTTGCCAACCATCGTCAATAGATATACTATAATAAATCGGGGTTCGAGGATATAATATCAATGGATGTATATCAAGATATATATCCGATTTATATCAAGCTGGGTTCGATGATATATATAAATAGTTTTTTTTATAATATATTGCAATACAAAAATGGTTTAAAAATTAAAGTTATGAAGTCATTTTTAGAGTTTGTTACTATATTTCTACTTCCCAAATATAGATGGCGTGGGAGTAGAGTTAAAACATACTCCCTAATGGTAAGTTCTAATCCATAAGTGGCAACACTTCTGCCCTAAAAGAAGAGTTTATGGTTTTTAGTAGATTTTGCCTTCTCCAAAAACGAGTATTTTTTATATAATTTTAGTATGTGTATGTAACACATATGCAAACAGTATTCATAAATAATACAATAAAATAATAATATGACTTTCATACAAAATAGATATATACCTAACTTGATATATATCGGATATATATCATAAATATCCGATATTTTGATATTTATAATAAATATCGGATATTTTCGAACCCTGCTATATACAGGGTGTCCAGTAATTAATGGATAACCTTGAAATGTCTTATAGCAGAACAAATGGCCGTTCAGAGAAAAATACGAAAAAAAATATAACATAAGTAGTACCTGAGGTACGTATTTTTTTTAAAAAGTCGTAATTTTTTTTGGTTTATTTTACTTTCTTGGACACTACGACCAGAAATGAAGGAAATACATCGGTTTTTTGTTGTTTTATTATTATACACTAACTATACTAATAGATAGATAGTCAATAGTATGACAAACTATTGCACTTTTAAAAAAAAATAAACATTCAATACCATTTCTTTAGAAAAATTAGCAAAATTTTATTTTTAAACAAAGTTTAAACCTCTTGGGTATAAAAAAAATGTATGAATACATGAGTGACCAAATTTTTTTAAATAATGTCGGTTTTAAGTAGATTTTATAATAGTATTATTCATTATTGTATCTACTGTAAATAGCGATTTATTGCTATTAATGTAAGAAAGGAGCTAATTTGACCAAATAACAAAAACAATATAATATGAGATACTTTTTAAAATAAAATTGTACTTGTCTAATGAGGTTTATTAAAACTAAGATTTGATGTTGAAAAAAGATAGAAATGGCTTATTTAAACAAATTGAAACCAAATTATCAGAAATAAATTAACTTAAATTTAATACTCATAATGTTTAAAATGGTTACTTCATAAGCGTAAAATGTGTCATATGATCTCCATATTTCCTTCCTGCGCGCACGCCATTCCCCCCGGTTTTTGTGTTATGTTAGACAAGTAGGGTCTGAGTTGGCTATGTGCGAATGAAAGGAACTTAAAGTAAAAAAATCCAACCCTGTCCATCCAACCCAACGGACAACCCAATGGACAAATAATTGGCCCATTTTAATTACCGGGACTCTAACTGGGCAAAGTTATTTGGAATTTCTTCAAAATGATCTGCCGACTTTATTAGAGAAAGAGTATCCGAGGAGCTGAGGGAATCGCATTGGTTGCAAAATTACGGCTGCCCTGCGCATTATGCTGTGTCTGTTCGGGAATATTTAAATACAGGGTTGGATTGGTTGGGTTGGTTGGTTGACAGGGTTGGATTTTTTTACTTTAAGTTCCTTTCACTCGGACATAGCCAACTCAGACCCTTCTTGTCTAACATAACACAAAAAATGGGGGGAATGGCGTGCGCGCAGGAAGCAAATATGGAGATCATATGACACATTTTACGCTTATGAAATAACAATTTTTAACATTATGAGTATTAAATTTAAGTTAATTTATTTCTGTGCAGGATCAGCTCGATTTTATGATGACATTAGGTAACCTCGGGTAATGCCGTAGGGAACGCCTCTTCCTTATATACATTTTACTTAAGTGGCGCGCGGCAATACCTTAAAGAGAGCCTCGTTATTTTGCACATTTCGTCCTGTATATAGTTAGTTTTAAGCGTAATAGTTTTTAATTATTGTTTTCAATGTTTTTCTATATTTTGACTTTAATAAAATATACAGTTTTTTATCCCTTTAGCCATAAGATAGTAGCATGTGTAGTTATATCGTTATAACATAGTATATAAGTTAGTAAATAAGGTACATAATAAAGGATATAGAATCCCGTCTCCTTATTGGTCGATCGCCTAGAGGGGAAGGGTCAGAGGAGTGAGGGACGAGGGCCGGCAATCGAATAAATTACGGGTTGCCGGCCCAGCGAAGCCAGTTCGCCGCTCCAGCTCCCTCGGGTCACAACAAATAAGAAGAAAGAAGAAAAAAGAAGAATCAAGCAAGAATAACGTCCAGGCTACGCCCGGAAAAGAGAAAAACGGTCAAGCTACGGTCACGCAAGCAAGAAGAACGTATCCGCCAAGCGGAAGCTCTGTAATCAGATCATTTCCTGTTTCAAATAAAGAGAGACGTCAAAGTTTGATCTGATTTTCAGTCCAGGACCTCAACCGAGGCATTTACCCACGCAATCCCAGCACACACACATCGTTGGTCCTTCGGAGTCGGATTATCGTGGGAAATGCCTGTAACCAGGTCAACTGGACGCAGAGCCGCTTCGGCAAGCGTTACCGTGACGGACGCCACGAGTGCGTCGGGTACCGGGACGAGCGCTACAGGCCAGTCTAGTGCCGCCACGCTCGTTTCCGGGACCTCGGCCACAACTACGGACGTCACGGTCACGACCGACCTCTCGCGTACGTCCGCAACCGCGACCGCGACCGACACCTCGCGCGCGACAGGTGTCTCGCGCATCCCGGATGCCGCGACCGATCTCCCGCGTGCGCCCGCTACCACAATCGACGCCACGCGCGCGGACGGCGTCATGCGCGTACCCACGCACACGCCCGGTACCACGAACACGCCCGGTACCACGAACATTCGGTCGCCCGCACCCGCTACCACGGTCGAGCCCACTCGCGCACCTAGCGCGAAGTCCGCGACAGTACGCCGAAGCAAGACTGTATCGAAGAAATCAACAAGATCATCGCGTCTGGCCGCCGCACGGGCCGAACTCGCCCGACTCAAGGTGGAATTAGCCGCCGCCCGTATAGCCGAAATAGAAGCAGAGTCGGACTCAGACACGAACTCCGCCGTCACCGAGGCTGAACAGGAGCAACGGGTCCACAGTTGGCTGGAAAGCAGTCAACTGTTAGCCATCGACTACCAGCCAGAAGCGCAACATGAACCTCAGCCGCCGGCCGATCCTGCCGTCCCAGTGACCACTGCCGCGTCATGGGACACCCCGGCGCCTGCACCGGCGGGAGTCACCGCCGCACTCCCGCCACCCCTGCGCATGGTGACACCTGGCGAACTCCAGAACTCGACAGCGCAGCTACCTCCGCCACCGATCACCGCCGCATCGGGAGGCCAGAACTTCGGAGCTGCGCCGCCGCCCACGCCACCGGTCGCGCCACCGTGGCACCAGAACCCGGTTGTGCACCCGCCCATGCAGAACTTCGGGGAAGCACAGCCGCCAACAGCAAACCAAGCCGCCAGCCACGCGCCTTGGAGACCCTTCGCTTCAGACGTCCCGCGTCAAGAACTTAATGAAGCGATAGCCATTCAGCGAAGATCGACGGAGATTCAAGAGTTGGCCTCCGCGATTACATGCGCAGTCCAGTCTGCACAGAACAGGCAGCCAATAAGGTACAGTGAACTACCAATATTTAATGGTGCACATCAAGACTGGTTGACCTATAGAGCCGCCTACATCGAGACGGCGCATCACTTCTCATCGTTGGAGAACATGTCAAGACTACGTAGAAGCCTCAAAGGATTGGCGAAGGAAGCGGTTCAAGGGTTGTTGATTTCCATCGCGGACCCGAACCATGTTATGAAGTCACTGGAGACGCGATTCGGGCGACCGGACTCCATTGCAATAGCAGAAATAGAACGACTCAGAACTTTGCCGCGCCTCACCGAATCGCCGCGTGAACTATGCACCTTCGCCACAAGAATTGAGAACATTGTAGGAACACTACAAGCCCTCGACTGTGCCTTCTACTTGTACAACCCGGAACTCACGCGAAACATAGTCGAAAAACTTACACCAACGTTGAGAAGACAATGGTACGTGTTCGCATCCGCGCAACCGAAGTCGGATCCAGATCTAATTAAATTTAGCCGCTTCATAACGAAGGAAGCGGAGTATTGTAGCCCGTTCGCCCCACCGGAACCAGTCGTCGACCGAACTCCAAGCAAACCGAACACACCGGGACAACGTCGACAACGGGTGAACGCGGTCGCCGAAAATAACAAGCCGGCTTGCGGACTCTGCAACAAGGAACATAGTATTGCGGAATGTAAGCAATTTAAGGACGCAGACATCAATGTAAGATGGGACATAGCGAAGAAGCATCACCTATGTTTCCGGTGCCTGCGACATAGATCGAAACAACACAGTTGTAAACCCAAGAAATGCGAGATCGACGGCTGTGTACATCTCCACAACAAACTTCTTCACTCAACAAAGAAGAATAGTAACGAAGAAGTGAAGAATGAAGAACAAGTAAACATGGCATGCGCTCCGAAGGTGTCCTTCCTCAAGATTATCCCAGTCACTATTTCCGGACCGGCGGGAGCTGCGGACGCGTTAGCCCTATTGGACGACGGTTCGACGATAACCATCGTCGACGCGGAACTGGCCAGGAAGATAGGAGCCGACGGTCCGGATGAGCCCCTGAGTATCACTACCTACGACGGGGAAACAGGAAGCGAACTCAAGTCCCGTCGAGTCACCTTCACGATAAAAGGAACAAATCAACAGGAAGATAGAATCCAAGCGCGCACTGTGGAAAACCTCCGGCTGACAGCGCAACACATCCCGAAGGCGGCGATCGACAACTGCGAACACCTCAAGGATATAATATCGGAACTACGCCCTAGCGACGCGACACCAAAGATCCTGATAGGCCAGGACAACTGGCATTTATTGCTCGCTACGGAAGTCAGAACCGGGAAGAGGAATCAACTAGTCGCATCGCTGACCCCGCTCGGATGGGTGGTGCATGGAAGTCATACGCGAACACTGGGACATCGTGTAAACTTCATCAACCACAGCGCAATGGACGGCGAACTCACAGAGATGGTGAAGAAGTTCATCACGCTCGACAATTTGTACGTCGACCCAAGACGACCCAATAGTGACCCGGGGGAGCAAGCGCTTCGTATATTGGAGCAACACACAAAACAGAACTCAGATGGCCGTTATAGGACTGCATTGTTGTGGAAGAAAGAAGATGTTGTCATGCCAAATAATTACGACAACACATTAAGAAGACTTCTCACCATTGAGAAGAAGCTAGATCAGAATCCCGAGCTCAAGGTAAAGTACAATGAACAGATGGAGGCGTTGGTAACCAAGGGTTACGCAGAACCGGCTCCTCCAACAACGACGCGTAAGACTTGGTACTTACCTCATTTCGCCGTGTTCAACCCGATGAAGCCTGGCAAGTTACGAGTGGTACACGACGCCGCCGCCAAGACCAGAGGTACATCTTTGAATGACCAGCTGCTCACCGGTCCGGACCTCCTACAACCGCTGCCTAGTGTCATAATGAAGTTTCGTCAACATCCAATCGCAGTAACCGCCGACATAAGCGAAATGTTCATGCAAGTCGAGCTGCGAGAAGAGGACCGCGACGCGCTCCGGTACCTGTGGAGAGGGGACAGACGCGACGAACACCCGCCCCGACAGTATCGCATGAAGTCGCTGATTTTCGGGGCATCCAGCTCACCCTCGACCGCCATCTACGTGATGAATCGCAACGCGGAAGAACATCGCCACAAGTACCCGGAGGCCGTCGACGCGATCAAGACGAAGCATTACATGGACGATTACCTCGACAGCTTCAAGACACTGGAAGATGCGACGAAAATAACACAACAGGTGCGGGAGATCCACCGGAACGCACACTTTGAACTTCGCAAATGGTCATCGAATTCGACGGCTCTACTAGAAGAACTCGGCGAAAATGTTGAACAAGAAAACAGCGTCGCCTTGGAGGAAGATACCAAGATCGAGAGGGTACTCGGCCTCATATGGAAACCCACTGAAGATCGTCTTGCCTTTAATTTAGACTTGGGACGCATACCTCAGAACGTCCTACACAGTGAAAGGCCGACGAAGCGACAAGCCCTAAAAATAGTAATGTCGCTATTTGACCCGCTCGGGTTAGTCTCGCCAATAACCATAGCGGCGAAACAAATTTTACAGGAGGTTTGGAGACACGGCACTGAGTGGGACGAGCCAATAGAGTCAGACTTGGCCGCAAGTTGGGCCAGGTGGATCGCCAACCTCAAAAAGTTAAGGTCAGTATCGGTGCCGAGGTGCTACCCAGTCTACAGCTCGGCGATATCCCTGCAATTACATGTCTTCACCGACGCGAGTGAGTCCGCGTACGCGACGGCGCTGTACTGGCGCGCCGTGGATGCCGGAGGACACGTCAAGGTCACGCTCATCGCTGCCAAAGCCAAGGTAGCCCCTCTGAAAGTGACATCGATCCCAAGACTGGAGTTGCAGGCAGCAGTACTCGGCGCGCGTATGGCAGCCGCCGTGAAGCAGGAACATCACAGAAAACCCGAGGCGACAGTCTATTGGACAGACAGTCGCACAACACTAGCATGGATTCGCACCGGGTCAAGATCATACAAGGCATACGTCGCTCATCGTGTCGCCGCGATAGAAGAGCACAGTCACACAAACGAGTGGCGGTGGATACCAACAAAGCTCAACGTGGCCGACGACGCGACTCGCAACGTGCCGGACGACTTCGGGTCGGACCACCGTTGGTTCACCGGGCCAGAGTTTTTGCTGCAGGAACCGGAGATGTGGCCACCGGATGACAGGGACGTCATCACTGCAACGGGTGAAGAACGACTGTGCCACATCGCCAAGAAGCAACCTCCACGGCTCAAGGAGGCCCTACCAGACGTCAACCGCTTCTCTCAGTGGACAAGATATCTGCGGGCCGCGGCACGAACATTACAAGCCGTGGAAGTGTTCCAGCAAAAAGCAAGACAAAAAGTCAATTACAAGAGAACGAAACAGAATTCGAACCCGGACCCGACATGGCGCAACCAGAAGGCCAAGACACCCGCGCCGAAGAAAACGCCTACTTCAACAACAGAAGATACGTTTCTGCCGATCCCCGCTCGACTGCAACGCCGTGCAGAAGCCCTCATCCTACAAGTGAGCCAAGAGGATTCCTTTCCCGAGGAGCTACAGGCGCTCAAGAAAGGAAACGCCGTGTCAAGAGACAGCCGGCTCTACGCGCTTAGTGTAAACCTCTCTGAGGGATACATTAAGCTGAGAAGCAGAATAGGGGCCGCGCTCGAAGTATCCGAAGATATGAAGCACCCAATAGTCTTAGATGGTGACCATCCAGCAGTAAGGTTGTGGATCAAGCACGTACATCAACAGCTGCATCACGCCGGCGTGGAAGCACTGGTCAACGAGTGCCGGACACGGCACTGGGTCCTCCGCTTACGTCCTACGGCCAAGAACATCGTGCGACAGTGCCTACAATGCCGCGTCAGAACCGCTACTCCACCACAACCCAGCACAGGCGACCTCCCACCTTGTCGTCTTGCACACCATCAGCGACCCTTCACGTACACAGGATTGGACTACTTCGGGCCGCTAAGCATCACTGTAGGCCGCACTCATCAGAAGCGGTACGTCGCCCTATTTACCTGCCTCACTACGCGCGCCATCCACCTGGAGTTGGTATCGTCGCTCAGCGCATCTTCTGCGATCATGGCGCTAAGAAGAATGATTGCACGACGAGGTTGTCCGACACAACTATGGTCGGATAACGGCACCAGCTTCCACGGCGCGGACAAGGAGCTTCGTCAAGCTGTCATCGCGGCCACCGAGCAAGAGGCGTCCAAGCAGGCCATCGACTGGCGCTTCATACCACCAGGAGCACCGTTCATGGGCGGAGCATGGGAGCGCATGGTGCGCTCTGTGAAGACGGCACTCGGGACCGTGCTACAAGAGAGGCATCCGTCAGAAGAGGTTCTACACACTTTGCTCGCGGAGGTTGAATTCACCGTCAACAGCAGACCTCTGACACACGTATCCGTGGACCCTCAAGATCCAGAAGCCCTCACGCCCAACCACTTCCTCATGGGCGGACCGGGACGAGTCTCAGCGCCGGGCCAGTTCGAAGATCAAGACCTGAACCTGCGTGCCAGCTGGCGTACCTCACAACGCCTAGCCGACATGTTCTGGGCACGATGGCTGAAGGAGTACCTGCCGGAGCTGAGGAACAGAAGAGACCCTCACGGAAGAGGACCGGAGCCTCAAGTCGGAGACTTGGTGCAGATCGTCGACGGCAACCTCCCTCGCAACATGTGGGTGCGCGGACGCATCAGCGCATCGTATCCTGGACCAGACGGCATCACGCGCACTGTGGACATCGAGACAAGAAACGGCGTGCTCCGGCGTCCAGCTAAGAAGATCATCGTGCTGTTGCCGAGTGATCCTGCACCGACCTAAAATGCATCGCAGCGGCGGGCGATGCACGGCGGGAGAAATGTGCAGGATCAGCTCGATTTTATGATGACATTAGGTAACCTCGGGTAATGCCGTAGGGAACGCCTCTTCCTTATATACATTTTACTTAAGTGGCGCGCGGCAATACCTTAAAGAGAGCCTCGTTATTTTGCACATTTCGTCCTGTATATAGTTAGTTTTAAGCGTAATAGTTTTTAATTATTGTTTTCAATGTTTTTCTATATTTTGACTTTAATAAAATATACAGTTTTTTATCCCTTTAGCCATAAGATAGTAGCATGTGTAGTTATATCGTTATAACATAGTATATAAGTTAGTAAATAAGGTACATAATAAAGGATATAGAATCCCGTCTCCTTATTGGTCGATCGCCTAGAGGGGAAGGGTCAGAGGAGTGAGGGACGAGGGCCGGCAATCGAATAAATTACGGGTTGCCGGCCCAGCGAAGCCAGTTCGCCGCTCCAGCTCCCTCGGGTCACAACAAATAAGAAGAAAGAAGAAAAAAGAAGAATCAAGCAAGAAAAACGTCCAGGCTACGCCCAGAAGCAAGAATAACGTCCAGGCTACGCCCAGAAGCAAGAATAACGTCCAGGCTACGCCCGGAAAAGAGAAAAACGGTCAAGCTACGGTCACGCAAGCAAGAAGAACGTATCCGCCAAGCGGAAGCTCTGTAATCAGATCATTTCCTGTTTCAAATAAAGAGAGACGTCAAAGTTTGATCTGATTTTCAGTCCAGGACCTCAACCGAGGCATTTACCCACGCAATCCCAGCACACACACAATTTCTGATAATTTGGTTTCAATTTGTTTAAATAAGCCATTTTTATCTTTTATCAACATCAAATCTTAGTTTTAATAAACCTCATTAGACAAGTACAATTTTATTTTAAAAAGTATCTCATATTATATTGTTTTTGTTATTTGGTCAAATTAGCTCCTTTCTTACATTAATAGCAATAAATCGCGATTTACAGTAGATACAATAATGAATTATACGATTATAAAACCTACTTAAAACCGACATTATTTAAAAAATTTTGGTCACTCATGTATTCATACATTTTTTTTATACACAAGAGGTTTAAACTTTGTTTAAAAATAAAATTTTGCTAATTTTTCTAAAGAAATGGTTTTGAATGTTTATTTTTTTTTAAAAGTGCAATAGCTTGTCATACTATTGACTATCTATCTATTAGTATAGTTAGTGTATAATAATAAAACAACAAAAACCCGATGGATTTCCTTCATTTCTGGTCGTAGTGTCCAAGAAAGTAAAATAAATCAAAAAAATTACGACTTTTTAAAAAAAAATACGTACCTCAGGTACTACTTATGTTATATTTTTTTTCGTATTTTTCTCTGAACGGCCATTCGTTCTGCTATAAGACATTTCAAGGTTATCCATTAATTACTGGACACCCTGTATAATATAAATACATATCAGTCAGCGGTAGCGCCGGCGGTGCAGTGGCGTGGCGCGGCGCTACGCTCGTACATAACTAGTAATTCGTACACTACTTCCCACACAAACAGCACACCGCACCACTATAATTGACCATTGTTAGCGTGCGAGTGACCCCGGCCAAATCAGAACGAGGCCAAACAATGAGGGCGGCGCCGCGCCACTCGCTGTGACCGCCACAGAACATATCACTCGACCATCATGTACCACGCTGTGTAATGTCTACAGATATTCGGTGAAAAGTGGACCACAAAATATATTATGTCGTGATGCCACTCATACTAGATTGGTGAGCTTCGCCGTTCACGTCAGGTTTCAGAGTCGTTTTGAAAACAACCGAGTATTAAATGCTCAAATCATAGTTATCCTCTTTTCACCTAAAATGACGTTTCCCCGGCACTGGATGTACCACGGAAGTGTGACAAAATGTATTACAGAATTGTAGCAACAGCCTCTACGTATGAAATCTCAGTACTGGGACTAGCCATCTACCCGTACTGCCAGGTATTTTTTTTTGTCGCGGGGATTAGCGTTTTATCGCTAACGCCCCACCCCGAGGGAGGCGGGACGGTTAAATTTGGTCTGGCGGCCTTACGACCCAGCGTTGAGCCGCCCGGGAGAGATAGTAAACATTCGGACGACTGCTTGGCCGAGTCCCTAACACACACCCTATGCCGGCAATACCAAAACCAAATCCCTTCGGGGGCTTTCGGCGCATGCGGAGCGGCCCTGGGATATCCTTAGAGAAGCTAAGGATTGCTGCCGGAACCGCCCATGCGTGGTGCCCCTTGCGGTTCGACTCCTTGTGAGGGGCTCAGAAGCCTCCGCGCACCGATGTTGCCTATTAGACGCCTCTTACCACAGGCTGGGAATACCGTGATGAAATTCTCCAAACGCCCCATTCCACAGGGCGGGAAACGCCAGTCAGTCGTCCACCCGGCGCCTCCTACGTCTTCTTTGGCGGCGAGCGCTCTCTTTGTGCGAAGGCATTGCACTGGCAGAAGGAGCCTATCGCTCGCCATGACCTCCGGCTGCCGACCATAGCAGCGACCACGGTGCTGCTCTGCTCCGACGACTGTCCTGAGAGCGCTGCGCTCATCGTTCTAGGCTGGACACTCCTCCAGAGTGTGTTGGGCCGTGTCCTCGCAGCAGTTGTCACTATAGTGGCACACGGCGGAGTCCTCCTTCCCGGCGATCCGACACAGGTACGAGCCGAAACACCACCATCGAGTATCCTGCTCTAACTACCCAGCCACCGGTACAATGACGAAACACAAATGAAGCAATATGCTCTCATATTGTACTGTTTACTTACTTTTATTTACATTCAAAGAATAGGAAGACGTTTAACTAGTGCTACACCTAGCTTCGCCAAGTGCCGTCACTTTGCCGTGCTCGGAAAAAAAATATATTTGACATATAAGTGTTGGTTGTTTGCATGATGATACGAACAGATGCGGCCGTGACAGAATGCGCATACACTCCATTGCGCTTGGGCCATCCGCGCTCCTTGCATCACGCGGCGAGGCGACTAGACGCGACGTGCGCGGCCGCTCTGACTCCGTATGTTGATGAAGCTTTTGACCTGATTAGTAAAGGTCTCGTTGCTGTCATCGTTTAAAGTAGGAACGAGTCAAGGTGAAGCGGTCGATAAACACGTGCGTCGAGTGTAGGCGGACATCTCCGTTCCTCACCGGCGCGATGCGGCACGACGACTCCTCTGCGTCGGCGTCACATCAAGCGCAGGCGATACTCGCCCTATATAACAAAACGTCCCGCGCGTCTCCTTTCAATAGCTTTCAAGGCGCTTTCGAGGTAGGATCTGTGTAGTTTTTGCCAGATCGCAGCGTTTCCCTACTAATCGATCGACATATCCGTCAAAATCCAAAGATTTCTTATAAACCTATAAGAAGGTAACGAAAATGTATGGCATGTTTTTTGCGATTTGGCCACTCCCCATGGAACAGACGGTACAGCACTGGACACACACACGAGGACGACAATCCGCTGCCGCCCACGGTGCCTGATTGCGGATACTCCATGTCGAATGTTCATATCAGGTATTGTGCGCGAGTTGCAGTCCCTCGATCTCCACAAGTGCTAGCTAGTGGTCTGGATGGCATCCTAGCGACGGTTGTTAAAATGAGCGCAGCCGAGTTGTCTCCTGTGCTGACGCGCCTACCGCTCTTGTGTTTATTATTTAGTTTCCTTGTATTTTGTTAAACAATTGTCAAATGTCAACATTTATTTAACGCAGTCAGATCGGTATATTGATTAAAATTAACATAATGAACTTTAAGATGTCTTTATATTGGAACTCTTGGTAAGTTAATAAATAGTCACTGTTAGCCATATGTAAAGACCCTTAAATATGACCACATCTTTTTGTAACAAGTTATTTATAAAAGCGAAATACCAGTCACCTACTCACTAAGCCACTCACCGATTAAAGAAAGAAAAGAAATAAAGAAAACATTTATTGGTGGCAACCATTGGGTGGTAAAAGTTTTAACAATATAAAGTGCATATCAAAACAATAGGCAAATAAAACAAAAGCAAACAAATCACAAGCGTGTACGGTATATGTCCCACCGCAACAGTGCCAAGAGGATCTAGATCAGCATAATGCCAAACAATAAATTGCTTGACGCTGATTTTCATCCAGACCCTAGAGAAACGTCACCCAAAAATAATAAAAAATAAATAAATTAACCAAAACAAGATTACTCACGATATTTCAAAAACTACTAAAGCTAGATTATGAAATTTGGGGACATGATAGTATGTGTAATGTAGGGATACGCTAAGAAAAGTATTTTTAAAAATGTACACTTTAAGAGGATAAAGGGGAAGTTGTTTAAAAGTTAAAATAATTTCACGCAAAGTTCAACCCTCCTCCTTTTTGCAAGATGAAATATATAAAAATTTTAAACCTTGTCTCATTTTTTTATTAAGCAATATTTGTAGCAGGGTTCGAAAATATCCGATATTTTTTATAAATATCAAAATATCGGATATTTATGATATATATCAAGTTTGGTATATATCAATTTTGTATGAAAGCCATATTATTATTTTATTGTATTGTTATTATGAATATCGTTTGCATATTGCAAAATCTACTTTTAGATAAGGCATAATCAACTAAAAAACATAAAATCTTCTTTTAGGGCAGAAG
Source organism: Amorpha juglandis (assembly GCA_949126905.1). Classification (NCBI taxonomy): domain Eukaryota; kingdom Metazoa; phylum Arthropoda; class Insecta; order Lepidoptera; family Sphingidae; genus Amorpha; species Amorpha juglandis. Next base: position 18,020,224 of record OX421371.1, on the reverse strand, counting down.
TGTTGCCATTAATGGATTAGAACTTACCATTAGGGAGTATGTTTTTTTTTTTTTTTTTATCCTGGCTCGGCAAAGTGACTACGCTTCACCTGATGGTAAGTCTAGCGCAATCCAAGAATAGTGTCGACCAACGATAAACAATGTGTCCATCGTTGGTCGGCAAGATCATGCCGGCCTACCAGAGGGCCAAGAGGGAGGGGAAGGAAAAAGGGTGAGGATCAGGGGGCAAGCCTCCTGGGAAGAACCGGATATACACTGGCTGACCCTGGAACGCGACCCACACAAGGTGGGCCACTATGGCAGGTTTTAGCACCAGTGTACGGTGGTCGCTATCCGGTCGGATACAAGTATCCTCCCACCAGCGGTATCCAGTTTTAACTCTACTCCCACGCCATCTACATTTGGGAAGTAGAAATACAGTAATAAACGCAAAAAATACTTATTATTAATTTATTTAACCAATTTTGTATTGCCACATATTATAAAACATTTGATATTAGGTCCTTACATATCAAATTGGCGTTTTGTATGGGAGGAACAAAAAGTCGAATATTTTTTAATATAATATATTTAATTAATCAAAGTATGAACCATTATTTTCTATGCACTTTTGCCATCTCATAGGTAGTTCATTGATCCCTTTACTAAAAAAACCAGTCGGACGGGAATCAATAAAATCTTTGAAGGCCATTTGGACTGCCCCATCGGAGTTGAATTTTTTCCCTTGCAAGAAGTTATCCAAATTTCGAAAAAAATGGTAATCTGTTGGAGAAAGGTCCGGGGAGTACGGAGGATGTCTTAGACTTTCCAATTGAAGCTCTTCTAATTTAGTAGCCGTCTGTTGCGCAGTGTGTGGTCTAGCGTTGTCGTGAAGCAGCAGTGGCGTGGAGCGATTGACCAGCCTAGGTTGTTTAGCCGCTAGCTTTTCCATCATGGTTTGCAATTGCTGACAATAGACATCAGCCGTAATAGTCTGGCCAGATTTGAGAAAACTGTAATGAACAATACCGGCACTAGTCCACCAAACGCTTACAAGTAACTTTTTTGGGGTTAATTTTCGCTTGGGGCAGGATTTGGCTGGCTGGCCAGGATCCAACCATTGCGCTGAGCGCTTCCGATTATCGTAAAGAACCCATTTTTCATCACAGGTAATGATTCGGTTTAAAATACCTTCATTATTGTGCCGGTTTAGTAATATAACGCAGCAGTCGACGCGCGTTTGCCGGTTTGCTTCAGTCAATTCGTGAGGTACCCACCTTTCAAGCTTTTTAATCTTCCCAATTTGCTTCAAGTGAATTAAAACAGTTTTATCACTAACATCGCAGCCTGCAGCTAAATCGGACGTGGTTTGCGATGGATCCGCTTCCACAATAGCCTTCAACTCTTCATTATCAACTTGAGTCTCAGGCCGTCCACGGGGCTTGTTCTGCAGGTCGAAATTTCCAGAACGAAAACGTTGGAACCAAAAACGAACTGTGTTTTCTTTTGCAACACGACCGCCATACACATCATTCACCCTTCGAGTTGTTTCCGCAGCACTAGTGCCACGGCGGAACTCGTACTCGTAAATAATGCGATATTTTAAGTTTTCCATTTTGTAAAATGAGTGACGCAAACAGAAAAAAACAGAAGAAAAAAAACAAATGAATGACGATCATCGAAGCACAAATACATGAGTCTATAGCTGTACAAATTTGAATTTGGAATTCCTTACCAAAGAGGAGAAATTTGTGATTAAAGTGGCCAGTACGAAAAACGCCAATTTCATATGTAAGGACCTAATATAATTATATAGCCATTGATATATGTACATATATCGTCGAACCCAGTTTGATATATATCGGATATATAATATATCCATTGATATATATCCTCGATCCCTGATTTGTAGGTACTCAATTTCACAGCCGTATTACGGTCCATAAAATACATAGTTTAAGTGGTGTTAATCATCAGGCGAGCGACTTAATCGACTCGTCATTCAATTAAATAAATGAAAAAAATATGAATATATTTTATTTTTCCTTATTTCTAACTATTCAATATCGGACAAATTATTTACACATCCGTTGCAGTTGACATGCTCATGACGAGTATGAGGAAAATTCGCGGTACAAGTCATGGTCACAGTATTTATACAAAGTCCGGTGAAGCTGTATACAGCCGACTAGCGTCAGGCTTACAGCAAGCGTCCACACAAAAAAAAAACTAAAAAACACGCTTTTATAGAAAGTCTAACAAAAAAATTGAAAATAAATTTGAAGAAAACAATGTATTTTATTGTAAAAAAAGCGTGCGGTGCATGGTGTCAATAGTAATCAATATTACATTGACTACATATGAGTAGAAGGATTATCATTTAGATAGTATCTTAAAAAGCACCCCACGCTTTTTTTACAATAAAATACATTGTTTTCTTCAAATTTATTTTCAATTTTTTAGTTAGACTTTCTATAAAAGCGTGTTTTTTAGTTTTTTTTAAACTATTATTTATTTTTCATTTTTTAGTTAAAATATAAATATATTGTAGCAGAGAGTATAATTTTAATTTTAAACCCGAACATCAAAAAAGCGCCATCTATTGACACTATTAGATACTACGATATTCCCTATAATTAACGAAGATCCAGAGAGTACAATTTTAATTCCTAACCCGAATGTCAATAATTAATTAAATTAAATTATTATTTTATTATTTTTATTATTAAATTATTATTATTTTTTTTATCAAATTATTATATTGTCATCGGTCCTCGATAAATCTACAAAGTTTGAATGAAATCGGGCCGTTTAAAGTGGGTCAAAATCGCGCCCAAAGGAGTCGGTTACAAACATACAAACATACAGGTGAAGTTAATAAAAAGCGTGTAAAATTACAAACATACAAACATACAGGTGAAGTTAATAAAAAGCGTGTAAAAAAAAAAGTATTTATACTCCGACAACAATTGAATCAGTTTGGGAGTCGTATCGTACTAGCCCTATTTCCCTTTATTTTTGTTTAAGCCAGCAAGTAAAAGTTATGTGATCTCCACCGCTCATTAAAACACAAAACGAAAACAAACAAACGGATCTACCGTGGCGGACTTTAAAGGAAAGGAAAGGAGTGGAATGACATTTGGGCCTAAACAAAAATCTCACTCGCTGTACGAAACACAACACCAAGTTGTACACTGTCCCTTCACGCCGGCTTTCTGTGAAACGGTCGAGAGTGCCCATTCATGCTTTTCACTAAATTGTATAAGAGACCTCACGGTTTCTCAGCCTACATACGCTGCCAATATGACCAATAAGGTTATTCAAATTCGAAAAACACACACGAGTTGCCCACGATTGGAATTCCTGCCTGGAGTGGCAATAGGTTCGCACTTGTCACTTATACTCTACTATACAGGGTTATTTTTAAAACACCAGCAACCTCGCAGGGGTAGATAGCTGTCCCCATACGGAACAACTTTTGTTCTACGAGTTTGGATATAACTCAATATATTTAAAAAATTGGTGTGTGTCGTGGGACACCAGGTAGGAACGAAGTTCCTTCGGCTAATGTAGAATCGACACAAATTGTAAAAAATACAAATTATCAACTAAAATAACAAAATATGTCTCTTTATTTTTGTTTGACAACATAAAATTACATAGAAATAGAATAGAAATAAAAAAAAGACGTGTAGCACTCGGAGAATGCCGCGGTAAAGCTATTGTATAGAATTTTTTATCAACTTATGTAATTATAAATAAAAACTTATTAATTTAGACTTAGACTGGTTACTAAACGGTGGACGGCCGTGTTCTATAATCAAAAATTCAAATTCAAATTTCAAACCGCGTCTACATTTCCAAATGTCATAAGTTTCACACCTATCTGTTTTATTAACGGAATTTCGACTTTAACTTTGTGTGCTAGATATCAAATTAAGTTAAAAAAAGTCTCATTTAACGGTTTTATTCCACGCATTTTTTCCACGCATTTTTCTTACGGTTTTACTATCACATTTTTTTCAGTTCGGTCACGCAGCGAAATCCCTATCCCCTTCAAGCCTGCCGTAAGGAACTTCGTTCCAAAAAAATGATTTTACAAGTTTTTGTTGTGTCGTGTTTTTCTTCGTAGTATGCGGCGTGCGCGCGCGACTCAAAGGCGCCGCTCAGCTGAGCGGCGCGTTGACCTTCAAAGGAGCTAGCCCGGTTCCCCACGCTTCGCTTATTTGTTTACGTAAGCTGCGATGCGCGTTGTAACAATCAAGACGGAAATTAAATGAATACTTATTTTTGTATGAAAATAAAATCTAACAAATTATCAAAAGTCGTAGATCAAAAGTAGTAGCTTATAACCTTAGGAATCTACCCCTGCGAGGTTGCTGGTGTTTTAAAAATAACCCTGTATACACTATGCCCCAGCGGCCTGCCTATGAGGGCTACCCGCGTGGCTTTATATTATGTCATGATAATACAAAATACGTAAACACCGCCGTTTCCGACTCATTGATCTTTAAAATATGTATGAAAACACTCGTCGATCTTCGAACCAGATGGTAAATGTCAACGACCTACCTCTACACTCACATAATAATAACTATATAAATTAAATGCTATTCGTTAGTAACAGCATCGCTTCAAAACGACATAACATATTAACGGTCATAATGTGCAGTAATTTCACTGGCTTCAATTTCCTTCAATCCGAAACACATCAGCTGCTACGCAGCTGCAGCGGCAGAAATAGGCAAAGTGGGGGTACCAACCCAGACGGCCTCTTCCATACGAGAGACCTTACCACCTTGTAGAATCCATCCGACAGCATGGATAACTTTCTCTTGACACATTAACGGCCTACCCAAAAACGTTTTAAGCACTCACTGCTTCGTTAAAACACTGTTTTCGTCTTGTCCTATCTACTAGACAGAGAAAGACAAAAGTGTTTAACTTATCAATGCTTACGTAAGGTTTGGAGCTTCCTTCCGCAACTGCCCAAAATAAATCGTCTCGGAGCGCTTTTAGCAATGCAACGCGAAACAATGTAATGCAGCATATTGTATTAATATAATTATATCGCTGTGCGTACGGCGCGGTACGTATTGCGTAGTGGTTAGTAATGATTTTTAATGGCGCTGTGACAGTTCCCGATCACTGGCGCCGCGGACCGCAGCAGTTGTGGTAGGTGTCAGTGGTCGCCCGGATGTTTTCCATCTCTCCCGGGCGATTCGCTGGGTCGTAAGGCCGGTAGAACCCAACATAACCGTTCCACCTTCCCCCGGTGGGGCGGTAGCAATAAACGGCTTTCCCCGAGAAAAGGTGTCTACGCAACTAACTGTATGGCGTGGTGTATTTATGCTGGCAGTTGGTACGTCGCTTTACCCGTGCTGTACTCCACCCAGTGTTCCCTGTTGGTTTTTCGTTCTGTGACGAGATAACTTACAGCTTTAATTAAATTAGGACAATTTTGGGAATCTGCTAATGTCGCGAGTTCTGCAATGTACCCAGTAAGCTGAAGTGTTTCTTGTGTGATCAACCCGGGGATGACAGAAATGATGCCCGTTTCTCGTGGTTTGCGATAATTACGAACTTGAATGACTTTGATTGATGCACGGCTCTGACCTTGAACTTATCGGCGCGGCAACGAGCGCCCGACCGGTCTCACGGTTGCACAATTGATCGGGGCCGTAGCCGCACGGAGCCGCGGTGCAGCACATGTTTATGAGCAAGACTTGGGGCACCGACTGCGCGAGTGTATACGCGCTGGCTGCACCGCAAACACTCGTAATATAGTTTATCTAATCAGCGATTTCATTGATTTGATCGACTTTCGGAATATAGTAATTCGCGTGGGTGATAAATTGCGCGATAGTTTTGTCGCGACTTGCGGCCGATGAGAGCGAAAGAGACGATACGAGAAGAGTGCGAGCGCAACGGCGAACTCACGCGCCCGCGCCGCGCCGTACCTACCGCGCCGCTCAGTCGTCTTTGTGATGTGTCACGCGGTAGTTCTCGGTGTGCTCTTCTCTTTGCCGTCGTACTTGTACTCGGCCGTCCCGTTCAGGTGAGGTACACTCGTCCCGCGTCGCCTAACATCGGCTCTCGTTAATATGTGAACGTTTCGTGATTGTTGTTGTGTATTCGTGTATATATGTGTGTGTTATCTGTACTCTGTATCTTTTGAGTCGGTAATCTAATCCAGATTCCCGCAGCGCGGTTTGCATTGCAGCGGTCCAGTCTAATGCAGCAGCACCGTAACGTTCCCGTGTGGTGTTCATGTAGGCACGACATAATCACTGACCATTTAATGAGCGGTCTGTTTAATTTTACGATAACGGCTCAGATAGTCGACCCATTAAAGTCATTCGTAGTGATTGCCCCTTTCGGCGGTGCGTCGATGATTTCCCGATGAGTAAGCTCGCAGGGTGCGTAATGTGCATACAAATTGTGCGATTGATGATTGCGGTCACGAGTTATGGATGCGCGAGGCGAGCGTGAGTCGAGCGCGGCCTCCGGCGATCCCGACGTGTCCGACGCTGCGCCGCGCGGCGGTGACACTCGCATGTGACGACATGGATCGATGCCTGGAGGTGCTGGTGCTGTGGCTCTCGATGCTCGTCGACATCATCCTCGGGAAGTTAGTATCACTAACGTTCAAACGAGTGCACACATTCCACACAACCGACGATACGTCACTTTCGCGCTCTAGATACGCTGCATATTTTAAATGTAAGGTAAAGAGAGCCGCGCGAGCGATGGTCGCCATTCGGTCGCTGCGTCGCCTCGGACTAGTGTAGTGCCGATTGCCGAATGCAGACTGCCATGAGCAGCGTGGTGTCAGCGGTCAGCCTGAACTGTGTGGTAACTACTCGTGCACACAAACCACCAATCACCATCCACTATGTACCGGCCGCGGCCCTTCAATCACGTTAAATGTTTGTGTTGACTCGTTCGGACTCTGATCTCGATATGTAAATGTCACGTCATGTTTGTACCTCATCGCGCCACGCCCTGTTATTATCTCTAAACTATATTAATCTTATGTAGGTATGTACTATGTATGTATTAATCGTGCTGTTTGCTAGTGAGAAAAGGCGCTCACGAGACGTCTTCGAAACTGAACTCTAGGGTTTTTAATTTCCCGGGTTTTTCTCGTTCCCAAGACACGGAAAAACCATCATATTCCCGGATCCTAAGATTATTGTAAATCTTCTTATAATACTTAATCTGCATGTATTTAAAATACGTAGCAACTGCATGTCAGTTGTTATGTAAGCACTGCAATGACGAATCTGGAAACAGCCTGCCTTATCAATGTTTTATTTATTACTAGCAGACCCGGCCACGCGTTGCTGTGGCTAAGGGCCACTGTGGCCCCCCGGCTGGCCGTCGCAACCGCTATGTGCCTACATTTTAAATCTATAATATCTGCGAAAATATTTATTTAAATAACATGCTATAAGGTCATAGCTCATTAGAGCCACCCGGCACCCGACCAGCACCGCCTCGTCGTTCGGCGTCAACTCGTTATCGACAGGTGGTCCATGGGTGGACGACGCGTTGTTACTTGTGAACGTCGCGAAATCAACCAGTGAACCTCGCGTGGCCAACGAGTGAACGTCGCGTGGTCAATGAGTGGACATCGCTTGATCCACGAATTTTGGAGCAGTGTATTATAATTGGCACTAGGTCTACACGTGTTTTTCGTAATGTGAAATTTTACAAACCGTGAATCACAGCTGTCAAGCTAGATGAAGAAGAAAATGAAAAACGCACCGCCAACGCATCGTCCTCTCGTGAATCATTCGCGGGCAATGCGTGGTCCATGCAAGGCAAGCGTGCGAGCAACGAGTTGTCACCGAGTGGTCCACCCGCCGTCCGCGACCGTACCTATAAAGGGCCATATTGATCTATACATATTAAATGCACAATGTAATTAAGGTACTTAATTGGATAAGGATTAATTCTGTATTGCTTAAAATCCTAAATAAGCTATTATTTCCCGTAAGAAGTATAGGATAAAAATAATAGTTTTAAAAAAACTAAAAAACACGCTTTTATAGAAAGTCTAACTAAAAAATTGAAAATAAATTTGAAGAAAACAATGTATTTTATTGTAAAAAAAGCGTGCGGTGCATGGTGTCAATAGTAATCAATATTATATTGACACATATGAGTAGAAGGATTATTATTTAGATAGTATCTTAAAAAGCACCCCACGCTTTTTTTACAATAAAATACATTGTTTTCTTCAAATTTATTTTCAATTTTTTAGTTAGACTTTCTATAAAAGCGTGTTTTTTAGTTTTTTTTAAACTATTATTTATTTTTAATTTTTTAGTTAAAATATAAATATATTGTAGCAGAGAGTATAATTTTAATTTTAAACCCGAACATCAAAAAAGCGCCATCTATTGACACTATTAGATACTACGATATTCTCTATAATTAACGAAGATCCAGAGAGTACAATTTTAATTCCTAACCCGAATATCAATAATTAATTAAATTAAATTATTATTTTTTTATTATTATTATTAAATTATTATTATTTTTTTTATCAAATTATTGTATTGTCATCGGTCCTCGATAAGTCTACAAAGTTTGAACGAAATCTGGCCGTTTAAAGTGGGTCAAAATCGCGCCCAAAGGAGTCGGTTACAAACATACAAACAAACATACAGGTGAAGTTAATAAAAAGCGTGTAAAAAATGGTCATTTTGAATTACTCCTAAAGGCGCGTTTAAACCAAACGAACATAGAATAAGAGCATTCTTTCTGGATCTTTTGGTGTAAACGAAAGCGTTTACACTTACGCGTACTTAGAATATTCCATAGAATCTTTGCTAACAACGAAAGAATGCTCTACGTGTCGGGATAGAATGAGCATTCGCTCGTCTGATGTAAATCGGACTTAAGAGATAGACATATACCATCGCGGACTTTTTGTAGACCTTTTTAAGGTGTACAATACTGTAGTATATTATTGTAATCTATCTCGTAGGGTTTAGCCAGTGTTTGCAATGTAAGGTCAAAAAAATGTGTTTATTTACGAAATCACATTAGAAACCTCTAAAGTTATCAGTGTTTCTCTACTATATTATGCATGTATTTTTCATATAAACCTTCCTCTTGAATCACTCACGTAGTTTTAAAGATACAGGGACAGACAAACAGCGGGAAGCGACTTTGTTCTATACTGTATTGATTGACTAATCCCATGATGCACTGCAGCAAGTAACATAAAGACAATCTATTACATTAAGGTTTTAAAAGTTTTTGATCTTATAGACAGGTATTCATCCATCAAAGTAAATAATACACATGTTTAAACATGTGTATCATTCAAAAGCTCTTTTGGTGCCTGTTATTTTTCGTGCCTGTTACTAAGGTCAGAATCAAATCTTTGTGGGGAAATAAGATATAAGTAGGTACCTGGCTAAAATGAAAACAATATATTAGTACTAATCTAAAAGTAGTCATTCACAGAAAGCCATGTTCATTTTGGTTCCTTTAATTAAATTAGAGGCATAGAATACAGAAGGCTCTTAGTTTGTGGAGCCTCTTGACGCATTATTGTTAAAAAACCAAACAATTCATGACACGGTCTATTTTTATGCCAAATTTTATTCTAATCTGTTCAGCCGTTTATGTGTGATTGTTCTACAATCATCCAAACCTGCACATTTAAAATACTAAAGAAAAACCCTCCCCTGCTCCCTTGTTCTAGTGGAATTTCATCAAAAGTGTGAATCACGTGTTCCATTATTTTCAATATGCAATATCTGTACTCAATTATTCCATTCCATAAAAAAACATGCAAAATGAGTGGCAGAGCCGCACATTTTTGTCTACAGCAGGAATGGGCCTGCTTGACCGCGTCGTTATTACTGTCTGACAGAAAACCGACGTAAATGTGAAGTGGCGGCTTGCTGCTGCATTTCATACGTAGAGTGAAATATCTGGAGGCTCAAATCACCATTCCCTTGCCAAACCGTTCATTATCCTTTTCCTTGAAGATCGGCAACGCGCCCATGATTCTTATAGTATATTGGGCTTACATAGGCGGTGGAGATCACTTCCTATCAAGTGACCCACTTGCTCGTTTGCCGGACTATGCTATAAAAAAGCTCAACCTCCCTTTTTATCCCTTTATAATTTAAATTTCTTAAAGTTCTTTATTACTGGATAACCACATTACACAAACCACCATCTGACCATTTCATGATTCCGATTGAATCCGGTCTGGTCTTGTAGATTAACATTTTTAAATTGACGAAAATATAAATTGGTCAAAAGTCATCAAAATGCAGTTAGGCCACTCTGGTTCTAGCACCCTCATATACTTTAAAATGCTCTACCGTAAAGTTCTCGTATTGGCGCTTTAACCATTTTGTCTTCCCGCTGGCGATATAGATTTAACTACTGCAGATGGCGTCACTACAGAATGACTATTACACCGTTTGGTATTATGGGAGCGGAACACCCCGGCCCTAAGTTTTTCTTATGCAGCCATAGCGGCACTCAGCCTTCCATTGAACTCTGAATGAGGTTCGTCTTTCATCGTCATAACGGTTATGCTGCCTCAAATATTAAAAGGTTGCAATGTTATTAATTCTTACGTAAGGAATGTGTATGCCGGTTTTTTGTATAACGATATTGTAGTGTGTTGTGGATATGTGTGTGTGTATGTGTGTGTCCAGACTGAAGTGAATTTGTGACGAGGGTGTAACGAGGGTGTGACGTTTTGTTACAGGAAGGCGCGTCGCAAGGAGCGCGAAGGCGAGCCCGCCGGAGACCCCAAGTTGTACCTGCAGGAGGCGCTGCTCGAGCGTAAGCTGCCCGAGCTCGACATGCGCCAGCTGGTCGAGCTGCCACACGGGCTCGACTACAACGAGTGGCTCGCCTCGCACAGTCAGTACATGTATACATGTATACGTGACACTAGACACTAGACACTACACTTCATACATACTGACACATACATACGTACTCCGAACAAACAAATGACAAAACTGTTAATGTAATTATTTATTGCATATACAAAGGCACAGGTACAATGGCCTCTACTAACTATAATGCGACATAGGGTAGTTGCCTATGTTGAATATTTTCCATTATTTTATACTCAACAGAGAATAATACGTAAAAGAAACCCTTTTGTTAAAAAACAATCAATATCGGTTCTAAAATGAGCTCACAATTATGATTTTAAATATTGATATGTGCAATGGTGGGCGCATAGTGAGGACATCTCACTACCTCGCTCGCACGCGTGACTGTAATGGCCATTTGCCACGGTGACGTTAAAGTTGACATTGTCTGTTATACGACAAGTGTCCCCTCCATCAGATTTCAAGGACTTCTAATTTATTGGAACGAAGTTCCTTACGGCAGGCTTGGAGGGGATAGGGATTTCGCTGCGTGACCGAACTGAAAAAAATGTGATAGTAAAACCGTAAGAAAAATGCGTGGAATAAAAGCGTTAAATGAGAAGTGCGCAGGCGCGACAGTCGCATAACCAGCCAGCGTTAGTTCTTTTTTTAAAATGAAATTCATTCAGCCAGTTATAGTTAAAGTATTTTTATATCTCCTTCGATTTTTAAAAGATTACGTTAGCTCGTTATTATTTATAATTACATAAGTTGATAAAAAATGCTATACAATAGCTTTACCGCGGCAGTCTCCGAGTGCCACACGTCTTTTTTTTATTTATATTTTTCTATTCTATTTCTATGTAATTTTATGTTGTCAAACAAAAATAAAGAGACATATTATTTTGTTATTTCAGTTGATAATTTGAATTTTTTGCAATTTGTGTCGATTCTACATTAGCCGAAGGAACTTCGTTCCTACCTGGTGTCCCACGACACACACCAATTTTTTTTCGTGGACGGATTAATTAATTTCTTTCTGCAATAGGTTTTGGGTAACGTAATTCATTGATTAAGATAATTAAAAAAATCAAGTCAACTACCCTATTACTCTTCTCGATCTAATAAGGTACCGCATCAATTATCATATAGCAAAAACAATTTTGAATTGATAACTTCTTATGGGAGGGTGAACCGATTCGATTGATAACTTCTTATGGGAGGGTGAACCGATTCGTTCCGTAACGCGAGCGATCTATCGATCAACAGAAGGTTCGAGATTATTCGAGAATTGTACATCTTAAAAAAGTCTACAAAAAAATTCGCGATGGTAATGTCTATCTCTTAGGCCGCGGACTCGAAGTCAGCGGGTGCGGGGCGGCGGCGGCGGCGGCACGGCCGCGAGGAGCGACGTACGAGCGGCGCGCGCCAAATGAGCGGCAACTAGGGGTGCTCGATATATATCGATATGTGATAAAATATCGATACATTTATTCGATATATCGAATCAATGCGATATTATCGAATCATTGAAGTCGATATATAATATCGATATATTTTATCCGATATATCGAATCAATGCGATATTATCGAATCATTGAAGTCGATATATGATATCGATATATTTTATCCGATATAAGGATATCGTAGAAAATTTAGGAAAAAACTATCGGATGTAGCTAAAAAAAAAAAAAAAAACAACATCAAATACCAGAATAAGTATTGAATGTTGTTTTTTTTTTTTTTTTTTAGCTCTTCGATATTATTTGTGTTAATCATTTTCTAATAAAGTCTTTTCCTTCCTACAATTCGATATATCGAAAATATCGATATTTTTGACCGATATATCGCTATATATCGATACAATGTTTCGATATATTATATCGGAAAAAATATCGATATTTTTTGTACACGATATATTATATCGGAAAAAATATCGATGTTTTTTGTACATGAACATCACTAGCGGCAACTGCGCGTCTGCATTGACGTAGTGCTGTGTATTTTCAAAAATGGCCGCCGACGTGGTGGAGGAAATTATTTCAATGATTTTTATATGGAACATCATATTCACATCAATTTCGTTCGCGAACAGACACTAATTTCTCATAGTACAACACTACGCCGCACCCGCGCCGCCGCCGCCGCCGCCCCGCACCAGCTGACCTCGAGTCCGCGGCCTAAGAGATAGACATTACCATCGCGGATTTTTTTGTAGACTTTTTTAAGATGTATAATACTGTAGAACATTATTTTGATTCCATTGTGAGTAATTAATTACTTGGAGGGCGGCTGAGTCATTGTATTTTCAATTCAGCCTTGGCCATGTTATTTTTGTTCAAAACGACTCCCCTGTATTCCTTAAATATTAGGTACTATGAGACCGCTCACAGTGAACGCTTAGTGACCATTTCTCTAAACGTCGATTAGTCTGGCGCTAAATGAACAGGCCAGTTATGTACACAGAATTCAACATGTGGCAAAGAGGTTACTTAAGTGTTGTTCGTGAATACGGGCGTCGGTCATTAAACTCAGTCAAAGTTTGAATACATAGATCTCGGCCTAAATGTGTCTTTAATAATGTTACCAGAATCCCATTTTACCTTCAGTCACTACTTACTTTCAATCTCATTACCACCTATGTTCAGTAATGTTTATATTTGACGTTTGAACACCACTTGCGACTTTTTTGACACTGAGACTAGATCGGATTGATAATATAAATAAACGTATTTAATTACAAAAATTGGCCTTCAGAATAATACTAAAACACGTTCACGTGCGAAATAGTTTGTATACATATAATCAGTAAGTGTGTTGGTGAAATGTGACATTGGCGACCTTACGTCTCGTAATACTTTCTATTTCGTTATGATTAGCAGTTGTTAGAGCAACCGGTTCCGCATTTGGCTGCGAGCGCGACCTGTACCCGTCAAAATACGTATAAATAAACAAACCTCGCTGATTGATCCTGGAAATCAGTGCTGAGTGCCGGCCAAAGGAGATCAGAACAAAATGGTATCCCTCGCCGGGTATATTATATGCCTGATCTCTTGACGACAGACATGCGAAGGCACTTGCAGGTTCAGCGCCTGTAGTGGCCTTTTATTGCGCCTGTATTTTATAGCATTATATTATATTTTATAGCTTTCCTCTGAATGTTCAGAGGAAGGCTCCAAACATTATCTTCGATTTGACAAACCACAAATCCTTGCCAAGAAACATCGATTTCCTACCTAGGATGATTCGCGAGGCTATTGAAATTAAAAAACATCGAAATTTCAACAGAGAAGATGGCTGGAAGCTAGCTCAAGCCTAGGATCCGATTATACACTTGATTAAATCGGAACCCAAAAGACCAACTGCCAAACCTCAAGACACCGTGAGGTCCTTCTGCGTAGATCGGATAAACCACAAAACCTAATAATTTCAAATTGAAGGTAGATAATGTAACATTAATGGCGGCGGTACACTCTCGATCGAGTGCTCTCGTCAACTCTCGCCGAGTGCTCTCGCCGAGTGCTCTCGCCCAAGAGACTCATCCACGAGCGCTATGTTCAATCGTCTGTTCAGTTGCGGTTGCGAACGCCGAGAGGACGGACATAGAAGAAGCTTCCATTGTTACGCTATGCGCTTTAAATTATTATCTGTACGTATATAATTATATATACATGTCATACAAAAAAAACAACGGGTTGCACTCCGGGAGTGCCGGCAGGAGTAAAACTTGAACATTAACGTTGTGCATTTTTGAATATTTTTTTTATTTTTATTTTTTATAGCATAGACCGGCAAACGAGCAAGTGGGTCACCTGATGGTAAGTGATGTACGCCCACAATACCAAAAGAATCATGAGCGCGTTGCCGACCTTAAAGGAAAGGGATAATTAGGGATTGGGAAGGGGAGAGGGATTTGGGCTTCCGGATATCTCACTCACCGTACGAAACGCAGCAGCAAGCCGGTACTTTACGTCGGTTTTCTGCGAGACAGTGGTTACGACCCGATCGAGCCAGCCCATTCATGCTGTAGACACTACTGTCTACAGCGTGGCTCTACCACTCATAAAAATTGAATGGTTAAGGAATAATTCCGCACGAATTGCTTTATTTATTTATCATTATAAAAGTACTATAATTTATGTGGTTAAATACACTATTAATTTATTGCGCTATCGTAGACAAACATGACAATTGATATTACATAACAAAGTCCGGTCAAAGTACACACTATCATACACAAAAATGACAATTTATATTGCATAATAACTTACACTAATGTGGGTTAAAGTGAGAGAGGAGGAGCCCGCTTACTGCTCGCGTTACGTTACTAAATCGGTTTACTCTCCCATAAGAAGTTTTCACTTCAAAAGTGGTGTAAACGAAGATGGTGGATGGTCGCTATGCTAACCCAAGCATCATGCAATTTTTTTTTGTCTTTATGAAATTTGTGGCTTGGGTCCCATAGTACGGGTTCTGTTTGATATATTTCTAAAAATGTGCATAATGTTGTACTACGTACGTGTACATATTGAGGTGAGGTGTGATGTTGACAGCTCTGGCGCTGTTCGATCACGTGAACCTGGTGTACGGCACGGTGTCCGAGTTCTGCACGGCGGCGTCGTGTCCGGACATGACGGGCCCCGGCGGCCGCACCTACGCGTGGTACGACGAGCGCGGCAAGAAGTCCCGCGTCGCCGCGCCGCAGTACGTCGACTACGTCATGACCTACACACAGAAAACCGTCAACGATGAGACGGTATTCCCTACTAAGTACGGTAAGTGCACACGCTATATTATATTATTATGAGTACAAATCTCACCTTCACAGTTATTAAGAATTAAGGAACGCGGGAGACCGATACTTCATGGGATTCGACTCTCAACACTACTGAAATACTGAACTACTGTCCATCAGTGCCCACAACTCGTGCCGGTATTCAGTAACTATAATCGCTTGTCGCCTACACGAGTACATAGAATTCAACGTTATGTAAAGTGCGTTCGGGGCCGTTAAGCATTATATATATGTACAGGGTTATTTTTAAAACCCTGACAACCTCGCAGGAGTAGATTCCTAAGATCATTTGCTACTACTTTTGTTCTACGACTTTTCATAATTTGTTAGATTTTATTCTCATACAAAAATAATTATGAATTTAATTTCCGTCTTGAATGTTACCTACGCTCTGCGCGCATAGCAGATTACGTAATACACGCGGGCGTACGCGTCAGTTCAATGACCGGCCGTGCCGTATCGATCGATAATACCTACACCCAGCCGTCAGCTGATTTCACTATTGCACGCGCGCGAGCGCGCGTCGGGTCGTTCGTTTATGACTGAAACGTAGAGTGTAGACGTACGAACACAAACACTACACAACAAAAACTTGTAAAATATTTTTTTTTCTTATGTATTGAGTTATGTCCAAACTCGTAGACTAAAAGTTGTTCCTTATGGGGTCAGCTATATGGCCCTGCGAGGTTGTCAGTGTTTTAAAAATAACCCTGTATATCATTATAGCAGAAGCCGGCAAACTTGCAAGTGAGTCATCTGATGGTTAGTGATCTCCACTACCCATGAACATCCACAATACCATAAAAAATTAGGTACGTGGCTGATCTTATGGTACGGTTCCACCAGTGTGCTGAACTGTGCGGCACAGTAATGCACAGTGTGCGACACAAATGTTCACGCTGGTCGACTCACTAAGGCAAACAATAACAAATTTTCATTCATTCAAAAATGTTCGCGCACATCTGTACACTTTTGTGCGCGCACATGTGCAAGCAGTGGACTCGCATCGACGCGTACACGCTTGTTGTTCGCGAACTCAATCTTGCTTCCGCTACCGGAGCGAAAACATTTATTTGTGCGCGCACATAAAGTTTGAAATATGGATTGGGCGAATGAAAAAATTATTAAATTCATTCAAGCAATTGAAACCTATCCTCTACTATGGGATTCAAGTCACAATGACTATAAAATTATGAAATTTTTAAATCCACTCAATGTATCTATTTTTATTTCTTCTACAAATCTATTTGTTTCTTCATTTCGTCGCTGTAGGAAAGGTCTCACCCTACAACGTGGTTTCTTCCTTCGTTTCTTTTTAAGCAGACTATTTCCCGCCCGTCCATATTAACAACTGAAGACAGAAAACTTTTCTCAGCGAACATGTTCGTGCACAAGTGTGCCGCACTGTGCGTTTACAAAAGTTACGCACAGCCTTGCCGGTGGAGGCAGACGCTAAACGCGATACCAACTTAGTACATGCACTGCTAGAGTTCTGCACAAAATGTTCGCAAACAAATGTGCTGCACACTATTTTGGTGGAATCGTACCATTAGAAACCTGGGAGAGGGTGGGGGCGAATATTGGCCCTGGAGATATCACTCATCATACATAGACTATTATTTTTTATTAACTTGAACGATAAGACACAATTTTGGTCGCTTGATGGTGCCACGCTCGACCTTGTACAAAATCGAACAGCACGGCACTGGAATACGCGTGTCACCTCTACACATTCTAGCGTATATTATCTAAATGGTCCGGAGTCCCTCGGCCAGCTGATCCACTTGATTACTATCAAGCTAATTTTCCGTGAGTAGCTTCGTTTCGATAAGACGCCCAACAATTCCCTATGCGAAAATTCTCTATTGTGGTAGCTAACAGAGGTAGCAAGGATAGAATATTTCCATTTGATGATACTCAAAAATTTATTATTTTATTTGTAGGACAATATGACTGTTAAATTATATGAATATTAACTAAGTAAAAAAAAATTGGTGTGTGTCGTGGGACACCAGGTAGGAACGAAGTTCCTTCGGCTAATGTACAATCGACACAAATTGCAAAAAATTCAAATTATCAACTAAAATAACAAAATATGTCTCTTTATTTTTGTTTGACAACATAAAATTACATAGAAATAGAATAGAAAAATAGAAATAAAAAAAAGACGTGTGGCGCTCGGAGACTGCCGCGGTAAAGCTATTGTATAGCATTTTTTATCAACTTATGTAATTATAAATAATAACGAGCTAGCGTAATCTTTTAAAAATCGAAGGAGTATTTTTATATACTTCAATTATAACTGGCTGAATGAATTTCATTTTAAATATGTCTCTTTATTTTTGTTTGACAACATAAAATTACATAGAAATGACTGACATTAAAATTGACACATTGACTGTCGCGCCTGCGCACGTCTCATTTAACGCTTTTCTTCCACGCATTTTTTCCACGCATTTTTCTTACGGTTTTACTATCACATTTTTTTCAGTTCGGTCACGCAGCGAAATCCCTATCCCCTCCAAGCCTGCCGTAAGGAACTTCGTTCCAACAAAAAAATCAGCTGGTTAGTAATCATACCTATTGGAAGGAGGGGCTTCCAATAGGTATCGATAACGAGGTCATAAAAAATGATTTGAATGAGCTGATTTTTTTGTTTTTACTTAGTTAATATTCATATAATTTAACAGTCATATTGTCCTACAAATAAAATAATAAATTTTTGAGTATCATCAAATCGAAATATTTTATCTTTGCTACCTCTGTTAGCTACCACAATAGAGAATTTTCGCATAGGGAATTGTTGGGCGTCTCATCGAAACGAAGCTACTCACGGAAAATTAGCTTGATAGTAATCAAGTGGATCAGCTGGCCGAGGGACTCCGGACCAAAACGGAACTATTATTTTATGTAAGGAGCGTGACAAAAACGTACTTTCAAATCGCCCAGCATGTTCTACTTGTAAGGAAATGCGTTGGTAACTTGATTTGAAGATTGAGAGTCAGTTTGTCTGTGAACAATAGAGTAGACAGTAGAGGAGTGGTGTACGTATTATAAAGGAATATAGGCGACGTCCGCGTCATAATGTGTTCCAGCGAACGAGTTCCCAACGCAGTTCGAGAGTGTGGTGCGGCGCGTGGTACGACTGCTGTTCCACGTGGTGGCACACATGTACGCCGCGCACTTCCGCGAGTTGGCGCTGCTACGGCTGCATGCACATCTGCACCTCACGTTCGCGCACCTTACGGCACTCGACCGCCGATTTTCGCTACTCGACCACAAGGAGACAGAGGTGATGTAACAGTCCTGCTTCCACCGATCAGGTCCCCTGGTGTTCTGGTGGAATGTAATGTTGACGCTTGACGGTGTGTTGTGTGTACAGGTGTTGCGCGACCTGGAGGTGGCGCTGCGGTTGTCGGAGCCGACGGGCGCGGAGCCGGAGGAAGCGTCGCCTCGTCGTCGTTCGCCCGTAGTCACGCAGCCACTGGCCACCGCGTGACGCGTAGTGCGTACAGTCGAGCGGCAGCGGCCCGTGCGTGCCGCGGCGCCGCGCCCCTCCCCGCGCGCCGCCCCGCGCACCGCCCCGCGCCTGAACCACACTGGACGACACACTGGACGACACACTGAACGACACTGGACGCGTCACGCGTCACGCGTGTGACCGTCGCACAAGTTGATCAATTGTTAATTCTATTGTAAATATTTCGATCTGTTAAGTAGTTTTAGGTGATTACGATTAGTTTTAATTATAATTTGTGATTGCTTTGGTTGTAAATAAAAGTGATATTTGTTTAACTAATAAACTGAAAGCTTTAAGAGACTATTTCTTGACAGTTTCCTTTACACTGGCCACGAACAATAGCCCTGCGACCACTGATGACGGGACATAAAACGTCATAAACCACTAGTCTGCTCGATAAACTAACGGAGTGCGTAACACAAGTCGGTACCCAACTGTGCCCATTTGACTTTGTGGTGGCATTACACGGCGCGACGGATTAAAAACTTCAATCGTTGGCCATCACTGTTAAACAAATAAAAAAAATGCACTTACATTTCATCGATTAGTGAAGAAATTATTAATTAAAAATAAAAAAATAATTAATAGAAAAAAAGTGGAGTATATAGGGGATTCTGCTAACAGATAAAAATAAATCACAGGAAGTACTCCGCTTGTGATGCGGATCAGTCGACAAGAGAACACGAGCAATGACTTGGGCTTGCTGCTTTTTGTCTGGGATTGTTGATAATATATCGCGCTCCTTGGCGGGTCCGTTCAGCTTCCCCAATCAACCAGGTAGCATCGCGTTGGCGCGTTTGAGAAATTAAAACAGAAAATATTATTGCATTATTTATTATAAGGTTGGGAGTCAAATCGAGTATACATCAGATTAGAAAGTGCGTGGACGCAGGAACCGCGGCGGCGCGCGGACACCGCCCGCCGCGGACGCGGGCCGCATACGAATCTGTAACATTTTTTGAAGTGATTTTTGAAGCGTTAGCCAACCTTCCTGGAACTTTGAGAATTTTCGAAGTCCCAGGTGACGTCCCACAGTGACCAGTCTGCTTTGACCGGACTGGACTGGGTGCAGTGCAGTGCATAGCAATGCAATGCAATGAAGTGATAACTTCTTATGGGAGGGTAAACTTAAAAAATACTCTATTCTAGGCTATAATAGGGTTTATCCAAAACAAACAATATTCATCAATTAAGATTATTTTTCATCAACATCAAAATAGGCGGAAGTTTTCAATTCGTTGTGTTTATTTTCTTTTGCTTTTTTTATTTTTTGTTTTTATAGATCAAACAAATACACAATTAAACGATGGGACCAGCAATGTTAGTGCCAGTAGTGCAGTGCCACCACGCAGCATTTTTTTATTTAATGATATATTCAAATATCAGCATTAGCTGAGAGGTATAGAATAACAATCACCAATTCAAGAAAAATCTGTATGAGTATTTTAATAGTTTATGGCAAATATTTTCAGAGTTTAATGGTAATAATTGCTATTTTATTTTATTATAATACCATTAAATTATTAGAATATACCTAATATATATTACAATACCCAGTATTATTAGAATATTAACATGTCCCTGCGTGCTTATGGCCGGCCTCATCATCTACGACAATACAACTCGGCACGAGGATTACCAACTGCACTGCCGTTCATTTGGAATTAGCCAATATTGTAAGTAAATGAGCGGAACCACTCTTTTTTGCAGTATTGTAAATAAATCTATTTTTTATCCTGGCTCGGCAAAGTGCGCAATCTAAGAATAGTGTCGACCAACGACCAACAATGTTTCCTTCGTAGGTCGGTAAGATCATGCCGGCCTGCCCAACTGCTTCTTCACACCGTTTAAAGGACCCCATATTTTAGGAAGTAGGGAACACCAGGTTCCAGCGCCAAGGATCCATCCGGATATCTCAGTGGTGGCAACGAGAGACGACAGAAATTATTTTGAACGGCCTTGGCAAGGATCCAATATGCACGACTGCTCGTCGGATGATCCGCCAAAGCTCGTCCAATATTGTTGATGCGCTGGGCATCCGCTCTAACGTACATCTTCTTACAGGCCTTGGTGGCTTGGTTATAGACCTTGGCTTTAAGAGAACTTATGTTGAGATACCTCATAGCACGACCCCTAATCCAATCGCGGTACGCAGCCTGTTTCTCACTAACAGTATCTGCGCAATCGCGATTGAACCAGGAGCGTTCGCGACCACCACCGACGACTTCCGAGGAAGGAATGTAATATTCCATTCCTAACCGGATCTCGTAGGCAATAGTGTTGGCACTCGCAGAGGGATCATTGAAAGAAAGAAAAGAGGAAAAGAGCAGTGCCAGATTCTGCGCCTGATCTTTACAGGCGCTGGAGGTGTTTAACCAGGCAATGGTCGGAGATGACTCGTCAGCACTTTGCCCAGCAATCAAGGCGTGTGACTTGCCACATCTGGAATTCTGCTGGGCTGATTTACCAGTTGTGACAAGTAGTGAGTCAGAGCAAATGCGTGGGCAGGACGTCCAGCATGGTCAGTCTTGGAGAAGCCTAACCACAGCTCGTGGTGCGCGTCGAAGTCTCCCAAGACCACCAGTTCCGCTGTCGGATACTGCTCCTGCGCATCGTCTGTCGCCTGGCTGATATACACTGGACAGCAATAAACCGAGCCACCCGCTACCTTGTAACTCCTTTTTAATTTTCTCAAAGAGTATAAAACTTACAACTATCAAAGTTATACCTCCAAAAAGTGCGTTTCATGATGATTAAAATGAATGGAAACTCATTGGGATTACTAAATTTATTAAGTGTTCCTGACGTGATAAGCACTTAATCACAAAGATAAAACAAAAAATTAAAGCCAGAAACAAAGAACAAAATTACAAAAAGTTTTTGGTCAGTATTGGGCATTCCCTCCCCTTGCTTAGATAACTGCCAGCATCCTCGTATTCACCGACCTCACGAGCCTGACGATGAAATCTTGAGGAATTGCATTCCATTTCTCTTCAATTGCGATTCGCAACTCTAGAAGCATTATTGGAGCAAGTACCCGGGCTTGAACCCGACGTTTCAGCACATCCCATAAATGTTCTATCGGATTCAAGTCCGGGCTTCGAGCTGGCCCGTCCCTCGTA
The DNA here is from genome assembly GCA_949126905.1 of Amorpha juglandis. Taxonomy (NCBI): domain Eukaryota; kingdom Metazoa; phylum Arthropoda; class Insecta; order Lepidoptera; family Sphingidae; genus Amorpha; species Amorpha juglandis. The sequence continues at coordinate 17,997,940 of OX421371.1, read as the reverse complement.
CGAATGCTAACGTCGCGTAGATAGATACTGGGTCACCACATGAGCAACATGAGGCCGTGCATTATCATGTATCAAATGCCTATCCTGCCCGATATATCCTGCGTAAAGTACCATATGGTCTACGAGGATTTCAGTAATGTAGCGATGAGAAGTCAACCCACGAGTACGGCCCGTCGGTTCGATGAAAACTAACGCTGTGTGTGCAGTTAACGAGATGCCGCCCCAGAGCATTACAGATCCTCCTCTATAAGTAACAGTTTCCTCGATGCAACACTGAGAATAACGTCCTCCAGGGCGACGATATACTCTCTGACATCGATCAATTCCATGTTGACTCACCCTGGTCTCATCGGTGAAGAGTACATTACCCCACCGCTCTAACGTCCAATTCCTATGTTCTCGAGCAAATTCAAGTCGAGCTCGACGATACACTGTTAATGCTGGGCCTGTTACAGCTCTCTTTGGAGTCAGGTTCCGTTCAACAAGTCTTCTTCTGACGGTATCTAAACTTATGACCACTTGGCGTTCGTCACGCAGACTTTGTTGGACTTCAACTGCGTTGAGGTGGCGATTTCGCAGAAAAGTAAGTTGAATATAACGATCATCTGCTGCTGATATAGCCTTAGGTTTACCCGTACCTGGACGGCGATCGAATGCTCCAGTTTCTAGGTATCGTCTGTAAACTCATTGCGCAGAAGATCTGCTAATTCGAAGTCTTTGAGCGACCCCACGTTGCGCAACGCCTGCTTGAAGTAGTGCTACAGCTTGAGCTGCTTCCTGGGGATTGTATCCATTATTGATCGAAAAAAGTTCCCAAAAATACACGTTTCTGAGCAAATGATGAACAAAAAGTAAAGAAATTATAAGAAACACCCGGCTAACCTCATTGTAGAAAACAAATCGCTAATCGCGAACTCTAGTCAAAACAGAGTAAATCTTTGTCATTGTGTTTGTTGCTTGATTATAATGTGAGTTAGCGGCACTTTAGTATAAATTTATAATAATTTTAATCTGCATGAAACGCACTTTCTGTGGGTATAACTTTGATAGTTATCAGTTTTATAGTTTTTGAGAAAATTGAATCAGAGTTCCAAGGTAGCGGGTGGCCCGGTTTATTAGCTGTCCAGTGTAGTTTGCTAAACAATGTTTGACAGTTAGTCGCAGTTGTGAAGTAGTTGTACTTTTATCGGTGTTTTCGGAGCGCAATTGAACTGTTTTTAATATTCAAAGCGTGATTAACTATAATAATTATCTTATGTTACAGAATGGTGAGATGTAGTGTATTTAATTGTAAAAGTGATAGTGATCGTAAAATAATAGGATTAACCTTCCATTCGTAGGTAGATATTTTTTTAACAAACTTTAGATTCTAGCGGTGTCTTTATGAAAGTATATAACATAAAACATTATCTTGAGGCAAAATACTATAACATTTAGTGGTAATATGTACTTCGATTATCTTGACATAAATTGCGATTTTAAAGATTATTTATTTTATAACGTTTTTTTTTTTAATTTATTCTTGTAAATATTTTATAACCTAAAATGTCAGTGTTGCTAGCCTTAGATTGTAATATTACCCTAATTTTTTCTTTTAAAAAAATATTGGACAAAGGATGCATGACGTTAATAGTGATACTAACACGTGTTCATAATAAAGAATGTGTTCATGTTTTAAAGATTGTATACGAGATTACTATCTCTGTACTCAGTGCTATTAAATATTCACGAAAATTAGTCAATCAGAATAATCAATCAGAATGATCATTGAATCATGGAATAATGTTGTGAAAAGCTGTTACAATGCATTATTTTGAACTGCGTATTCACCATGCACAAAACAATTGTTTGCACCCCGTGAAAGAATTCGTAATATTCACAATAAACTCGTCTTATTCGAAGGTCAATAAATGATTACCTATTTCTAATCTCATTTGTTTCATTTTTGACGTGACAACGTCTTATAATTCGATAGAGCCGGCTGCACGCACGAAAAAACATGACTCATGCGGCGTTACCTCGCTCTGAGGCGTTCCATGTAAGGCTTGAAGTGCAACCGAGAGCGCGGAACGAGCGACAAAGAAGCACAACAAAAATTGACATAATTGTATTTATGCGTACAAATAAACCTAACTTGATCAATTTCATTGTGATTTCCAATTACCTCCTTCTCTATATACATACAAATCTATTAAACAAATGAAATTAAAATTTTCTTTTGAAAAATGCTACCATACCATCAGTATTTTCTTAAGACGTTGTCACGTTCAACTATCGTCAATAAACCGCCTTTACAGACAACGAATTTTTACCTAATCGGCAATATATGGAGTGTTAAATATATAAAAATATTCTTAGTATAAAACTCTCAAACAATAATAAATAAATAAAGTTAAAATCTCCTGTGTAAATACCCCACATGATCTTTGTACTTCGATCATTTTTCTTTTTAACAATATAACTAAAATTAATTAACTGAATTGTATCCGACTCTGAGTAAGAATTGGTATAAGTCTAAGATAGATATATAATAATAATAATAATAATAATATTTATTTGGGCATAAAACAGTGCATACTTAATATAAATAGCGCCTGATGTCCTAGCTAGGTTACGCAGTAACCTGTATTAAGGACCATCTATAAGATATATAAGATGGTATTCTTATTATTTGCTTTGGTTATTTACATTGATCTATTTATATATTATCTTGTATTTAAATAAATATTTTTCGGTTACTTAATACCGGGAAAATGGGAAAAATCTTTTTTATGGTAACATTCGATTATATGGGTAAATCAAGGAGTTTTGGCGGGAATTCTGACAGTGCAGTTCATCTCTTATTTTAATTTATTTCATAAACTAGTTTAGAGTTGTGTTTGTTGTATAAAAGTGGTGTGGATTTGTTCAATAAACATTGACGGTGATGAACAGTGTATGGAAACATTAAAATAAGTGAATTAAGAATCGTACTGAAAGGAGTTAACATCAAAACTCCGGCAAGACCTTGAAATCGACCGCACCCGTCCTTGTTTACCAATTACAGAGCATAATGCGACTCAGTGGCGCACAATGCCGAAGTGTGCTAATGATTAATTGGAACGTGAATTAGTTTTCTAGTGCACCAGCAGAGTGCGCTAAGTTCAGTGTTGAGAATAAAAATATAAATAGTCAATTGTTTATACCTTCATCCATCCTTACATTTACTTTTAACAGGGTCTGAATTAACTTTTGAATATTTCGAAAACACTACGATAAGACTAAAGCTTAAAAAAAATTCTCAACAATAAACAATATTAATTACTAACGATAATATAAATAAAATTTCGATCAATGCCAACTTAAAGAAAAAACCCTTGTTAATTTTCTGTTACTGAGTTGGTATCGATCACCCGAAAGCAGTACTTTTCAAAGTGCTTGATTGTGCGTAGCGTTGCTGTAGTTGAAACATTCAACGTTGAGCATTATGCCGCATAATGCGCTTTAGTGCTGTAATTGGAAAACAGGGGTGTTTCATCGTTCTTGAGACAATTTTGGGAAATTGCTCAATATTTATGTATGCGTCTGAAAGACTTGTATCCATGGACAAGAATAATTTAATAAAAAACTGTTCCTTTGCTGTAGCTGGTCAAATAGAAAGAATATTTGAACGTCAGACACGTGATTCTGTAAAATTGCAGTAAATTATATTGCGGTTTAAAGACCCCTATGGTGAATTATTGAACGTGTAAACCAAGAAAATACAAATGTTTCGTTTACCGTTTGGTGAAAGGGTCGATCCCATGGAGGAGAAACGTCAGGCTCGAGAAAACACTATTAGTAGTGTTATAACTTTCTGTGTGCTTTGCGCCGCTATAAGAATAGGTAAGATAGATACTGTTACATTGTTATTAAGTTTACAATAAGTTCGATATAGTAACTGTAACCTACATACCTACCTGATTTGTACATACACATTTGTAATCGATTCATTGGATAACGACTACCAAACACATGCAGAAAACTCCGTCAGAAAGGCTCTTTCGATCAGGGTCCAATGAATATCCAGTAATGTCAGATTAGCCTAACCTTAGTAAAGCAAATTTTAACAAGGACCAACACTATTTTGGCTACTCTACACTTACCGTCAGGTGTAATGTATTCACTTTACTGTGTCAGAATAAAAATAATCTGTCGCACGATTATGACCTTGTGTTATCTGTTGGTTCTCTGTTCTGTTGATCTCTATTGCATTGTTTTTGTGTCAATATGACAAAACCATTAAAGCCTAGAACAATTGGATGTTGTTTAAAGGACAGAATCTAATATACACTATGCCAATTTTGAGTTGTGAAGGATTGGTTTAAAACATGTTTATTGGTGCCTAGCTTGTAGTAGCTATAAACAAAGGTTTTTTAAAATTTACTCTATAACTTCTTAATTTTGCAGTGTGTTTTGGATCCCTTTTGTCAAACAATGGCCAATTGGATCAAGTGCCTCTACTAGTCTATATTTTAGTTATTTTAAATAATCAAAATTAATTTTCGTGGCTAGCTAGGCCCTTATTTATAAACATTACTCAAGCATTGATTAGTTAACCAAATGTCTTTTTCTCTTAATGTGATTTATAAAGTGGTTAGAAAGAGATATAACAGTGTTTAATTAAGCGGTCCTTAAAAATGTTTATAAGTAAGGCCCATAGAGGTTAGAATGATTGTCGATGAGTGATGCACCAGATTGTTTTATTTCAGCCCCCTTGATCCTGGAGCACAGTGGATTTGACTAACTGAGTCACAGTTTACAGTAATGAGATACAATTACAGTTGCTGCCATACTTACTGACCTTATTCTGTAGTGTTATTAATTATAGTCTATTGAAGTTGTACAAGTGGTTATCTCATACTGCAAGTAATGAAGTAACTGAAAATGTGGGGTTAATTTAAATAAATAAAAGAATATGCTAATAAATTACACTGAAGTTTATTTTCCATCCTGAATACATATTGACCAATGTTACTTATTTAACCTTGCATTGCATTATTTCACAACTTTATTACAACTCACTCCACATACATTCATTATGCCCGAGGGAACTGTTTCATTTTTTTATTTATCTAGTTACAAAATTCTAAAATTTGATAATACAATGAATTTTAAGCATTCTTACAGTTATTCACTAAGTCCATTTAGCATTGAAATAAATCATGATAATAATAAAAATTGATTTAAGTTCTTCACATATATATGTGTACACATATATATATTTATACAATTTTAACTAAAACACGCTCTCTGTGTGTGTGGGTGTGTGTCTGTGTTGAAGGGCCAGAGGGAAGGTGGTAGGGTTTAGGTTGAGGGGCAGACAGTGGTGCAACCATACGTCCAAACGAACACTATACATTGTATACATTTGTAAAAGTATCAAAATTGAGTAAAAGGCCTACAAAAAAATTATCTCGAGATACTAATATTCGTTCACATAGTAACCTAAAAATTGTCCTATTTAACACTGGATTCGCCTACCGCGGCGGGCGAGCGTACAGGGTAACGAACGTAGGTATTTTAACTATTTGGCTTAATTATATTTATAATGAGATGAGCGCGAAATAAAAGCGGTACGGCTTGTGGGCAGCCGTCGTGTGGTGGCGGGGCGCGGGGCGCGGGGTGGCGGGGTGCAGACAGCGGGTCCGGGTCTAGTCCTCCGCCTCCTCGTCCTCCGACTCCTGCTGCTGCAGCCACGTCAGCCACGTGTTCACCTGCAATAGCCACATTCGACATTCAACACAACAGTGTACGACAGTTCTCACACTACTATACTGATAGGCGAGTAGTCTCCTATGAATAAATTACACTCATTCGACAGGAGACTCGTGTATAGTCATAGAGAAGTATCTCACATACATTATACAAATATATCTTTATATATAAAAATTACATGTCACTTATTTTGTCCGCGATGGACTCCTAAACTACATACTGAACCGATTTTAATTAAATTTTGCAATCTGTGTGCACTTTGGTCCAATTTGGTTTCATGGACAGTTTATATCTCAACTAGCTTTTGCTCGCGGCTCCGCCCGCGTGAACAGCATTTTCCGGAATAAAAGTAGCCTGTAACCGTCTCCAGGGTCCCATCTGTCCCTGTAGATAAATTCATCAAAATCGGTTCAGTGATTTAGGCGTGAAAGCGTAACAAACAAACTCACTTTTGCACTAACTTTCACCCCCTTTTCATCTCTTATTAACTAAAATTTCCAAAATTCCCTGAAACACGTGTTTATTTCTTTTACGTCAATAACCGAAATACAAAATTTTGTTTATGTAACTTTCAAAATGACGGACTTTCATACATATTATCATCCCCTATTTTGACCCCTTTGGGGTGGAATTTTCTAAAATCCTTTCTTAGTGGGAGCCTATATAACAAAATGAATATACAGTCCGAATTTCATGCTTGTAGCCTTGATAGTTGGCGCTTGGCGATGATGAATCAGTCAGTCAGTCAGGACATGTTATTTTATAAGTATAGATTTATAGCCGCAATATTTTTTTTTTGCAAATCATTAATTATTCTAACAGATAGCGGTGTAAGGTAATTTATCGGCTGATAAGTATCCAATAGATGGCGCATACTATAATATAATTTAACATATTATACCTTAGCCACAGCAACGCGTGGCCGGGTCTGCTAGTATATACGTTAACATTAACGTTAGTGATCGGCTGCCGAACATCAATAACCGAACATAAGCGTTGATTAGGTATAAAAATAGTATAGTAGAAGCGTCATAGTTTCGAATCTATCTTCTACATCCAAAATTAAATTATGCCACTGGATAGCTAAAATATCAAAGAATTCATTACACCAAACGAGAACAATGATGCTTCGCGCGCGGTGGAGAGGCAAGCGCCGCCATTTTGAGGTTATTTTGCTGTGTATCGAGATTTGCATTAGTATAACTTTTGACTCGCAGAAGCCACAATGTTCGTTTAAGTTTTCATCGCAGCCATAAGCTATATTGTAACACAATAATTAAGCATTTGTTTCCTTGCTTTTATTTTAAATATATAAATAAAAATGTTTTATATAAAAATTATATCCCGTTACATAAACATCACACGGCCGTGTCCATGACACAGCCACACCCCATTTTTGTTTTGATAACTGCAGCTCAATTATTCGAATGATTTATATATTTTGTAGCGAAGAAAATAATTTTTGTGCAAACAATCACTTATCTACTGATGCCAACAAACTCCCTTTTTCGCTGTCAGTAAACTGAAATTACACCGACTCCTAAGACCCCTACAGCAATTTACATTGGGTCAGATCACGTCAAGTGGACCCCCCTTTTACCACTTGACGATAGAAAACTTATTAAAACATAATTATCGAAAGTAGTCATACCCAAAAATCATCCCGTGAAACAGTTTTTGGAAATTTTGATTTTAACACCATTTTTTTTTAAATCAAAATTTTTGCTACTTAAAATTAAAAAATTAATTATAAAAAAGCTATTGAAGATAACTTAACGAAATTTTCAGCGATTATAGTGAAATATCTATAATTTCACTTAAAAATATTTTGCAACTTTCATTTGTTTATTATCATATTTTTTTTTTACTTTTAAATAAACGAATTGAAATTTTAATGACTTCTCCGTACGATAATCGATAAATTTTTTTTTAGTAATACGCGTTATACATTTAAGTTCTTTATTTCAAAATAAAATTTCACTGCCCGGCATTAGTTTAAATAATGTGAATTTTTATATGACGCAGCGGCGAGCGGATCAAGTGTTGCGCGCTACTGAGCTTAGCTACTAAGGCTATATAGATCGCTACAAATTACACAAGTATTTAATAAAAAATAATCTTTACAATTTTTTTTTTTTATATTGTCAACTACATTTGCAGAGTAATTAAGGTATATGTATAAAAAACTATTATCGAGGTATGTATAAAAAAATATTTTTCCAACTGACTAATATTTTCAGATAAAAAACACTAAGCTTCACAATCAGTTTTCATTTGTTATTCATAAATATAAAACAAGTGAATTCCGGTAGCTAGCGAGATTCATTTGTTTTTACTAGTTGCAATCTGTTAATCATTTTTATCCCTCCCACTGGTTTTTCGATCAAAAGCAACTTTAAAATGATCTATTACATGTTTGTCTTAACACTATCATCAGGAGAGTCATTTTCGTTCCCCAATTTACTAATAGCAGCTTTAATTACTTTCTTGCACTCATTCTCACTTGATAATCGTTTGATTTTGATGGCTCTCCTACTTCCAATAAAGGTTTATTTATTCTGTCGACTTTTAACTTATTATCTACAACTTCGCATTGATAAGAAGGATCTGTATTTTTATTATCTTCAATATCATAATTGACTAACTTAAGCTCATTAACATTGGGAAATTCATTTTCACATTTTTATTTAACGGATTGCAACTAGTAAAAACAAATGAATCTCGCTAGTTACCGGAATTCACTTGTTTTATATTTATGAATAACAAATGAAAACTGATTGTGAAGCTCAGTGTTTTTTATCTGAAAATATTAGTCAGTTGGAAAAATATTTTTTTATACATACCTCGATAATAGTTTTTTATACATATACCTTAATTACTCTGTGCAAATGTAGTTGACAATATAAAAAAAATGAATTGTAAAGATTATCTATTAAATACTTGTGTAATTTGTAGCGATCTATATAGCCTTAATAGCCAAGCTCAGTAGCGCGCAGCACTTGATCCGTCATATAAAAATTCACATTATTTAAGCTAATGCCGGGCAGTGAAATTTTATTTTGAAATAAAGAACTTAAATGTATAACGCGTATTACTAAAAAAAAATAATCGATTATCGTACGGAGAAGTCATTAAAATTTCAATTTGTTTATTTAAAAGTTAAAAAAAAATTGATAATAAACAAATGAAAGTTGCAAAATATTTTTAAGTGAAATTATAGATATTTCACTATAATCGCTGAAAATTTCGTTAAGTTATCTACAATAGCTTTTTTAAAATAATTTTTTTAATTTAAAGTAGCAAAAATTTTGATTTAAAAAAAAATGGTGTTAAAATCAAAATTTCCAAAAACTGTTTCACGGGATGATTTTTGGGTATAACTACTTTCGATAATTATGTTTTAATAAGTTTTCTAACGTCAAGTGGTAAAGGGGGGGTCCACTTGGCGTGATCTGACCCATTACATACATATCAACATATTTTTTTTACTTTTTGTATTATTTTCTTAATTCGGTTTTTAACTTTTGTTAAAACTTCTTTTTTTTATTTTTATAGTGGCAGTTACAGCTGAGACATATTAATTCCAATACCATAACATAATCACGAGTGTGCTGTATATTGAAAAGTATAACTTTTTACTCTGTACACTGTCAGACGCTTATGAGAAAATTATTTGTTTATTCAACATGACACTTTTTTTTTTTTATAGCATAGGCCGGCAAACGAGCAAGTGGGTCACCTGATGCTAAATGATCTCCACCGCCCATGTACGCCCACCACCAGAAGAGTCATGAGCGCGTTGCCGACCTTAGAGGAAAGGGATAATTAAGGATTGGGAAGGGGAGGGGATTCGGGCTTCCGGATATCTCACTCACCGTACGAAACGCAGCAGCAAGCCGCTACTTTACGTCGGTTTTCTGTGAGACAGTGGTAACGACCCGGTCGAGCCAGCCCATTCATGCTGTAGACAATACTGTCTACAGCGTGGCTCTACCACTCAAAAAACTTATTTTTTAAGTACAGTAGTACCCCGACTTACGCTACCCCGTTTTACGCGAATTCGGAGATACGCGGTTATTCTTTTTGATGGCCGCGCGCGTCAACTCTCCTATTCAGCCATGTTAGTGGTCCGTTTACGACAGGTTCGAACGTGTTCCGCGATGAATTGTTTTACGAACGTTTTGTTTTATTGATAAACTCAAATTATGTCACTCAAAAGTGCATGCAAAGTTGTACCCCGACTTACGCGAATTCGACTTACACGGTTATAGCTCGGTCCCACCTATCGCGTAAGTCCGGGGTATTACTGTATTTAAAAGTGTAAAGTTGTATAAACGATTGGAATAATATTGTAATCTAGTGTTATACTATAACTGCTGTTTATTGAATCATCATAATTAGCCTTCGTGTTCTCAAATAGCGGTTTACACAGTTTGATTTTAGATAATCAACTTTTAATCGCATTGATAATGAAACCAAAGAGAACCCAAACCATACAGCTTTTGTTGATTTAAGTGTCTTGTTGAAAGCGATTCGACTCGTCTGAGCTTGTCATAAGATAAACAGACGTCTGAAGTTCATAATGTAAATCGTAGTAAATCGCTCATCGTTTGTTGTAAACCAAAACACAGCAGTTAACTTTTCGATTCAAATAATCACACAAGAGTTGCCCGTAGTTAGAATTTGTGTGGGATATGACGCAGTAGGGTCGCCGCCATCTGTGACGTGGGACAGAAATAAATTCGATGTATAGTTTAGAATAGTTCTCGTCAATGAATATGGCCGCTCTGAATGTAGGCGTGTTCCGCTGCGAAAAACGCAAAATTAGGTATTAGGGGGTCGTAGAGGAGCACGGGGTTGCAGGGTGTACACCCTGTACGGGTGTACGCGTTGGAGCGTCATTTTTGCTGTGGGATGATTTTTTGATGGCATAATCTTCAAACGATTTTATAAACATCGTTTCAAAATTAGCATTTATTTTGCAATAAACTAAACACATTCATATTAAACGATATTACTACCTTAATCACCCCCTCATACCTACTTGAATATATTTTTTACTAATGCCGATTATTTGCCGGCGCCAAAATTGTCACATTGCTTTCGTCTTCAGTTATAAATTATATTGTGGGCTAATATGGATGCTGTTTTGGATTAATTAATACCAGAGATACGTCTCTGGTACATAGTATTACGCATTTAGAATTATTACGTCGAATAATCATTATTTTTTTAAATTGTGACAACTATACATCCCGAGAGAAATATGTTTGATGTATCTAATTACATACTGATTTTGTACCAATGGCAAAATCATGACTAAAACGTACCTAATTGAAAAAGCGAAGCCACAGACAAGATCGAGTATCTAATATGATTTCAGCGTAAGGAAAACTAATTCTAATTATTAATCAATTTTAACTTCCAGCAACCATAATATGTTTACTTGGTTAAGCATTGCTCCACTAGACTGTACGTCATGCGCAACTCTGAATCGAGGAGGAGCAGGTAACGTTCAGTTAATAACATGAAGTGTTCGTGTTTACCTGGAAGAGCGCCTCCCCCTTGCCGGGATACGCGTCGGTGACGTCCTCGCGCCAGCGCAGGAAGGCGTCCTCCTCGCACACCTCCAGGTTGTAGAGGTACATGAACCAGCGCAGCAGCAGCCCCTTGGGGTAGCGGTGGCGGTGCGCGTGCAGCTGCACCGCGTACACGGCGGCCAGCTGCAGGTCGGCGCGCGACTCCAGCAGCGCCGTCAGCAGCGGCGCGTACGTCTCCACCAGCGCCTTCTCCCGCTCGAGCGCCGCCTTGTCGGGCGCCGGCGTGGCGGTGGCCGCGGTGCCGGTCACGTGCGCCGCCACCAGCGCCACCAGCGTGGACACGAACGCGTCCGTCTGCCGCACGCTCGGCTCCACGTTGGCCTTGATCCAGCGGTAGAGCGGCTGCGGCGCGGGCTCGGCGGCGAGCTGGCGCGCCAGTTGTGCTTGCACGCGCAGCTGCGGCACCAGCGCGCCCAGCCCGCGCGCCTCGAGCGCCTCCAGCGCGGCGCCGTTACCACCACCACCACCGCCGTCAGACGAATCCCCCTCGCCCTCGCGCTCCGACACGTACGCGCACAGGTTTATCTGGGTACAATCATACGGCCTATGCAACGTTTTGTGTAATATTATTATGTTATTATGCACCATTCATCATAAAAAATCTTTCTCTCATAAAACAACAACGGAACTACAGTTACATAATTAGGCAGTTCAATAATTCAAATATGGCAAATAGGAAGTCGCGTAGGAGATCATATCGAAATCTCTATCACGCTGTGCTGTACTGTAATAGCGCTGCGCCGCCATACAACACGTGAGGTGAGGCTTAGTTTCATACATCCTTATTTATCAGTGGACAATAGGGTAATTACTTGATATGTATTTTACATTATTTATTATTAACTACTGTATATAGTAACACTAAAACGATAAAAAGTACAATTGTCAACCTCACCGCTAAAGGCAATCTTTTACAGATGTAACCATTTGATGAAAGGAGAAAGAAAGTTTGTAAGTTAGTTATACAGAACATAATATAATATAAAAAACCGTAATGACAAAATAAAATCAAAATTTGTTAGAATGAGGCTGCAAATATTACTTTAATATTAAAAGGCGTATTAATTACGTAATATTTAAAGGTATAAATATCAACTACCACCACCACCAGTAACCCCCACTTCACGAAGACGCCGCAAGCTTTCACCAGTCAACACATGATCACTCATCACGATTGATGGATGCAACTTGTTTGAAACATCGAAACTCAATAAATTGGTATTTATAAGTTTAAATATTACGCAATTAAGACCATTTTTTAATATACAGTCAAAATGCGAAGTCTAAAACAGTTTTTTGTCGCAAATAATATTCCTAATGTTATATGAGCAAAACTGGATGCATAGTGGGAATAACGTGACCGCGTAATGGTCATCGCGTTCGGTGACGTCACAAACTGCGTTTTGCATCCTTCTTTAGTAATTTGCCGATTACTATTTGCACATTATTGTTCCTAACTTATTCTTGAGCAGAGAATTCTTTGGCTTAGCGACTTTTGATAACGTAACGTATTCATTAAAATTTATTAATGATAACGTTGCAAGTGGTTTAGCATAAAGAATAAATTACGAAGTTTTTAGTTGGGAGAATACTTAAACTACACCTATATTTATACCATTTTAGTTAATAATAAAATCTGCGTCAGCGTTGGGTTGGAAAATGAAATTCACGAGAAGCTTTGATTCGTTTATAGATGCATGTTGTATAGAGGAGATTAGGAACGAAGGACCAACACGGTTTTTTAGTTTTATTTGAATAAGGATTCAGTTGCCAGAGCTAAAAATTTAAAAGTATACTGTTTTTCAGAAAATTACTATGGAAAAACTAACTATTTATTTAACTCCGCCCGTATTGATCTGGAACAACCCCCGATTCTTTAAAGTATATCACCCCTAAGGAGTTGATTTCCAATAACGTGAATGACGTATTTCCTTAGTTGATGATAGAAGTACTCTTACGAAGTTACGAGTCGAAATGTCTAATATTGTTTCGTCATACGAACTCTGAACGCCAGTCTCACCAGTGTAGGGTTTTAATTTTATATAATATCCACCGTCTTGGAGTTCAAAATAAATGCCATTTTCGTAATCAACATCCCGAACAACCTCAATAACGACACCTAACTGCAGTTACTAGATCCTGGCTGAACTGTGTCCGGTTTTTTTCACTATATGTACGGTAGCCTCTATCCAATCGGGTTCAAAATATGTAAGTATTTTATGTCTGTTTTGTGTAATTCTTATAGATTTCTAAAATACGTACTTGTTCGGAATCACCTCGTGTAGGAACTGCCTGCTACATTTTATTATTTGTCTTTTGAAGTTAGTACCACTTTATATGAAGAATGCAAGGAACATGTGAAGGATAGTAATATTAAATGAAATACTCATTATTGACAAGTAAACTTTTAATATGTTTGTTGTTTTATTAATTCACAATATTGCTTCAGGTGGTTAACACAATTAATAATGAACCTCAAAAATAATATTCATTATAAAGTCCCTACAGTATACAGTTATATCTTTACAACTCCTCATAATTATTATTAGCTTTTATATTATAAATTCGCTTTAATATTTTATTCTGTTTACACCTCGTAAATAGATGTCGGTACACAAACATGTACCAACTTACACAAAGTCAAATTGACAATGATTTTAGTTTTGTAAAATTTATGAATTAAGTTTATCTTTATTAAACTTTAAATTACAAAGGAAAATAATGGTGGATGAATGATTTAATAATGATGTATACATATCTAAACCATTATTATTCTTTAGAGAAGTATTTCTCTAGCCCTAAATATTGTAAGAAAAAACGTTTCAAATAAATTTGTGTCACGCGAATATACCCTAATTCGTCATTATTTGGTTGAATGTGCGATATGAAATGATTACAGACGAGTACTTGAAAATAAAAGATCAACAAAATTGAAAGAAACGTTAAACCTATGGTATACTTAAGGTTTAATTTGTAATACACCGCGCGCGTCTGACCGGAGCGAGTGTCGCCGCTATACTGATCTGTTTCTTGTATCTCTATTATCGCTTTTTGGATTAAAAGCTTTAATTGGTTCTTTCTTCTACCATCGGTGAAACTTCGCAAAGACGATGTTACAAATTCTCCAAAAATTTGGTCATCATCAACATTGGCTTCTGAAATGTTTTGACACACTTTCAACGGTTCTTTTTCCTTATTCCTTATTGTACAGGTACGTTTTTCAGATGTATGACGTAGAAAATTTCTCTGTGAATTTGTTACGGCAGATGTTCCGGTTGATACAAAAGTTGAATTTGTTTCTTCCTTAACATCCTTATTATTTTTTTGCTGAAAAATTATAACACTCTGTAATGTTTTTTTCGCTAAGCTTTCAAGTTATTTTAAAGAAAGCATATCCATATTCCAAAAGGAATCTGTTAAAAGAATTATTAATGAGGTTGGATTTTTTTCTCGATTATTAATATTTTTTTAAATCGTTGAGTTATCGGAAGAATAAAAAATCAAGTCAAAAACAAATAAGTTAGAATCCATGTTAATCTGCTGGAAAGCGTAACTGCCAAATGTCGGAAAATATTATGCGATTATGCGAGAGATGAGAGAGTGAGATTTTCCCACTACGTGCCCACCTTTGTTCATACCAATATATAAAACACGAACTGTGGCCTCATTTTTAACCCCATTTTAATTCCGTTCTTGCAAAATAGTTTCTCTTTCGTATTATTGTTGGTTGCATATCAAATAATGTATAACATTAGTCATAGTGGAATGCTATATTATCGTCCGCTAGTACCGATTTTCAAGAATTTAAGACTGAGAGAATAAGCTGTAGGCACGAATAACTTCATCATGTATCGCGCCAATCTCTATTTATTAATTCTAAAAAGATAACATACGTCGAATCGATGTAGGTACACGGTTTAGGAAGGTCATAACATACACCTTACAGTGATGTACAGTTTATGTACTAGGTGCTTTCAAAATCGAAACATCCTCTAAAATCTCTCCTCTAATCGATAAGATCGATCACACCACTATTAATTATGAATGACACTTACTTTTTAATAAACGTTAATTAAGTGTACGTAATTCCACGGACATACGTAAGTAACTTGAAGGTTAAATACAATTTTGCTACAAATTAACACGGAAAGAGGCTGTGTGCTGCAGACGATAAATACTAATAATAATATCCTCCCCAAGGGATTGAACCTTGACGCGGTTTGGGTTAAGGAAAGGAGACAGTAATACGGGGTCCTATCATCTAGACCATATACCTCATTATTGACAGATCCTTATGTTTCCCACCAATAACATCTGCGCTACCTCTTTTTGAACAAATCATCCCACTCCCAAACAAAAATGGCGCAAGTGAAAGACGATATAATTTAGGGAGGCTGCCCGACGGTCGCCGGTGCTGGGCGGCGCGGTGCTCAGTTTGCACCAGTCAGACACCGGCGGCGCTCGCCACACAAGATGCTACAGCCGGCTCATCGGCCGATCATACAATATCACTCTTATCTATCCCTTCAACTCGCCCGTTCGTATATGACAAGATGAACAAAAACCTTGTCCACATCTAGTACGCTCGATGGTGCCATGCAGGTTGTCGACCTCGACTCTGAGCTTGAGTCCACCGCGAGCGTTTCAGACCAGGGTTCGAGGATATATATCAAAGTGGGTTCGACGATATCTATCATATGCTTTTTTTATAATATGTTGCAATACAAAAATGGTTTAAAAAAATAATATTATTAACTACTAGCTTTTGCTTGCGGCTCCGCCCGCGTGATCAAACAAACAATAAAACTCTACAGCTTTATAATATTAGTATAGATTTGGGTAGCTTAGCAACGGAAGCCTTCAAATAATATTATTTGGGTAGCTTAGCAACGGAAGCCTTCAAATATGAATAATTTTCCCCGTTTTTGCAATATTTTTCACTGATGCTTCGTTTCTAATGGTCGCAGCGTAATGTTATATAGCCTAAAGCCTTCCTCGATAAATGGACTATCAAACACAAACAGATTTTTTCAATTCGAACCAGTAGTTCCTGAGATTAGCGCGTTCAAACAAACAAACAAACAATCAAACTCTACAGCTTTATAATATTAGTATAGATTTTGTTACTGTATTTCTACTTCCCAAATGTAGATGGCGTGGGAGTAGAGTTAAAACATACTCCCTAATTGTAAGTTCTAATCCATAAATGGCAACACTTCTACCCTAAAAGAAGATTTTATGTTTTTAGTTGATTTTGCCTTATCCAAAAACGTGTTTTTTTTTTTTTGATAATTTTAGTATGTTTATGTAAGACATAATATGCAAACAGTATTCATAAATCTTTATATATATAATTCTTCTGTGAGTGTGTATGTCACTGAACTTCTCTTAAACGACTGGACCGATTTTGATGAAATTTTTTGTGTGTGTTCAAGGGGATCTGAGAATGGTTTAGATTCACAATTTTGTCCGCTGGACAATGTTTTTTTAATTAATTTTTAATTTATTAGTAGTTGTTGATTTTGGAATGTTCATTTTCCAGTACAAACTGTTCCTGGGTACTATAAGCGCAGGTATAAACTGGATGGTTGTCGTTGCGAAGCTTGCCGTGATGACGGGTCGTATAGCGTCTAGACTGGACAGGGACAGGACAGGGACAGGACAGTGAGACAGGACAGTGAGACAGGAAAGTGAGACAGGACAGTGAGACAGGACAGTGAGACAGGACAGTGAGACAGGACAGAGAGACATGACAAAGAGACGGGACAGTGAGACAGGACAGTGAGACAGGACAGTGAGACCGGACAGTGAGACAGGACAGTGAGACAGGACATTGAGACAGGACAGTGAGACAGGCCAGTGAGACAGGACAGTGAGACAGGACAGTGAGACAGGACAGTGAGACCGGACAGTGAGACCGGACAGTGAGACAGGACAGTGAGACAGGACAGTGAGACAGGACATTGAGACAGGACAGTGAGACAGGACAGTGAGACAGGCCAGTGAGACAGGATAGTGAGTCAGGACAGTGAGACAGGACAGTGAGACAGGACAGAGAGACAGGACAGTGAGACAGGACAGTGAGACAGGACAGTGAGACAGGACAGTGAGACAGGACAGTGAGACAGGACAGTGAGACAGGACAGAGAGACATGACAGAGAGACATGACAGAGAGCCAGGACAGTGAGACAGGACAGTGAGACAGGACAGTGAGACAGGACAGAGAGACATGACAGAGAGACAGGACAGAGAGACAGGACAGTGAGACAGGACAAGACGGGGACAGGACGGGGACGGGACGCGGACAGGACGTGGACAGGACGGGGACAGGACGGGGACGGGACGGGGACAGGACTGTCCAACCGGAGGGAGGTGGGAGACGACCTGACTTAGGTCGTCGAAGTCAATTAAATGTGCGACGGGCTACCTCACGTGCAATGGCGCAGTACCTCACTTAATTGCATTTAATGTAAATAAAACATTTGTATTAAGTTTTGACCACATTTTACACAAATATATTATGTAGGTGATACGAAGTTCACCGGGTCATCTAGTAATACAATAAAATAATAATATGGCTTTCATACAAAATTGATATATATCAAACTTGATATACGCGGCGAGCTCCATGTAGATTAGTCAGAGAGGAAGGTTTTACAACCCTTAGTCTTTACTTGATGTGGTCAAGATGTTCGGCGAATGAAAACTCAATAATAACGACACAGGGTTATCACTTTATCGTTTATTCACTCTTTTAAGTTACTACCGGCTCGGAGGTACAATCTTAGGTGGGAAAAAGAGCCGGCAACAGAAAAACCACCCGTTACAGTGCTGAGGATACTTTAACACTTTGAACCGAAACACTTCGCGGTTATAAATCACGTTATTTGTGGTCAACTAGTTATTAAGATCGACACTGTACTCAAATGACTCTAGTCTGCCATAATTTTAGCAGTTCC
This sequence comes from Amorpha juglandis, assembly GCA_949126905.1. NCBI lineage: Eukaryota > Metazoa > Arthropoda > Insecta > Lepidoptera > Sphingidae > Amorpha > Amorpha juglandis. The sequence continues at coordinate 17,979,644 of OX421371.1, read as the reverse complement.
CGACTGTTACGAATCGCGGACGGAACTCAACTGATCTTGAAATGACAAGACGCCACTTTATATAGAGGGATTTTCATTATCCCTACTTCGAAAGTAGAATTACTGGGTAAACAACGCAAACCACCCTCAAATTATCAATATGAGTGGCGGTACCGACAATTGACGTAGAATAACGTCATTTAAATAGTTCAATTCAGTGTCTGTACTCTTTATGCTCCGACATATCGGACATATATCATAAATATCCGATATTTTGAGATTTATAATAAATATCGGATATTTTCGAACCCTGTTTCAGACACGCGCAGACGATAGACATCAGATATGAATCCATTTTTACTGCGTCCTTATATTCAATTGACATCATTAGAAACTGATACGAAAAATTATGTGGAACCTCTCCATATAAAATTCTTTAAAAAAAAAGAATAGGAGACCAACGCCAAGATATAATGTCACGACGAAACTTACATACAGCTACAAAAAGACTTCTAACGTACATTCGAACCTTACTGATAGCCACTTGGCTTAGGTTGCCAGAATATACCGATCTTGTAGATCGAGAAGCAGAAAGAAAAAAAAGTGTTTGTCTCGGGACGCTCGACAGAAGTGATAACTTAAACTAATGTGGGTTAAACTGAGAGAGGAGGAGCCTGCCTACTGTTACCGTATGCGTGAGAGAAAGGGAAGCCAAACAGAGTGGCGCCGTAACGCTTTTCGTTACGAAGCGGTTTATCATCCCATAGTGATGTTCATGTACAAAAAACATCGATATTTTTTCCGATATAATATATCGTGTAAAAAAAATATCGATATTTTTTCCGATATAATATATCGAAATATTGTATCGATATATAGCGATATATCGGTCAAAAATATCGATATTTTCGATATATCGAATTGTAGGAAGGAAAAGACTTTATTAGAAAATGATTAACAAAAATAATATCGAGGAGCTAAAAAAAAAAAAAAAAACAACATTCAATACTTATTCTGGTATTTGATGTTGTTTTTTTTTTTTTTTTTTAGCTACATCCGATAGATTTTTCCTAAATATTCTACGATATCCTTATATCGGATAAAATATATCGATATCATATATCGACTTCAATGATTCGATAATATCGCATTGATTCGATATATCGGATAAAATATATCGATATTATATATCGACTTCAATGATTCGATAATATCGCATTGATTCGATATATCGAATAAATGTATCGATATTTTATCACATATCGATATATATCGAGCACCCCTATCATCCCATAAGTTATCACTTCATTGGATTGTTCTGCACTGCACTCCAGTCCGGTCAAGGTCCGGTCAAAGTCTTGTCAAAGTTCTGTCAAAGTCCGGTCAAAGCCCTGTCAAAGTCCGATCAAAGTCCGGTCAAAGTCCAGTCAAAGTCCGGCTAAAGTCTTGTAAAAGTCCGGTCAAAGCCGACGGGTCACTGTGTGACGTCACCTGGGACTTCGAGATTATCGAAGTTCCAGGGAGGTCGGCTAACGCTGGAAGGTCAACTGGCCCGCGTGACGTCTCACGGAAGGTTCTCGAATATTCTTAAACCTTCCGTTGATCGATGGACCGCTCGCGTTACGGAACGAATCGGTTCACCCTCCCATAAGAAGTAATCACGTCAAAAATAAAAATATAATACTATGTTTCAAAAGCTCTAAAGACTTTATTTTAGGATCTTCCATCTATGAATTTGGCTTACAGCGTACGAGCCTCTCATAGGCTATTTATTATGAGCTGCACAAACACAAAACACCATTTCATAAGACTCGCTTTTAGACAAATACTTCGTTTGTAGGTAAAGTTTTATTTGACGTTATTATCAATGAACCATCAATTGGCGTATTAAATACTATAAATAATGGAGTATTAATCTTTTATTCTCAATTTCATTCTTTAAAGTTGGAATTAATCCTTGGAAATTTAAATAAGACTGGTTTTGCGATTTACTATTTTGAATGAAAAAAGAATCATGATAAGCGGACCACTTTGTGAAAAGTCGGTTTTAATGGTTAAAAATGTACACAACTTTAATGCTGGCTTTATGACTAGTTATTATGTATTACTTCAAGTTACATACAATGTTTGTTTCGTCAAATCAGATAGGTTGGGTTCTTTAGGTAGATAGGTTAGATCCGACAGATAGGATATATACGGAGTGTACATGTGTATGTGTATGTGTGTTGATAGATACCTTGCTCTCGTCGTATAGTTGCCGCAGCCGGTCGAGCCCGAGTATGTCGCGCAGCTGCTGCAGCACCTCGAGCAGCAGCGGGTGGTGCGCGCCGCCCTCGCACCACGCGCCCAGCTCCGCCAGCGGCACCAGGCGCTGCGCCACCGCCTGCGCCAGCAGCGACGGCAGCCGCGCGTGCCCCGCCACCGACCCCACCAGCGAGCGCAGCGTCTCCGCCTGAGGCGTGCGCTTCACGCACCGCACCACGCAGCACGCCGCCCACAGCGAGCCGCCCGCCAGCGCGTGCTCCAGCACCGCGGCGATCGCGCGCCGCAACACCTTGTCGGGCAAGTGCAGCTCCTGTAGCCGCTTGAGTGGCGCCGCCTCCGGCACGTACTCCTCCTCCCCACCCTCCGCACCACACTCGACGCTCACCGCCTCCACCGCCTCGATGGCGAGCTTGCACGCCTCTTCCTTGTTCACACCCTGCGACACGAGACATGCGCGGTGTCACAACGCGACCATTATACCAAACAAAAAGGATAATGTTCAAAGTCGTCTGCGACTCGCTCACCTTGTCCTTTCTCGGTTTGTCTTTTTTGTCCGGCGCCGACTTGATGGTGATGGCCGGTTCCTTCATCAGCGGCGGCGTGCTTGCGAACGAAGGCGACAGGACGTCTGTGAACGAACATATTTATGAAGAAACGATCGGAACCGGTCGCCTGAAACTCGGAGGATAACCCTAGCGCGGTACTCACTCTGCTGGACCGGCGCCAGCGGCAGCTGGGATTGCGGCTTCGGAAGCCGGTTGGCGGTGAACATGAGCGAGTTGGCGGCGGGGCGCATCTGCACGTCGGCGAGCGCGGTGGCGGGCGGCACGCGGGCCTTGGCGGTGCGCGGCTCCTTGCCGGCCTGCGGCGACGGCTTCGAGTAATGCAACGGCTGCTGCCGCGCGTACTGGCCCGGCGCCGAACGCTGCCGGAACAGACCGTTGCCGAAGAGCTTGTCGGGCGGCGGCACCAGCGCGTCCGGCGCGACCGGCGCCAGGTGCAGCCCGGCGAGCACCTCGTCGAGCGGCCGCGCGCGCCGGAACAGCGGCTCGCGGCGAGCGGGCGGCGCGTCGTCCTCGCGCAGCTGCGCCATGGGCATGGGCCCCTCGCCGGAGACGGCGGCGCGCGGCACCCACCCGCCGCGGCGCAGCTCCACCACGTCGCGCAACATGAACCGGATGCGCGGCGCGAGCTCGCGCGAGTGGGAGAGCGTGTCGATGCGCGCGAAGTACTGGCCCATGAGGCCGCGGCCGCGCTCCGAGTCGAGCACGCGGCCGCAGGTGCGCACGAGCTGCGCGAGGCACTCGAGGTCCTCGTGGTGCTCGGCGGCCGCGCGCCGCGCCAACAGGTTCTGGATGCATCGGTGCAGGATCGACTCCGCCAGGATCTCCAGCTTGCCCAGTTCGCCGATGAACTTGATGTTTCCCAGCATCTTGCACTTGGCGAGATGCCGTTTCTCTTCCTCATCTGGAGTGAGAACTTTGTCCTCGAAAGCGGCGAAAGCCTGCAATCAATAGTAGCTAGTGATGATATTTTACATACATAAAGTCAGGCCTGCTTTGAGTATTAGTAGTAGTTAGCAGAGACAATATGACATTATTAAATATTTTGATTTCTATTATTTTGTGAGAAAAATAAGTTCCAAATGCATTACCCATTATCTATTTCAGACAGGTAAGTGGCGTTGACACATCCATAGAACTTAATGGTATCATTTCGAAACAACACTTCTGGTTAACTCAAAAAGGAAAATAACTCATAATTATAGAGTTAAAAAATAAAATGTTGTTTGAACACACGTTATGGTCAGGGGGCCCTCGGGTAGCTGGCCACTTGACTACTATCAAGCTCATTTTCCGTAAGTAGCTTCGTTTCGATGAGACGACCAACAATTCCCTATGCGAAAATTCTCTATTGTGGTAGCTAACAGAGGTAGCAAGGATAGAATATTTCGATTTGACAATAATTGATTTGACAATATGACAGTTAAATTATAGTACCTGGGCGACCGAGCTTTGCTCGGGTAAAAAAAAAAGTAGTATTATTATTCGCCAATAGATGTCAGGACTTAAGTCTAACCTCAAAGCAAACAATCATTGACTTAATTAATTAATTACTAATCTTAATCTAGATGACCCGGTGAACTTCGTATCACCTACATATATTTGTGTAAAATGTGGTCAAAACTTACTACAAATATTTCATTTACATTAAATGCAATTAAGTGAGGTACTGCACCATTGCACGTGAGGTAGCCTGTCGCACATTTAATTGACTTCGACGACCTAAGTTAGGTCGTCTTCCACCTCCCACCGGTGGGACAGTCCTGTCCCTGTCCTGTCCCGTCCTGTCCCCGTCATGTCCCCGTCCTGCCCCGTCCTGTCCCCGTCCTGTCCCCGTCCCTGTCCCCGTCCCTGTCCCCGTCCCCGTCCCTGTCCCTGTCCCCGTCCCCGTCCCCGTCCCTGTCCCTGTCCCTGTCCCTGTCCCTGTCCCTGTCCCTGTCCCTGTCCCTGTGCCTGTCCCTGTCCTGTCTAGTATAGCGTGGCGACCCGTCATCACGGCAAAAACTAAAATAATATAAGTTGCAACTTGAACCAACTGGTATGGAGGTTAGTTCATAGAATTGAGTAGATTTTACCTATTCGAATTAAAATCGGCGCTAATGTAGCCTATAGGCGACAACAGTTTAGTGAGGTGTGATACAAGGTGGTCCTTCGTATGCGAGAGGCCGTCTGGGTTGGTACAACCGCTTTGTCTATTTCTGCCGCCAAACAACAGTGTGTAAGCACTGCTGTGTTTCGGTTTGAAGGACATTGAAGCCAGTGAAATTACTGGGCATTGTGAGACTTAACATCTTATATCTCGGGGTGACGAGCGCAGTTTAGTGCCATTCAGTGCTTTGTAATTCAAAGTTCTGTGTGGTGTTGCTTCTGTTTATGGGCGGGCGTGGCACTTATCATCAGGCGAACGCCTTGCTAGTCTCGTTATTCACTCAAATAAAAATAAAAAATAATTACCTGAGCACGGTTTTCGAATTCGGTACGGCATTTGTTGAGTAGTAAGAGCTTGAAGGTGCAGGGTTGTCCGGGCGGTTCGAAGTTGGGCGCCTCTTCGCTGAGCCGCTTGCACAGCTGTGCGTACATCGACGAGTACTTGGGCTCATCGAGTGCTTTCTCGAATATGAGAAGTATCACGCCCTTGAGCACCTTGTCCGAGTCGAGCTCGAGCCCGAGCAGGTCATCGCTCAGCTTCTGGAACTTCTCCGGCGTGAGTTTGTTGAGTATGCCGCGCACCTTACGGAAGATGTTGTCGTACTTGGCGTCGCCGTCAGGCACTTCATGGTGTCGCAGTGAGGAGGGCGGGACCCAGCGTCGCCTCGGCGGGGGGACGGGCGTCCGCCCCGAGGCGCTGCGCGCGGGCCCCGGTTGCCGCGCGCTGTCCGTCTTGCCGCCGGTGGTGCCGCCCGAGAGCGTCGCGCGCTCCGCCGGTGTCTCTGCCGCCGTGTGCGCGCCGCGACCGCCTCTCTACACTGCAATAAACAAACACCTTACTGTCACCTTACACACTTGTTATATTATTATTTCATATCTGTAACTGTTAAGTGGTAGACTGGGTTCGACCGGTACTGTACTGCTGGTACTGCTGTCTCACACCAAAACTACAAAAATGTAGAACCCAGCTGTTGCATTTGGTAATGTAAGAGAGGTATCGGGGGACCAAATAATTTTAACAATCCTAATCCTTAAATTACTCCTTCCCTTTAAGGTCGGCAACGCATCCATCATTATTTTAGTAGTGTGGGACCACCAGGTGATTTACCTGCTTCTTTGTTTCCCTCTGCTGTAAAAAAAGTCTCCCGAATAATTTCAAATTGTTCGTTTACCGGCTTATGCTATAGAAAAAAAATGGAAATGCTTCCGTCAAACTGAAATCAAAACAGTCACGTTAAAAACTCCTACAGGTCCTATCACCCATAACAAAACGTCCAAACGGGATTTTCACGAACGTAGCCGCGATACTAAAATATAATATGTTGGCTCATCATACGGCGGGTGCGCCGCGCCGCTCTCGTTACACGCTCGCTCATGGTCGATGGATCGTGTCTAGTCGGAACGCCGCTTTGTAGTTACTTTACTAGATTGGTATTAATAATTAATTTCATTTTATGCGATTAAATCATTGTTAATAAGTGTACCGTGTGCAGTGAAAATGTATAATATGTAATCCTTGCAGTAGGTACATGCGTGGGTGGCGGGCGGCAGGTGATCTGTGCGCACTGCGCAGGCGCGAGACGGGCGCGCCGGTCGTCGCCCGCGCCTGACGCGACCGCGACCGGTCGTGTGTCCTCGCGGGCTCCTTCAGCCGTCCCTGACATCCCAGCGCGACGTGGCGCCCCGACCGGTCGAAACACATTTTATCGAACAAATGCTCGGATCCGTTCTGCAAACTGGACGGTCACCGTTCGGGCCGCGTTTCGAACAACGCGCGTGTGGCAGATGAGGCGGTGACGTGACGTGACGCCGTCGGCCGCCGGTCGATACCGTCGCGGTGCGAGGTCAACGTCCGCCGGAACCTTGGCGTTGTCGCTGCAAGGTCGCCCCGTTTCGCCTTTCATACTTTTTCACCTACGTTAATCAGCTGCTGAATTGTGCAGGCTCATACCCCACCCTCCACATGTCTATTCACACAATCTGTACTTCGACTGAGCTAATATCGGTACTCTGTAGCGATACGACATACGTTGAGAAAATAAACTCAATATAAAACCGATATCAAAAGAATACATTACAAAACGTCAAATTGTATAAATTACATGTTGCACGAATCTTAAAGGAAGTAAATAAGTGGCGGGCGTGTGTCGTTCGTGCGAGTGCGAGTGGGCGGAGGGGAGGGGGAGGGGGGATGTATTGAAGGGCGTAGCGTTCGAGTGGGCTGCCGGCTGACCATCAATGATGTCGATATTATATGGTTGGAGCGGTGACGCGGTGACGCGGGCGGTAGTGCGAATGCACACCGAGTGGCAAGCCGAGGTGAGAGCACGCGTGTCGGTGACCCCTGGCGGTGAGGCGCGGCGCGGTGGCGGCGGTGTGCGAGCGAGCGCCAGTGGGCACAGCGCGGCGCGCGGCGCCCACCCGCCACCGTACCCTAGGTGATGTTCCGCTTGACGAGCCCGTGAGGCGGTGAGTCGCGCCGCATCCCGCCGCGGTCGACGACCCCGCTGCACCCCCGCGCACTTACCCCCTGCATCGCCTCGCACCCGCCACACCCGCCTGCCCTTACCGCCCTTAACCGCGCTCACATAACTACCTATCATCGTTGATATTTTAAAGGGATGAACTCAAGTATCGCGACAACACTGAATCCATACAGAAAGTTACATAGCGATGAATCATGATATACGTACTTTTTTGTATAAGTTGGAATTAAACTACGAGTTCGTTCCGTGTGTATCGAAGCAATTTTATATGACGTGTCGGTGTTTTAAAAAATTGAATAGGTTCAAGTTGGCGACTGGCGTGTCCGAATGCACCAGGCAACAAGAGGTGATTTCACAGGCTTAGCGACGCCGCAGCGCGCTGTTGTCCGTGCATGAGGTTTTCAAATGATGCAGAACATAATACAGATCAAATTGTTTATACTGATCTGATCAACGTTTCAAAACAAAAGTTAATCGTCAACGCTGTACACTTCTTGTAATATACATGACTAAATGTATATTATGCCGATTGCTGCCTGGTGTCCGACGGGACGCTGCTGCCGCTGGCTCCCTGCGCTTGTGCCCGTGTTCAAAACTATCAAGACAACAGCGAAACACCCCTCACTCACTAATGAATTACAAAATCTATAATCTAGTAAAGCTAGGATCACGTAACATGGTCAGATGATTATTTAGTTTTTACGGGGAAAGGGGAGAGGGGTCAATATTGTACGAAACTTTTTCATAGAACAGTATACGTCTATAAAATTTACAGCTACATATATTGCGTTTTAGAAATAATGAGACGTGTTTCAAAATTCTCCCGAAAAAGATTTCACGCGGGCGAAGCCTCGAACAAAACTAGTAAACGATATAATAATCATCCATAGAAACGAGCATAGATAGGGTACAATGAGTGCTGTCCAAACTCGTGCGCTTTCATGTTCAGCTTGCATCTGTATTTGATATATGGCCGGCTCTAACATATGGCCAATAGAGTACCCGCTGTTGGCGCCGGACGACAGGAACGAAATAGGACGGGAGTTTTTATTTTGCGGGCCATCTTTGTATATCCGTCCTCAGAAGTGTTACCAGATATCACCTGTTTTAGCCCTTTCAGGACGTATGCCACTAGCGCTGCAGCGTCCTGAGCGGGAATATCCTGCTTTTTTGCCATATAAAAAATTTGGGCACGCTAACGAAACCTTTAGTTAGCTTAGGAAAAATACATATCAAGCTTGAGTAATGTCAGAATATAATATTTTTGTTCTGTGTTTACAATTGTTTTTTTTGTTTATTTTAACCCTTGGTACTTTTTTTTAATATCCCGCTTTTATTTCATCCAAGTCCACTATTTGGGAAATGTTAAATCAGATTAAATTTAATCCTTATCAAGAGTATCATATTGTTATTTAAATCTCACTCCATAATTAAACTATCCTCGCGCCGCGGCGGATATATAAGGCTTTTCGTATCATGTACGTCCCCCAAGAGCGGGATATGAATTATGTACCAATGCCTTTTCTAAATGTCCAATTCAATTAACTGAATATGATATATGATACATAGGTGTTCCCTCGACGTGATGGATTAGATAAGCCTGTGTAACGTGGCCTTTTCGGATCACCGTAAATTTCCTCAATGGTCTGTGACGTCTCTTTTAAATCCCTACTTTTGCCACGTGTCCTATTGCAGGCGCTATAGCGGTACACGCATGCAACATTGGAAACACGCAACTTGAAACCAGCCGAGCGGGGACATCTTCGTTGGAGATGGCCCTATCCTATCGTTTGCACTTCACACATAATTACGTATAATATTTAAGAATGACATTTGGCACAACACTCAGCGAACCCGTGAATCATGCCAGTATTGCATCTAGCTGTCGAAATAAGTGTCGCTGACGCACTTCGCGCCCGCGCCCCCGAATCACGATATACCTATGTACTCAAACTTCCACATTTGCGGATTTTGGACGAAATCCCTCACAACTGTCGCAATTACAAGGTGGTACAAGTATTACATTACAGTGAACGGTGGTACGTCCCTCGTATGCGAGAGGCCGTCTGGGTTGGTACCACCGCTTTGTCTATTTCTGCCGCCAAGCAACAGTGAGTAAGCACTATTATGTTTCGGTTTGAAGGACATTGAAGGCAGTGAAATTACTGGGCATTATGAAACTTGACATGTTATGCCTAGGGGTGACGAGCGCAGTTCAGTGCCATGCAGTACTTTTTAATTCAAAGTTCTGTGTGGTGTTGCTTCTGTTTATGGGCAGGCGTGCCGCTTACCATCAGGCGAGCGCCTTGCTCGTCTCGCCATTCAATCAAATAATAAAAAAAAATAGTTTGGAGTTATAAAACTTTAAAAGTAATCTTTAAGAGATTGTAGATATTATACTATATTATTAACCAGTTTGGGGCGCGTGCGTCGACACGCAGTAAGTCCGTATATATGTTGGGACCATTTGGGAGCTTCACGCGACCTCTGCGACTGAACATATTACTGCATGCTCACCTTTTCACTAGAATTCTTAATATCCTAGATGATCAAGGGTGCCTAGCGGTAATTTTAGACGCCGCAGTCAGTGGGATCATTAGCCATAGCAAAACAATCTTAAAAGATACATTAAGTACTGTTTTTTATTTAAAAATACTTTACAGACAGACAAAAAAAAAGAATTAATGAGTTCACTAGATCTTGTTTCGTATAATCTCATGACTGAGAACGTCAAAAGGTAGAAGTTCTAGAAACATAGTATATACAGGGTTATTTTTAAAACACCAGCAACCTCGCAGGGGTAGGTTCCTAAGGTTATAAGCTACTACTTTTGTTCTACGACTTTTGATAATTTGTTAGATTTTATTTTCATACAAAAATAAGTATTCATTTAATTTCCGTCTTGATTGTTACAACGCGCATCGCAGATTACGTAAACAAATACGCGAAGCGTGGGGAACCGGGCTAGCTCCTTTGAAGGTCAACGCGCCGCTCAGCTGAGCGGCGCGTTTGATATCGCGCGCGCACGCCGCGCCGCGCCGCATACTACGAAGAAAAACACGACACAACAAAAACTTGTAAAATATTTTTTTTTTTAAATATATTGAGTTATATTCAAACTCGTAGAACAAAAGTTGTTCCGTATGGGGACAGCTATCTACCCCTGCGAGGTTGCTGGTGTTTTAAAAATAACCCTGTATAGTTCGCAGTAAGTATAAGTATTGATTTACTAAAAATTACTTTCTGCAAAAAAACGATTTCTGCGATAGTCGAAATTTGAATCGATTACTACATAGTACCAACATATAATGAAATGTGTTTGTTTTCGCGGAGTTGGGTATTTCCATACGGAATAATCGCACTTCTTAAATATCACAGTATTGCATTAAAGATTAGTGGTGACTTCATGGATACTAGCGTGAAACCGGTCACACAGGAACCCACTAAAAGAAAAAATAACCTACTAAGAATTAAATATTTTGACTGTCGCGTCTCAGTACATAATGAGAACCTAATGTTTGACAAAAATAATAATGTATGTAATATTTTTGTAATAAAAAACAGCGACATCCGTAAGGTAAATACTAGAAATAAGAATAAACTGATATTGCCTGACCAGACTTGAAAAACTTAGTCATTCCTCAAATTAATTAATTATAAGTGGTAGCCACGCTGTAAACAGTTTTGTCTACAGCATGAATGGGCGGGCTCGACCGGGTCGTTACCACTGTCTCACAGAAAACCGACGTAAAGTAGCGGCTTGCTGCCGCGTTTCGTACGGTGAGTGAGATATCCGGAAGCCCAAATCCCCTCCCCTTCCCAATCCCTAATTATCCCTTTCCATTAAGGTCGGCAACGCGCCCATGATTCTTCTGGTGTGGGCGTACATGGGTGGTGGAGATCACTTACCATCAGGTGACCCACTTGCTCGTTTGCCGGCCTATGCCATAAAAAAAAAAAAAAGACAAAACAGTTTGACCAAAATAGGATTGAGTTGTTCACTGTTTTTAAAATATACCTGTAGATAGTTCACCCTTTTTAAACAATATTGGCGCAATAGTAGTATTAAATCGTAATTATCATTCTTTTTTAATCGTGAGAGTGCGAGTTCCACGTATGTCAGGTATACTCATAGCTATTTCGTCAAAAGGCCAATCCAGGAATTTATCTACATTACAGTCGCATAATTCTATAAAATCAATGTCTGGACATTAAAAGGGTCAAAAATCCATGAGTTTGTTTCGGCATTTCTTCTCGTGGCCAGCCACGAAATGCCGTCGTAAACATAATCTATGTCAAAAAAATAATTGACATATACTCGTAAAAGTGATATACTTGATGATCCAATTTACAGAATAAATGATTTGTTTAGATACTTTGACATACCTACTTAATACATCGTCGGTTAGTTTTCCTTAGTAGTTCAGAAATTAAAACGATTTTTTTAAGGATATTATGGCTTTTGTGTTTGGATTTAGTGTAGTAGAAGATTACCGCATAATAAAAATGGGTGGGTAGTTATTACATTATAAAATCCAGTTTACAAACAATAATGAATGAATGAATAATTGAACAAACAAAAAATACAATGATTAAACTCAAAATTTATAAATTTTTGCGCGAAACATCTATGAACGTAATATTTGAGTTGTAGCTGTCGCGCTCACTCAATCTGCAGTTCACAAGCGCAGCAGACTAGCTGTGAGATTCACCTTCTGTTGCAGTAGCACAGCTCCGCCTCAAGAACCGATAATCTCGCTTCAATAATATTGTGATAGGCAAAAGGGCGCATAAAGAGGGGTGAGGGTGCGAGGGCGGTGGCGAGTGCGAGGGCGACCCAGTTGCAGCGGCCCCGAGTCGGCGCGGCGTGCGGCGTGCGGCGTGCGGCTCGATGAGCAACCCCGCTCCGCTACCATTGACCCAGATAGGCGGCCCCGCGCCCGCGCACCGCCCCTGTGCACAAAAACCGCCACACGAAGGCCCCGACCTGACCCGCCGCTGTCAGCCTGACCTACTGAACGCCCCGCCCGACTGATATCGACTATAAATTACACCTTTGACTCGCCAAAAAGGTAAATTGTCGCGATGAATGTTCGTTACACGACAAGTGTAGATCACACGCTGATTGATTATACCGTAACAATAAACGCATAGACCGCGGATAAAGACGCGCCCGGCGCAGCGCAGCGCAGTGCGTCGCGTTAGCCCTTTCTTCATTTTTTTTCGTCATTATACCGTAACTACTTAGTTAACATAAGCACAATTCTTTTTTTTTTGCATGTGCACATAGAGCAGTTCTTTCCGTCCTGTTATTTCAAATATTTAATAAATACTTAAAAATTTTGACACAACCATTTTCATAAATCACAATGCAGAAAAAAATAATAGTTCTTGGAAATTATAATATACCCATATTATATACCTATTGACTACAAAACATAGGTACAAAAATAAGTATAACACAAATTTATGTAACAGTTGGTAAAAATACAGTTATTATAAATGTGAATATTTCAATACAAGTTAATCAATCACAAGTTAATAGGCTGAACAGATTTGGGTGCAATTAGGTCCACAGGTAGACCATGACCTTGATTAGAACATAAGCTACTTTTATCCTAGAAAAAGATTTAAAGTGGAGCTCTGTTAAAGCTAATATTATAATATGATTAAAACAACCTACATTTGTAACTCTATAATGGTTTAGTGTATAGTGTGCTTATAAAATAGGGTATTTGACTCAATTATTTCAAACAATAAATTATGTTCCACAAAATCTATAATCGAAAGAATTACATAAATCAAGTAAAAAATAAATAAGTTAGAAGCCTTTTAAATTTGCCGGAAGGAGTAGCTGTCAAACGTCAAAAAAAGGATGTACGACATGTTGTGTTACGTCACAATACAGGTCACGGCATTACAATGCACATGCGTGACAGAGATAGTGAGATTTCATCAGTATGTGCCCACATTTGCTCATACTAATATTTAAAATATTAACTGCATCTTAATTTTTTACACAATTAGAATTTTTTTTTTGTGAATCATTTATTTTTTGTGTCTTTTTATAATAATACATTATTGCCTTGCATATAAAATTAGACACTGAAATACCCTATTGCACTGTTATTTATAACATAAAAATTGTAAAAGAGAAGTTAAAAAAATATATATAAATGAGTTATGTATGTGCATATATATTGTATATACAATTATTTCAACACAAATCTATACTGTAAATTATACGGTCTGGCCGACTCATTTATCAATACCCATATCAAACTGCTGGAACTAAAAAGCTATAATTTTTACAGCCTGCATATTCCTACAATGGTGTGATTTATCACTAAAGAAGTTTTTTTACACTCTGTCATTAAAAGTGTGAAATGTGTATATGAGAAATACTTCTTTCTTATAAATTTCAGTTATTAATGATAATCAAACACATATTTCATTGTCTTTTTCAAAATGAAACCCGTACAGAGTTAAAGGGGATAGGAAAGTTTTTATAACGCAATATACTTTTTATGTCTCATAAGACTTTCATACATAGGCATTGCATTTCATGCATGCATATGTGTTTTATAGGGTTTGGCCATACTAAGGTACTTTGATTTGTATGCACTGTACTATAACAATCATAGGTATAAATATTGTTGTTTCATTTAAATCTGTGTGTTTTTTAAAAACAAATAATAAACCTGAGAAAAGTAACTTTAAAACATAAGGAAAAAATAACATTCATTAAGTGAACTCATTTTTTACCACATAAATGTGTTTTATGCAATATATAATGCAAGGTGAAGTATGCATGGAGTAGGAGAAGAGAATATGAATGTGTCACAAGTCACCTGTGGACTGCACTCACTGCATTTGCAAACATGTTATGCTCAAATCATGTAAGTGACAATGGACAACACTGAACCTCACTCCTGATGCTTTGGAAATGTACAGTTAACAAAAACATTACCAGGAAAATGGCCTGCACAAAATTTACAACTGGCACATTCTGTAGATAAGGAAAAATGACATATATGCAAGTAAAAAAATTGTCTAGGGTTACGAGCCTTGCTTGGTGGCTAGTACTCAGGTTGTCTCAGGCACAGAACTGGGCAACAGGCAGGATTATCCTTGTTGCATGTAATAATAAGATATCGCAACAAACGATAACCTACCGATATTTGTTTACAACACGTCGTTATCTTGTTTAAGCTCATAACAAAGAATACAAAAGGACTGAAATAATTAACACTTATGGAATAAAAATTTCGATAGTGTAAAGAATGATCAGTATAAATCTATTTGAATGACGCTATCTGGGAAAGACAGATGTGAAGCGAGAAGGTGGCAGCGAGCGACGAACGACCCAGTGGCCGCCGCGGTACGCGACAAGCGATGTCGGTCTCTCCGGATAGGTTAGGAAACAGAGAACATCACATCACCAAACTGTTTAAAACAACCTGATCACTCCGAACACGATTTCAAGAACGTCTACCTTAGAATGCGTCACGATAATACTACTTCCAAAAATTTAACAAAGTGGAACTAGTATAAAATGGTTCACAAAGGTGACGCATCGACACGATCCAATCGAATGATCTTAAACGATTCTGAGAGATATCCCAGGCACGATTGCTACGGCTACTGCACCCACGACACTTAATTTGGTCATTGAGAGCACTTTATGCACCATAATAAATAAAATTCACAAACTTACGAGGCGATGAAAGTCAATTTGTAGAAAGCGCACGCACTGCAACACGACAAGCGAGTTCTTTTGCACGCACACAACTGATCGATGTTGCCAGTTGGGACAACTTTGCTTGACTGTCACATTATTTGTGAGTTAGAATATACATCTTTTAAGCCAATTCAATAGATTTTTGTCTAATCCATAAGAATGGATCTAAAAGGGGAGGGTAGGGGAAATCGTCTATAACGCAGCATACTAGGAGGAATTCGCATCAAAAGTCCAACCAGTGCTCGGCTCGCATGAACAATTACTAATATCGAGGTTAAAAAAAAATCGGGATAAAAGTAGCTTATAACCGCCTCCAGGGTCCCATCACTGCACCAAAATTCTTAAAATCGCTTAAGCGATTTAGGCGTGAAAACGGTACAAACAACCTTATTATACTTTCGAATTTATAATATTAATTAGGATAGGTACGTGTCATTGGCGAAATGAATAATATTGCGCAACTATAATTAAAAAACAACCAGAAACAACAACGCCGATGAGTTTTGGCGGGAATTCTGACAGTGCAGTTCATCGCTTATTTTAATTTATTTCATTTAGTTTAGAGTTGTGTTTGTTGTATAAAAGTGGTGTGGATTAAACATTGACGGTGAAGAACAGTGTATGGAAACATTGAAATAAGTGAATTAAGAATCGTACTGAAAGGAGTTAACACCAAATCTCCGACAAGACCTTGAAATCGACCGCACCCGTGTTTCATCGTTCTTGTAAAAATAACTTGAGAATAGATTATACTTGACACTGGCTAAATGCATAATACTGCGAAAGCCATAAATAAAAAAGAAAGAAAGAACAACGCCGATGCGGTGGAGGAAGTTTTGGAGTTTTGGCGGAAATTCTGACAGTGCAGTTCATTGCTTATTTTAATTTATTTCATAAACTAGTTTAGAATTGTGTTTTTTGTATTAAAGTGCTGTGGATTTGTTCAATAAACATTGACGGTGATGAACAGTGAATGCAAACATTGAAATAAGTGAATTAAGCTTCGTACTGTAAGGAGTTAACACCAAAACTCTGGCAAGACCTTGAAATCGACCGCACCCGTGTTTCATCGTTCTTGTAAAAATAACTTGAGAATAAATGATTTGTACTTGACACTGGCTAAATGCTTAATAATGCGAAAGCCATGAATAAAAAAGAAGAAGACGAAGTTTTGGCGGGAATTCCGACAGTGCGGTTCATCGCTTATTTTAAAAACTGGTTTAAAATTGTGTTTGTTGTATAAAAGTGTTGTGGATTTATGCAATAAACATTGACAGTGATGAACAGTGTATGGAAATATTGAAATAAGTGAATTAAGCATCGTACTGGAAGGAATTCACACCAAAACTCCAACAAGACCTTGAAGATGTTCACACTGATATTTCATCGTTCTTGTGAAGACTTGAGAATAAATTATACTTGTCATTGGTGAAATGCATAATAATGCGAAGCCATAAATAAATATGAAGATGTGGAGGAGTTTTGGCGGGAAATCTCAGTATAGTATATGATAGCCTGCCACGAGTCGGCTGTTTTCAGCTTCACCGGACTTTCGGGTGAGCGCTTTAGGCGCTCTCTACCCTTACATTTAAACGACCTCGCTGAGGGCACCCCAAAGAGTAAAGTAAGTATTATGGGGCACCCCCTGTGGGGTACGAACCTCGACTCAGGACGGTCACTAATGTATTATAATGAATTCCTAAAAAAGTAAATAGTTTATACTTGTGTTTGCTGTGTGTAGTGTGGATTTGTGGAGTAAACATTAACTATGATGAATAGTGTATGGAAACATTGCCATAAGTAAATTAAGGTGACTTGACTTTTGACTAACTACTTGCCTTTTGCGTTCAATCCGCTTGAGAAAGTCGTCTTATAGCCCCGATCCCAACATTCTATTAGCAGATACATTTCCTTACTACCAATAATCTTTTGACAGATCATCCATACAAAATGTGCCAAAAATTTACTGCCGGTAAGCGAACTATCGGTAAACAATATTGGGACAAAACTCCTAACTATAAGTTAAATCAGACTTTATTATTTTCTTTAATAAGAAATATTGCCTTCTTATTAGAGTGGTTCGCGCCAATTGTTGCTTTCATAAATAGTGGAGACAAGTTTATGTTAAAATATTTTTTTTTGTATCCATTCCATTCTGGCATTCGCTAGGCTTGCGTGTTTGTTTTCAAAGTTCTGACCTAACAACTTAAAGAACAAACTGGCTTGGTAGAGCTATCCATAGATAGCTGTCCCATAGGACAGCTGCCATCTTTCCCTCTATTGGTAATGCCCATACTGAGGTGTATCCAACCCAATTCTGTGCCAAATTAAATAAAACAAGAGTTAAAAAAATATATTGTATATTTGTTAGGTATGAACATAATATGTCGGTAAAGATTCTGTGTTAGTTGCCATTGTTAGTTCACACTGAATTGATCCATTTGAGCATTTATAATGCAAGATCTTTTTAATTGTCTATAGTTGCATTCATAGGAATGTGGAAGCTGTGCTTATCTGTTTAAAGTATGACATAATTCACTAAAACAGATTTATTTTAACAGTAACATAATAAATAATATTGAAGATATAAAAATACTATTTTGCTTGCACCCCCATCACCACATGGCTCTTATAATATTTGTTCTATTTATGCACCACAGCTCGCAGTATTTGTGGGCATGTATTAAATGTAGATTCGATACCACAGAGTACAGACCATAGATAATGCTACCGAAAACTAACGCAGATGGCGGTGCCGTTGATTATTGATAAAATAACATTAAAGAAATTGCGAAGTAAATTTTAATTATTTTTTCACACAGCATCACTTTTTAATACACAAATACAACTATTATGTAATCATTTAAATAGTTTTTATAAAATAGGGCAATGTAAGGCTAGTTATATGTCAACTGATGCTTATGGTTGATGGCTGTTGGTCACGCGAGAACGGTGGCACGCTGACTGACGTAGTTTTCGGAAGTTAGTTTCTCTTATACTCAATATTATGCATTATGTGCGCTCGATACAAATCTGTGTACCCACGGGTTCACACAGAGACCGAGCACAACGACGGAAACTAACCTATTGCGGTAAAAATTACTACAGAATTGCAGCGCTAGTAATACCAAACCTAATAATTTTAAGTTTTGTATCAATAACATTAGCATTGGTATTTGATTGACGATATTTCTTAAGCACATGTCAAAAGAAATGTTAAGTTATTATTATTATTATGAATTAACCTTTTTTTGTAGGTTTTTGATGTTCAATTTCAAAGTAGTTGTAATTTTGTTAGATATCATGATAATATCCAGATTGAAAGATTTATAATGCAAGTATAAAGGCTAGACAAAAACTTACACGACGACAGCGTCGTGTGCGCAGCAGGTTATACTCGGAAACAATAAAATATACAATAAAACGTTTAAGGTCTGAAATAGTACTGTGCTTAGTATATTTTTGGTACTTTAACAAGCTAGACCAGTGGTCGTCAAACTTCGGGCCGCTGACTATATTTATGCGGCCCACGACATAGCAAACAATTTTAGTAGACAATGACAATATTATCAAAACTGATTTTGAACATGAAAT
Source organism: Amorpha juglandis (assembly GCA_949126905.1). Taxonomy (NCBI): domain Eukaryota; kingdom Metazoa; phylum Arthropoda; class Insecta; order Lepidoptera; family Sphingidae; genus Amorpha; species Amorpha juglandis. The sequence continues at coordinate 17,960,868 of OX421371.1, read as the reverse complement.
TAACTAAATAGACGAACGCGACACGGAAACATGCGTAAATACTCATAAAAAATATGTCAATAGACTGGAGATTTCAACTACTCAACCCACGTTTGTGCGGCCCGCAGTGATACCTCGCATTGTACTATGTGGCCCTGACTAGAAAAGTGTGACGGCCACTGAGCTAGACAGAGCTCGAGGTACCACATGACGTGGAGGTGACGTGGATACCACATCAGTATCTGACGCGATTGACGTCACTCGGACTTGCTCCGACGTCAAACACTATTTACATTATGTTTACTTTAATAGTTTAATTCGTTTAAATTACATAGTAGTTTGAGCAGCAAATATTAAGGTGTCATTTTATAACAAATTAAGTACATTTTTGAGATTCAAAAATTGGTCAACACTTATAATTAGAATAGAGTAAAATTCAAAATACCACAACATGAATATCAAAATACATTCTATAAATAATACGGTTGCGTGTAGAGTGGAAGCTTATAACATCCCCTGAACTCGCAACCATCAACATTACACTATATACAATAGACGGTTGGTCCGATTACATTAATTACAATATAAACTTATAAAAATATGTTAATAAAATGCTAACACAAATATACACAGGTGAGCTCGTCGAAATATAAAACATCGTATTAAGTATGATGTGTGCCGCGACGCAGCCTCGCACGCGCTTCCATTTATCACGTAACATCAGGCACGACCGACCAACACAACAAAACACAGGTATAATGCTCGACACTGCTACTACTACATCTGCTACTGGAGCTATAACATATTGTGTCTGCAGTGTGTTACAACACTATTATAAGCTCTTACAAGTGACATCGTACGGTGAAACTGACGTTATGCTGCAGCAACGTGCGAGCTGAATGATATTTAAAATATTCGTGCATCCATTACGGGCTCCCATACTCAAATAATATAAAAATATATCTTATTACACAACATTACCGAAATTGTTACATTTAGTTGTCATATTAAGCTGTAATAGAAGTCTGATAAAATGTTTAACAAATGTCAACGTGTGTGGGAGCACCTTTAACAAATGATCGATACGTGCACTACGCTTGTACTGGAGACAGACGACACGAGCCACGGCACGCTGCAGGTACGGAATGGACGGAAAGCTGCGGCGCCGTCGGACGGACCGGACACAACGGACACCTCACATGCCGGACTCGGCGATGCCCTCATCGTCTGAAACATAACGAACGGGTAAGTTTCACACACTCGGCCAATCAAGCGCTAATTACAAACAAACATACACACACACAAACACAAGCTTTACGTTTTATATTTTAACAACGCTAAAAAATAAACACCTTTCAGTTTCAATTAAAAAAGCAGAAACATACACAGTCATTTATGTTGTCACACTGAAATGCTGTTAAAGAGACGAATTTAACAAATAAAATTAATAGTAGAGGGCGAGGCGGGCAGCAAAGAGACTATATTCGTAAAGCATAACTGAAACTCGAACATGTGAATGATATTAGTACACTCAAAATGAAACGTATCAATTAAAACCACTTGAAGCTGTGCGTCATTTTTGTTTTGTTTTGTGCCAATATCAGACGTAAATAAAAGTATGTGAACAAACAATGCCTAGTTTTAATAGGGCATTTGACTCACATATTGTATTATTTTAATCATTAAGTTACCCTCCCGAAAGTCTATTATCGAAAGAATGATTTATATCAAGTGAAAAATAAAGATCTTAGAAGCTATTCATTCTATTGGAGAGGGTAATAGCCAAGTGACGGCAAAAGGATGATGCACAATATGGCAGTTACCTACGCCGATTACGGTGCATGTGTCGAAGCGAGTTAGCGAGATTTTACGACTACGCGCCCATTATTTATTTCAATATTTAAAACATGAGTTTTAAATATTGGAGTTGAGTGGTAGAGCCACGCTGTAGACAGTTGTCTACAGCATGAATGGGCTGGCTCGACCGGGTCGTTACCACTGTCTCACAGAAAACCGACGTAAAGTAGCGACTTGCTGCTGCGTTTAGTATGGTGAGTGAGATATCCGGAAGCCTATATCCCCCTCCCCTACCCAATCCCTAATTATCCCTTTCCTTTAAGTTCGGCAACGCGCCCATGATTCTTCTGGTGGTGGGCGTACATGGGCGGTGGAGATCACTTACCATCAGGTGATCCACTTGCTCGCTTGCCGGCCTATGCCATAAAAAAAAGTGCGTCCCGGGACGCTCGACAGAAGTGATAACTTAAACTAATGTGGGTTAAAGTGAGAGCGGAGGAGCCTGCCTACTGCTGCCGTATGCGTGAGAGAAAGGGAAGCCAAACAGAGTGGCGCCGTACAGCGTTACGTTACGGCGCCACTCTGTCTGGCTTCCCTTCACGCGTAACGTTACGAAGTCCGGTCAAAGCCCAGTCAAAATCGTGTCAAAGTCGTGTCAAAGGCGTGTCAAAGTCGTGTCAAAGTCGCGTCAAAGTCGCGTCAAAGTCGTGTCAAAGTCGTGTCAAAGTCGTATCAAAGTAGTGTCAAAGTCGTGTCAAAGTCGCGTCAAAGTCGCGTCAAAGTCGCGTCAAAGTCGCGTCAAAATCGCGTCAAAGTCGTGTAAAAGTCGTGTCAAAGTCGTGTCAAATTCGTTTCAAAGTCGTGTCAAAGTCCGGTCCAAGCCGACTGGTCACTGTGTGGCGCCACCTGGGCATTCGAAATTATCGATGTTCCAGGGAGGTCGGCTAACGCTGGCTGGTCGATGGATCGCTCGCGTTACGGAACGTTTCGGTTCACCCTCCCATAAGAAGTTATCACTTCAAAAATAAAGAATGCTGCTTCATTTTTTACCCAATTTAATTTTGTTTTCGTAAACTAATTTCTTTTTCGTATTATTCTCGGGTGCACATAAAATAATGTAGTAAATTAGACATAGTCAAATACCCTATTGTTATCCGTCTTTTCGTCGCCATTATTCCATTGGCGTTCACCATAAAATGATTAATGGAGATGAAATGTAGAACATATAATTTAAGGTGCATATTATTAGGGTGGTCATGCAGTTGTCAGCCGATACATGGCCTAATGCTTGTTTGGTTTACATTCTATAAGCGTTTAGTGTAAGAGACACCATATACGTAAGTTTTCAAATCAATTAATGTCAAGATGAGAATGTTTGTGTGACGGCATCTGCGAGTGATAGTCAAAAATAAATATCTTTATATATATAATTCTTCTGTGAGTGTGTATGTTCCTGAACTTCTCTTAAACGACTGGACCGATTTAGATGAAATTTTGTGTGTGTGTTCAAGGGGATCTGAGAATGGTTTAGATTCACAATTTTGTCCGCTGGACAATGTTTTTTTTATTAATTTTTAATTTATTAGTAGTTGTCGTTGCGAAGCTTGCCGTGATGACGGGTCGTATAGCGTCTAGACTGGACAGGGACAGGACAGGGACAGGACAGTGAGACAGGACAGTGAGACAGGAAAGTGAGACAGGACAGTGAGACAGGACAGTGAGACAGGACAGTGAAACAGGACAGAGAGACATGACAGAGAGACAGGACAGTGAGACAGGACAGTGAGACAGGAAAGTGAGACAGGACAGTGAGACAGGACAGTGAGACAGGACAGTGAGACAGGACAGTGAGACAGGACAGTGAGACAGGACAGTGAGACAGGACAGTGAGACAGGACAGTGAAACAGGACAGAGAGACATGACAGAGAGACAGGACAGTGAGACAGGACAGTGAGACAGGACAGTGAGACAGGACAGTGAGACAGGAAAGTGAGACAGGACAGTGAGACAGGACAGTGAGACAGGACAGTGAGACAGGACAGTGAGACAGGACAGTGAGACAGGACAGTGAGACAGGACAGTGAGACAGGACAGTGAGACAGGACAGTGAGACAGGACAGTGAGACAGGACAGTGAGAGGACAGTGAGACAGGACAGTGAGACCGGACAGTGAGATAGGACAGTGAGACAGGACAGTGAGACAGGACATTGAGACAGGACAGTGAGACAGGACAGTGAGACAGGCCAGTGAGACAGGATAGTGAGACAGGACAGTGAGACAGGACAGTGAGACAGGACAGTGAGACAGGACAGTGAGACAGGACAGAGAGACAGGACAGAGAGACATGACAGAGAGACAGGACAGTGAGACAGGACAGTGAGACAGGACAGTGAGACAGGACAGGACAGGGACAGGACAAGACGGGGACAGGACGGGGACGGGACGGGGACGGGACGGGACGGGGAAAGGACGGGGACGGGACGCGGACAGGACGCGGACAGGACGGGGACAGGACGGGGACGGGACGGGGACAGGACTGTCCAACCGGAGGGAGGTGGGAGACGACCTGACTTAGGTCGTCGAAGTCAATTAAATGTGCGACGGGCTACCTCACGTGCAATGGCGCAGTACCTCACTTAATTGCATTTAATGTAAATAAAACATTTGTATTAAGTTTTGACCACATTTTACACAAATATATTATGTAGGTGATACGAAGTTCACCGGGTCATCTAGTCTTTATATATATAATTCTTCTGTGAGTGTGTATGTTCCTGAACTTCTCTTAAACGACTGGACCGATTTTGATGAAATTTTTTGTGTGTGTTCAAGGGGATCTGAGAATGGTTTAGATTCACAATTTTGTCCGCTGGACAATGTTTTTTTTATTAATTTTTAATTTATTAGTAGTTGTCGTTGCGAAGCTTGCCGTGATGACGGGTCGTATAGCGTCTAGACTGGACAGGGACAGGACAGGGACAGGACAGTGAGACAGGACAGTGAGACAGGACATTGAGACAGGACAGTGAGACAGGACAGTGAGACAGGCCAGTGAGACAGGATAGTGAGACAGGACAGTGAGACAGGACAGTGAGACAGGACAGTGAGACAGGACAGAGAGACAGGACAGAGAGACATGACAGAGAGACAGGACAGTGAGACAGGACAGTGAGACAGGACAGTGAGACAGGACAGGACAGGGACAGGACAAGACGGGGTCAGGACGGGGACGGGACGGGGACGGGACGGGACGGGGAAAGGACGGGGACGGGACGCGGACAGGACGCGGACAGGACGGGGACAGGACGGGGACGGGACGGGGACAGGACTGTCCAACCGGAGGGAGGTGGGAGACGACCTGACTTAGATCGTCGAAGTCAATTAAATGTGCGACGGGCTACCTCACGTGCAATGGCGCAGTACCTCACTTAATTGCATTTAATGTAAATAAAACATTTGTATTAAGTTTTGACCACATTTTACACAAATATGTAGGTGATACGAAGTTCACCGGGTCATCTAGTATAGTATAAAAACTTGCGTCTATGTTGTTGTACGATTGTTGAGGGTTGATGTGAATTAAGTTTATATATTTCTGAGTCAGGCGTCGTGTACCGATCGTGTTCAGAAACACAACAGGCTGTGTGAGAGACGCGCTAGACATGCGGGACATAGGAAGAGAGAGAGAGCGAGAGAGAGTATAAACAATATCTAGCTCACGGTGAGAGGCGCCGCCACCGCCGCAGCTACACGCCACCTAACGCCCACAACCGATCAACAACATGAGGAGTGAGGCACGAGTGGCACGCCGTCACCGTCGTGGTGGTTACCTTCGAACGCGGCGTTCAGATGGTGCTGGTGGTGCATCGGCTGCGGCACCGCCAGGTCCTGCCCCTCGAGCACGGCGACCAGGCACTGGTGGATGCAGATGTACTGCTGCTCGGTCTGCACCATCCAGACGCGCTCGCGGCGCATGGCGTGCACCATGCCGAAGATGTCGAGCGCGTCGGAGTGCGCGGCCAGCTGCTGCAGCGCCGTGTCCAGCGTGATGAAGGTGCCGGAGCGGCCGACGCCGGCGCTGCAGTGCACCACGACGGGCCGCGCGTCGGGCGGACAGCGCTCGCGGAAGGCGCGCACGAACCGCGCCAGCGTGGTGGGCGGGTCGGGCACGCCGAAGTCCGGCCACGTCGTGAAGTGGAAGTGCTTCAGCACGCGCTGCTCCGCGCCGCGGCACACCATCAGCTCGGTGACGGTCCAGTCCGGGTACCGGCTCTCGTTCAGCGCCGTCACCGAGATGTCCCCGTAGTAGACGGGCCGCGTGTCGTACGGCCAGTACCGGTCGCACTTCTCGCGGCCCTTCTCCACGCAGCGCGTGAGCATCACGATGGCGCGCGAGCCCGACTCCCAGCACATGCGCCAGAAGTCGTCGCGGGTGCAGTGCAGCGGGCCCTGCGTGACGATGAACTCGCGCGGCGAGTTGTGCCCGGGCACGTAGTTCGCGTTGATGTAGTCGGAGCCCTCCTCGTCGTCGACGGGCTGCAGCTTGTAGCGCGAGTGGTCGTACGGCAGGATGTTTGTGAACCGGTTCTTGGGTCTGTTGACGGGTAGGTCGGCTGCCGTGCAAGGTTGCTCCCTTCCCACGTGTTTTAGTTCTTCGAATTCTTCGCTAAATCTAATATAGGTAGATAAAAAAATCAAATATTTAAAAAGCCATCAGTCAATTCAACATCAGGTAGTATAATTATTTCTGCCATTAAGTATTAACAAACACATGCAGTCTTGTTGATCGACATTACATTTATTAAGAATGTTGAGTTGTTACAGTTTACATTGATGCAGTGTAGAGGAATGTAGTAGTAGTTTAAGTAGTAGACCAACGCTGTAGATAACTCTGTTAATACCTCGAATGGGCGGATTTGGCCTTTTATCTCATAGGAAACCGGCTGGAAATACTAACTTACTACTGTATTTTGTAGTGAGATTTACCGAGATCTAAATACTATTCCATTCATAATGTTAACAGAATGAGTTAGGTTTCGAGGGTCATCCAATAATGCGATACGTCGATTGACGCATTGTTTTTCCATAGTCAATATTATATTTGAATGGTACCTACAACACCAGGTGTTGTATGGTTAGTTTGAAATGCAAGGATAAGAAGTAAGTCCAGCGCATAGTAATGTAGTGAGTATTGTGGGGTGTGGGATGTCTGACCTGAAGTCGGAGTCTGCGGACATGAGCCGGTAGTGGTCGATGAAGTCGCTGACGCGCACGGGTCGCGAGGCGGGCGCGGGCGGCGCTAGTGGCGCGGCGGGTGCGCGGGAGGAGGCCCGGCGCCGCCGCAGCGCCAGCGCGCCGCCGCCCGCGCCCGCCGCCACCGCCAGACCCACGCACGCGCCTATTATCCACGCCGTGTTGTCCACCTCTGCACACACCACACGACACAACACACGTCACACAACGAACAACTATGTATATATGTCACACACTCTTTCTATAATTGTACCACGCAATATCTAAATAGCCAGATGTACAATACAATACAAAAACTCTTTATTGTATAACCAATAATCACATAAATTAATTTAGCATAGGACTACTTAATGGTTTTACAATGGGCGGTCTTATCGCTACGAGCGATCTCTGCCAGACAACCTTTGGATGGACAGAAGCTGAAGTAAAAGAAGTCACGGTGGTGTACAATAAAGAGATATAGAAAGAGAGAGTGAAAGACAGGGATATAGTAATAGTAATAAATTAAATTAAATAAATGTATAGTAAACTAAAATACTAATACATATATAAAATATCATCTATACTAATAATAAAGCTGTAGAGTTTGATTGTTTGTTTGTTTGTTTGTTTGAACGCGCTAATCTCAGGAACTACTGGTTCGAATTGAAAAATTATTTTTGTGTTGGATAGTCCATTTATCGAGGAAGGCTTTAGGATATATAACATTACGCTGCGACCATTAGAAGCGAAGCATCAGTGAAAAATGTTGCAAAAACGGGGAAAATTATTCATATTTGAAGGCTTCCGTTGCTAAGCTACCAAAATAATATTATTTGAAGGCTTCCGTTGTCAAATCAAAATCAAATCTATACTAATATTATAAAGCTGTAGAGTTTGATTGTTTGTTTGTTTATTTGATCACGTGGGCGGAGCCGCGAGCAAAAGCTAGTATATATATAATAATACATATAACTAATATTACAGAAAAACAATGTGTTAACGAAAAGACAAAATAGTATTATTATAGCAGTGTACATAGTGTTACAAATTTGACAGATAGTAGTTTTTAAGCATGTGTTTAAATATGGGTAGGGATTTAGCGTGTTTGATCTCCATCGGCAACGCATTCCACAGTCGAATAGCTTGAACAGTGAAGGACATATCATAAAAATGGGAAGTATGAGAAGGAGTCTTAAGTAGAAGAGTTTGAGAGGAGCGAAGTGATTTGGAGTGGGTAAGGTGTAAAAATTCGAAACGTTCTTTTAGATATAAAGGAGTAGCGGGATTAAAGAGAATATTATATAAGAGGGTTAGGATATGCAGATTCCGGCGAAGACGGATTGGTAACCATTTCAGCTTCTTTCGATATTCAGTAATATGATCATATTTACGGAGGCCAAAAATGAATCTAATGCAGAAATTTTGGAGACGTTCAAGTTTATTGAGCTGTTCTTCGGTTAAATCTGTACATGCGGCGTCAGCATAGTCTAAATGCGGAAGTAAAAGGGACTGTGCAAGTGCAATTTTGGTGGAAGTAGGCAGAAAATTCCGTAATCTTCGTAAAGAATAGGCAGAAGCGTACAATTTTCGACTCATTTCTGCTACTTGTGGAATCCAAGTCATCTTCCGGTCAAAAACTACACCAAGATTTTTGACGGTATTACTTATTGATATGCAAGTTCCGTCAAAGATTATTTGCGGTAGGTGAAACCAGTCAATCCTGGATATCATTCTCATCAGATGTAGTGAGTGCGATAAACTATTTGTATGCGGGAATTTTTTTTAAGTTAATTTAATCGAGAGTATATTCAATAGGAATAATTAAACTATATGTATAAAACAGTTTTTATATTATACTACTAAAGAGAAAAACAAAAAATGAATTTAAACATTCTATCGATTTTCTTGTATTACAATCCTAGTATCAGTTGGTGGATATCAACAACTATTAATTTAACAGACCTTTTTTTAGCCGAGGCCAGTGAATCACCTGATGGCAAGTGATTCCCAGCGCCCACGAACACCCACAACCATAGAAGAATCATAAACGCGTTACCGACAGAAAGAAAATTATAATTGTGGATTGAAAAAGGGAGAAGGGTTTTGGGCCTTCAGCCTCCTAAGAAATCAAAAATTCAAAAACGAAAAAGTTCGTGTCGTCTAGATTTGTATAGGAAAACGTCACACGTTGGTGTCTCGAATAATCATAATCAAACGGCACGAGCGTTCTTGTCGTGTTTTTACGCGACATTCTGACACCGTTGACATGTCATCAAAAGAAGAGCCAGTGTGCGCGATTGACACGCCGCACCAATGCTGCGTTGGCATTGCGATACCGCACCCGCCGCGTGGCGTACAATCCAACAAAATTACTACACAGCACACAACCACACATCGTGTAGCATCACTCTATACACGAGTCCTGCGTTAAATCGACTCAATGTTCCATTTATAAATATGTATTGAACATTAATGTTATACGCAGACACTAGTCCTATACTACACCGATCACTCTCAAACTTCCCACTCCCACTACTACACACGAACTGACACGTTCACGATATTTACACGATAATAAAGATGTGTGAAGCCTCCGAGAGTTACCCATAATTATGTCGTCGAAGTCACTGCACGCTCTGCACGCTTCAATATCGCTTACTTTCGGTTATCTAAAGCAATTAGCTTCCACTGTGACTCATTTGATAATAGTTAATTCTTTATTAATTAAGCGCGCTGTATTACCCTCGGCAAGATTAGATTGCGACGTCGAGATTATAACTTTTTCAAGATAATGCATGAATTATCGACATCAATAATTTATTTGTTGGTTATCGATGTAGTTATCATAAAATATTGTTGTGAAATAGGCAAGTTTTTAATAATGATATTTTATTGGTAACTAAATGAAGTCGGGTAAAATAGCAATAGATGACATGAAGTTGTACATGACAAAATTATGGTGTGATTCCAAACATGATGGCAGATCATAGTACAAAATCGATTACAATATTACTAATACATACTTATTTTTGGTTGCTAGGTGATAGGTCCTTTGTATACGAGAGTCCGTGTGGGCTTCGACCGCTTTGTATATTTCTGCTGCTAGCTGTAGCAGTGTGTAAGAATTTTTGTGTTTACGGTTTGAAAGTCACAAAAGGCAGTGAAATTACTGGGCATTAAGTCTTAACAACGCATGTCTCGGGGTGACGAGCGCAGTCTAGTGCGATACAATACTTAATAATTCGTAGTTCTGATTGGTGTTGATCATTTTCATACGGAAACACTTCAGTTCTAGGCGACTGGCGGCAGTGTGGTTGAACATCATTTTTGGAATCACGCCATGAATTTGAATAATAAACTATTTAGAATTAATTAGTGAAATCAAATATAAGTAAGGATATGATTAAATCACGCTCGTATGGGAAGTGCTAATGTGCGGAGGAACAATATAGATATGCTATAGCATGGCGACGTCATTGGGCACATCAGATACAAAAGCGCGCGTCAACAGACACGTAGACGTGTGTGTGGTGTATAAACACCGTGTGTTCCGTTAACAGTGAGGAGACGGGGTTATCCGGTGGGTTACCTGTGGTGACGAGCGTGTAGGCGGTGTCGGTGAACTTGTCTGCGGCGGTGAAGGCTCGCAGCTTGACGTAGTACTGCGTGCCCGGCTTCAGCGGGCCGTTACAGTACGCACGCCCGCCTCCGTCGCATCGCTCCGAACCGATCGTGAACTCCTCTACTGCAGACGAGTGGAACGGGTAGTACGGCTCCGTAACCTGCAGACACCACAACACACATACATAATCGTTATAAAGTTATAGTAATAGGTGAATGCGCATAGATGATATATATTTAGAATGGGTACACTACATTAGGGTACAGTGTACAGTGTACAGACCTGGTACGGCGGCCACACGGGCAGGCGGTGCACGTCGCGCCAGGAGGGCAGGCGCGCGGCGTGTGCGGAGTGTGTGGAGTGTGTATAGTGTAGGGTACAGTGTACAGTGTACAGACCTGGTACGGCGGCCACACGGGCAGGCGGTGCACGTCGCGCCAGGAGGGCAGGCGCGCGGCGTGTGCGGAGTGTGTGGAGTGTGTATAGTGTAGGGTACAGTGTACAGACCTGGTACGGCGGCCACACGGGCAGGCGGTGCACGTCGCGCCAGGAGGGCAGGCGCGCGGCGTGTGCGGAGTGTGTGGAGTGTGTATAGTGTAGGGTACAGTGTACAGTGTACAGACCTGGTACGGCGGCCACACGGGCAGGCGGTGCACGTCGCGCCAGGAGGGCAGGCGCGCGGCGTGTGCGGAGTGTGTGGAGTGTGTATAGTGTAGGGTACAGTGTACAGACCTGGTACGGCGGCCACACGGGCAGGCGGTGCACGTCGCGCCAGGAGGGCAGGCGCGCGGCGTGTGCGGAGTGTGTGGAGTGTGTATAGTGTAGGGTACAGTGTACAGTGTACAGACCTGGTACGGCGGCCACACGGGCAGGCGGTGCACGTCGCGCCAGGAGGGCAGGCGCGCGGCGTGTGCGGAGTGTGTGGAGTGTGTATAGTGTAGGGTACAGTGTACAGACCTGGTACGGCGGCCACACGGGCAGGCGGTGCACGTCGCGCCAGGAGGGCAGGCGCGCGGCGTGTGCGGAGTGTGTGGAGTGTGTATAGTGTAGGGTACAGTGTACAGTGTACAGACCTGGTACGGCGGCCACACGGGCAGGCGGTGCACGTCGCGCCAGGAGGGCAGGCGCGCGGCGTGTGCGGAGTGTGTGGAGTGTGTATAGTGTAGGGTACAGTGTACAGTGTACAGACCTGGTACGGCGGCCACACGGGCAGGCGGTGCACGTCGCGCCAGGAGGGCAGGCGCGCGGCGTGTGCGGAGTGTGTGGAGTGTGTATAGTGTAGGGTACAGTGTACAGTGTACAGACCTGGTACGGCGGCCACACGGGCAGGCGGTGCACGTCGCGCCAGGAGGGCAGGCGCGCGGCGTGTGCGGAGTGTGTGGAGTGTGTATAGTGTAGGGTACAGTGTACAGTGTACAGACCTGGTACGGCGGCCACACGGGCAGGCGGTGCACGTCGCGCCAGGAGGGCAGGCGCGCGGCGTGTGCGGAGTGTGTGGAGTGTGTATAGTGTAGGGTACAGTGTACAGTGTACAGACCTGGTACGGCGGCCACACGGGCAGGCGGTGCACGTCGCGCCAGGAGGGCAGGCGCGCGGCGTGTGCGGAGTGTGTGGAGTGTGTATAGTGTAGGGTACAGTGTACAGTGTACAGACCTGGTACGGCGGCCACACGGGCAGGCGGTGCACGTCGCGCCAGGAGGGCAGGCGCGCGGCGTGTGCGGAGTGTGTGGAGTGTGTATAGTGTAGGGTACAGTGTACAGTGTACAGACCTGGTACGGCGGCCACACGGGCAGGCGGTGCACGTCGCGCCAGGAGGGCAGGCGCGCGGCGTGTGCGGAGTGTGTGGAGTGTGTATAGTGTAGGGTACAGTGTACAGTGTACAGACCTGGTACGGCGGCCACACGGGCAGGCGGTGCACGTCGCGCCAGGAGGGCAGGCGCGCGGCGTGTGCGGAGTGTGTGGAGTGTGTATAGTGTAGGGTACAGTGTACAGTGTACAGACCTGGTACGGCGGCCACACGGGCAGGCGGTGCACGTCGCGCCAGGAGGGCAGGCGCGCGGCGTGTGCGGAGTGTGTGGAGTGTGTATAGTGTAGGGTACAGTGTACAGACCTGGTACGGCGGCCACACGGGCAGGCGGTGCACGTCGCGCCAGGAGGGCAGGCGCGCGGCGTGTGATGTGTGTTGTGAGTGCGGACGCGATTCGTTCCGCGGCTCCTCGCACACCACCAGCGTGTACGCCGTCACGTTACCGTTCACCGCTGAGAAGTAGTCCGACTTGAACCTGACAACACGACACACATATGGGTCATTCCACGTCAAATCGACCAATAGTTGGAATCGACACCATTCGATTTGGACAAATTTTGGTCAGAAGTTTTCTTTTATCCTATAACGAAGTTCTGCCAAAGGAAAAAAAGAAAAAAAAAGTGTGCGTCCCGAGACGCTCGACAGAAGTGATAACTTAAACTAATGTGGGTTAAAGTGAGAGCGGAGAAGCCTGCCTACTGCTACCGTATGCGTGAGAGAAAGGGAAGCCAGACAAAGTGGCGCCGTAAAGCGTTAAAGCGTTTACGTTATGAAGTCCGGTCAAAGCCCTGTCAAAATCGTGTCAAAGTCGTGTCAAAGTCGTGTCAAAGTCGTGTCGAAGTCGTGTCAAAGTCGTGTCAAAGTCGTGTCAAAGTCGTGTCAAAGTCGTGTCGAAGTCGTGTCGAAGTCGTGTCAAAGTCGTGTCAAAGTCGTGTCAAAGTTGTGTCAAAGTCGTGTAAAAGCCGTGTAAAAGCCGTGTCAAAGCCGTGTCAAAGTCGTGTCAAAGTCGTGTCAAAGCCGTGTCAAAGCCGTGTCAAAGCCGTGTCAAAGGCGTGACAAAGTCGTGTCAACGTCGTGTCAAAGTCGTGTCAAAGTCGTGTCAAAGTCGTGTCAAAGTCGTGTCACAGTCGTGTCAAAGCCGTGTCAAAGCCGTGTCAACGTCGTGTCAAAGTCGTGTCAAAATCGTGTCAAAGTCGTGTCAAAGTCGCGGCAAAGTCGCGGCAAAGTCGCGGCAAAGTCGTGTCAAAGTCGTGTCGAAGTCTTGTCAAAGCCGTGTCAAAGCCGTGTCAAAGCCGTGTCAAAGTCGTGTCAAAGTCGTGTCAAAGCCGTTTCAAAGCCGTGTCAAAGCCGTGTCAAAGCCGTGTCAAAGCCGTGTCAAAGTCGTGTCAAAGTCGTGTCAAAGTCGTGTCAAAGTCGTGTCACAGTCGTGTTAAAGCCGTGTCAAAGGCGTGACAAAGCCGTCTCAAAGTCGTGTCAAAGCCGTGTCAAAGCCGTGTCAAAGTCGTGGCAAAGCCGTGTCAAAGTCGTGGCAAAGTCGTGGCAAAGTCGTGTCAAAGTCCGGTCCAAGCCGACTGGTCACTGTGTGGCGCCACCTGGGACTTCGAAATTATCGATGTTCCAGGGAGGTCAGCTAACGCTGGCTGGTCGATGGACCGCTCGCGTTACGGAACGTTTCGGTTCACCCTCCCATAAGAAGTTATCACTTCAAAAAAATTAAAAGCTTTGCAAAATTTAAAAATTCACTATTTTCCATGTTTTTTAAACTAAGGTTTTAAAAATCTCTGAAACTATTACAATTTATAAAAATCGCTTAGGGTCAGTTTCAAAGGGGGATACTTAGGACTATTAAAAAAAAGAAAAATATTTAAAAAAAATCTAATTTGTGAAATTTTGAATTTTTAAAAATGGTTAAAATTGACGATCGAAAATAAATTTTTGGTTAATTTTTTTTGTATCCTTCCTTGTACCAATTTTAAAAGATCCTGAAATTTTTGGAACTGTGTGTTTTGTTTTTTCAAAAATATTAATTTTTTAAATTTGTAAAAAGATTTTTTTTTTTATTTTAATTGAGTTTGGCAAATCGATCGATCGATCGATGACGACATTAGTCGGGCCTTACACACCTCCGAAACCTACTTCAATGTTGTTATGGGGGATTTTAACGCAAAACTGGGCAAGAGAAGAGATGAGGAGCTGAGAGTGGGGCAATTTGGATATGGGCAACGAAACCACAGGGGACAAAGGCTGGCCGATTTCCTGGAGAAAGAGGGGCTCTTTGCGATGAACTCTTTCTTTCAGAAGCCGCCTCACAGGAAATGGACCTGGATGAGCCCGGATGGTTCTACAAGGAACGAGATAGACTTCATCTTGACGACGAAGAGACGGATACTCAATGATGTCTCTGTGATCAACAGGGTGAAAACCGGAAGCGATCACCGAATGGTAAGGGGCACATTGAGTATCGACGTCAAGGTAGAAAGACGTCGCTTGATGAGGTCTATGCTCCGCCCTACTCGCGCCCATATTCAAAACCCCGAGAGCTTTCAGCTTGAACTGGCAAACCGCTTCTCTTGCCTAGATAGCTGCGTAACTGTGGACGAATTCAATGACGGGTTGGTAGAAGCTGTCCGCACGGTGGGTTCTAAATTCTTTAGACCCCGTCGTAAAAATCGATCTCAGAAACTCTCGGTCTCGACGCTCGAGCTCATGGCCGAACGTCGATCTATGGCGCTGCAGTCTTCCGATGACGCTGAGGCATATCGGCAGCTCAATAGACGAATATGGAAATCCTTGCGACACGACGTCCGCGCTCACAACACCGCGAGCATAAAGGAGACGATCGAGCAAAACAAAGGCTCCAAAGTGTTTGCAAAGGACCTGTCTATTGGGCAAAGCCGAATGACAAAGCTGAAGACGGAAGATGGCAGTGTAGCATCGACCAAGGCAGAGGTGTTGAGAGAGATCGAGAGCTTCTACGGACAGCTTTATACCTCGGTTGCCAAACCCGTTACCTGCTCGGCTAAAGATCCAAGAGCCGAGCTGGTCCGGCACTACAGCGAAGACATCCCGGACATCAGCTTGTGCGAGATTCGGATGGCCCTCGGACAGCTCAAAAACAACAAGGCGCCGGGCGAGGACGGAATTACTGCAGAGCTTCTGAAAGCGGGCGGAGCGCCGGTACTGAAAGTCCTTCAGAAGCTCTTTAATTCCGTTCTGCTCGAGGGCGTAACGCCTGAGGCATGGAACAGGAGTGCGGTGGTACTGTTCTTCAAGAAAGGTGACAATACCTTGTTAAAGAATTACAGGCCCATCTCACTCCTGAGCCATGTGTATAAGTTGTTTTCGAGGGTTATCACGAATCGTCTCGAGCGCAAGTTAGATGACTTCCAGCCTCCCGAACAAGCCGGTTTCCGAAAAGGTTATAGTACCATAGACCACATTCATACGCTGCGGCAGGTTATACAAAAAACCGAGGAGTATAACTTGCCACTTTGCTTAGCGTTTGTGGACTATGAGAAAGCCTTCGATTCGATCGAGACCTGGGCAGTGCTGCAGGCTCTCCAGCGGTGCCACATCGACTATCGGTATATCGAAGTGTTGAGGTGCTTGTACAACAACGCCACCATGTCGGTCCGAGTACAAGAACAGAGTACGAAGGCTATTCCACTACAGAGAGGCGTGAGACAGGGAGATGTTATTTCTCCGAAACTGTTCACTGCCGCGCTGGAAGATGCCTTCAAGCTCTTGAACTGGAAAGGATTCGGCATCAACATAAATGGCGAGTACATGACTCACCTCCGCTTTGCCGACGATATCGTGGTCCTTGCGGAATCGCTGGAAGACCTGAGTACAATGCTCGAAGACCTCAACAGAGTTTCTCAACGGGTGGGCCTCAGGATGAACATGGACAAGACGAAGGTGATGTCGAACGTCCATGTTGTGCCCACCCCGATTGCTGTTGGAAGCTCATCTCTCGAAGTTGTCGACGAATATGTCTATCTAGGACAAGTAGTCCAACTAGGCAGGTCCAACTTCGAGAGAGAGGTCAATCGTCGAATCCAGCTCGGCTGGGCAGCGTTCGGGAAACTTGGCAAGGTCTTCTCGTCCAAAATACCTCAGTGCCTGAAGACTAAAGTCTTCGATCAATGTGTGTTACCAGTGATGACATACGGCACTGAGACGTGGCCTCTAAATATGGGCCGTATAAGACGGCTCACAGTCACTCAGCGAGCTATGGAGAGAGCTATGCTCGGTGTTTCTCTACGTGATCAAATCAGAAATGAGGAGATCCGTAGAAGAACGAAAGTCACCGACATAGCTCAGCGAATTAGCAAGCTCAAGTGGCAGTGGGCAGGCCACATATCTCGCAGAACCGATAACCGATGGGACAGAAAGGTTCTGGAATGGAGGCCACGTACTGGCAAGCGCAGCGTTGGACGTCCACCTACAAGGTGGACAGACGACCTGATAAAGATCGCAGGAAGTCGCTGGATGCAGGCCGCTTCCAACAGGTCGGTCTGGAAATCTTTGGGAGAGGCCTATGTTCAGCAGTGGACGTCTTGTGGCTGATGATGATGATGATGATGATGGCAAATCGTGTAATTTTGATATTTTGACTTATTATGGTAGTGTTCAGTAACATGAGTGTTGTTGGCTGCGGTTTACAATGTATTATGACAGACCTGACGACGACGGTGGTGGCGGTGCGTTTGACGGGCGTCGGCAGCGTGGCGGGCGAGGGCCGCGGCGGCGCGGCGATGTCCATGTGCTGCGTCCAGTGCGCCGGCTCGCCCGCGCCCGCGCCCGTCTCGGCGCGCAGCCAGAACTCGTAGGTGCCGCCCGGCGCCAGCCCCGCCACGGCGCCGGCGCGCGCCGCCCCGCCGAACACCACCCGCGACCGCCGCGTCGGCTCCGCGGCCGGCGCGTACTCCAGCACGAACCGCGTCAGGTTGCCGTTCGCGTCCGACTCGGGCAGCTCCCACACGAACGAGAGCCGCGAGGGCGCCGCGTCCGCCGGGTGGAAGGAGCGCGGCGCGGGGGGCGGCGCCTCGCGCGTGCTCACCTGCGAGCTGTACGCGCGGGACACCGTCTGCGGCGTGCCCACCGTACCGGAACGTACCTACCACACGCAACACATAACACATAACGCATAACACGATACAATGTTACAAACATTTTTTGAGTAATAAAGCCACGCCGTAAATAATTTTGTCTACAGCACGAATGAGCTGGTTCGACCGGATCATTATTACTGTCTCACAGAAAATCGACGTAAAGTAGCGGTTTGCTATTGCGTTTCGTACGGTGAGTAACATATCCGGAGGCCCAAATCCCCCGCTCCTTTCTAATCTCTTAAATATCCTTTCTCTTTAAGGTCGACAACGCGCTTATGATTCTTCTAGTATTATGGGCGTACATGGGCGATGGGGGTCACTTACCTTCAGGTAAACCACTTGCTCGTTTGCTGGGCTATGCTACAAAAAATGTGTTATAATGAGGTGACTGACCACCACAGTGAAGGTGTAGGGCCTGTTGGGCTTGAGGTCTGTGAGCGTGATGGTGAGGCGGTCGGTGGTGTGCGTCTGCAGCTGGTCGGGCGCGGCGAGGTACTGCACCTCGAACTCCGTGTAGTCGCCGGCGGGACGGTCCCATGCGAGCGTGATCTCGCGCGCGCCCACATGGGTCGCGTTCAGGCTAGTGATGGGCCGCGGAACTGGGGACCATAACAAACAACTCGAACCTAACTAGAACCATTTTTTCAGGAGGCTAACATTTCATTTGTTTATACTTATGCAGGTAATACTCAGATATATTGGTACAGTTTGTTTGTTTTTAGGTCACATTCAGTAATTTATGTATACTAAATGTATATAGGCTATATACACAATCCAGCATTTAAAAGCAAATTTATACACATCGAATAACTTAAAATATATTAAATTAACAAAAATAAGTTTTAAATGTTCAGTGGAAAGATCATTTTCAATAAATGACAATAAATTTTTATGATGTAATTTGGAACATTAAGAGAGCGGGATTGTTTGTTTATACGAGTCGAGTATGTAGTGTCTCACAGAGTCGTGCCTGCCGCTGCACCGGGTGCGAGGTGACGTTCCTGGAGACTGTCCACATGGTGAGGTTGTAGAGGCGGCCGGGCGTGAGTTGTGCGAACCGCACGCGCTGCGCGTCCGCCGGGTGGCGCGTCGCCTCGCGCGCCGCCTCGCCCGCGCCCTCCAGCCGGAACCGGTACTCGTCGAACTGCGACGCGGCCGCCGGCGTGCGCGTGTACACCACCTGCCGCACCACGCAACACAACACTTCACCTGTGGTGCTTCATTACTCGCACAGAAACATTTTTATAACTAATCAGAGTAACCACTAACTAACTAAATAAAAATTAATATAAATGTCGTTTTCGTAATCAACACCTAGAAAATGAAAACCAAATCGATTTGTTGAAATAAAAATACCATAAAATATAGTTAACAGTTCCCACGAACACGTAAACAGCCAACTTCGTAGTGAATTATTTATTAATATGCACTCACTATAATGCTGGGTAGCTCATCGTCCTTCCCCTCCTCCGCTTCATTGACAATCGTCATCTCTGACTGGATCAGCGGACCTGTTAAATAACAGTTTCATTAGCGTGATGCGATGTTACGGAGAGATTTATTTATTGATAAAGAAATCAAAGGACAGCTCGGCTCCAACGCATCCATCAGTGAGGTTGATACAAGCAGGAGACTCACGCGTGCGTATGAGGTTGATACAAGCAGGTGACTCACGCGTGCGTATGTCCATGGTGAAGAGGTCGCTGGTGAGGTTGTAGGAGTGCGCGGCGATGGCGATGCTGTACCCGCGGCCCGGCTCCAGCGCGTCCAGCAGCGCGCGCACGGTGCGTCCCGCGGGTGAGGTTGATACAAGCAGGTGACTCACGCGTGCGTATGTCCATGGTGAAGAGGTCGCTGGTGAGGTTGTAGGAGTGCGCGGCGATGGCGATGCTGTACCCGCGGCCCGGCTCCAGCGCGTCCAGCAGCGCGCGCACGGTGCGTCCCGCGGGTGAGGTGAGGTTGATACAAGCAGGTGACTCACGCGTGCGTATGTCCATGGTGAAGAGGTCGCTGGTGAGGTTGTAGGAGTGCGCGGCGATGGCGATGCTGTACCCGCGGCCCGGCTCCAGCGCGTCCAGCAGCGCGCGCACGGTGCGTCCCGCGGGTGAGGTTGATACAAGCAGGTGACTCACGCGTGCGTATGTCCATGGTGAAGAGGTCGCTGGTGAGGTTGTAGGAGTGCGCGGCGATGGCGATGCTGTACCCGCGGCCCGGCTCCAGCGCGTCCAGCAGCGCGCGCACGGTGCGTCCCGCGGGTGAGGTTGATACAAGCAGGTGACTCACGCGTGCGTATGTCCATGGTGAAGAGGTCGCTGGTGAGGTTGTAGGAGTGCGCGGCGATGGCGATGCTGTACCCGCGGCCCGGCTCCAGCGCGTCCAGCAGCGCGCGCACGGTGCGTCCCGCGGGTGAGGTTGATACAAGCAGGTGACTCACGCGTGCGTATGTCCATGGTGAAGAGGTCGCTGGTGAGGTTGTAGGAGTGCGCGGCGATGGCGATGCTGTACCCGCGGCCCGGCTCCAGCGCGTCCAGCAGCGCGCGCACGGTGCGTCCCGCGGGTGAGGTGGTGAGGTTGATACAAGCAGGTGACTCACGCGTGCGTATGTCCATGGTGAAGAGGTCGCTGGTGAGGTTGTAGGAGTGCGCGGCGATGGCGATGCTGTACCCGCGGCCCGGCTCCAGCGCGTCCAGCAGCGCGCGCACGGTGCGTCCCGCGGGTGAGGTGAGGTTGATACAAGCAGGTGACTCACGCGTGCGTATGTCCATGGTGAAGAGGTCGCTGGTGAGGTTGTAGGAGTGCGCGGCGATGGCGATGCTGTACCCGCGGCCCGGCTCCAGCGCGTCCAGCAGCGCGCGCACGGTGCGTCCCGCGGGTGAGGTGAGGTTGATACAAGCAGGTGACTCACGCGTGCGTATGTCCATGGTGAAGAGGTCGCTGGTGAGGTTGTAGGAGTGCGCGGCGATGGCGATGCTGTACCCGCGGCCCGGCTCCAGCGCGTCCAGCAGCGCGCGCACGGTGCGTCCCGCGGGTGAGGTGAGGTTGATACAAGCAGGTGACTCACGCGTGCGTATGTCCATGGTGAAGAGGTCGCTGGTGAGGTTGTAGGAGTGCGCGGCGATGGCGATGCTGTACCCGCGGCCCGGCTCCAGCGCGTCCAGCAGCGCGCGCACGGTGCGTCCCGCGGGTGAGGTGAGGTTGATACAAGCAGGTGACTCACGCGTGCGTATGTCCATGGTGAAGAGGTCGCTGGTGAGGTTGTAGGAGTGCGCGGCGATGGCGATGCTGTACCCGCGGCCCGGCTCCAGCGCGTCCAGCAGCGCGCGCACGGTGCGTCCCGCGGGTGAGGTGAGGTTGATACAAGCAGGTGACTCACGCGTGCGTATGTCCATGGTGAAGAGGTCGCTGGTGAGGTTGTAGGAGTGCGCGGCGATGGCGATGCTGTACCCGCGGCCCGGCTCCAGCGCGTCCAGCAGCGCGCGCACGGTGCGTCCCGCGGGCGGCGCGGTCAGGTTCCGCTCGCGGGGCTCCGGCTCCACGCCGCTCTCGGACTCGCTCGCCGTCCAGCGCAGCGAGTACCACTCCACGCGCCCCTTCGGACGCGGCCACTCCAGGGTCATGTTGCGAGTGTCTACCAACGGAGCCACGTTTGATACGGGGTTCGGACCTGGGAAACATTAACATTACACTAAAACTGGACAACATTACAAAATAAATTTATTCGTTCCATAATGTAATCTTTAGCCTAAGTTCACATGACCGCACGAAACAAGATCAAAGTAACGGTCAGCTCACACCGAGACGCGACGCAACGCGACGCGACGATACTAGAAGAGGCCAGTGATTTCGCGCTGCGCAGCGAGACGCCGCGCGGCGAATAGTAAAATCGTTGGCAACGCGACACCTCGCTGCGCAGCGAGACGCCGCGCGGCGAATAGTAAAATCGTTGGCAACGCGACACCTCGCTGCGCAGCGAGACGCCGCGCGACGCAGCGGAACAAGAGACAAGTCGCCACGGCGGCCTCAGGGCGCGTTTATATGACAAGGAATCCCACCGCGTTGCGGCCGCGCGGGCGCCTCGCTCGAATCACTCGAAAAACTAATGTAAACTCTATTGACTAAGCCATAATGTTTAATTCTTCGCAACGCTCCAACCACGCGGCGACTGCGCGCTCATGTAAACGCGATCGCGCGGCCACCGCGCGGCCGCCGCGCGGTTAATTACTCACAAAGAATTTCACCGTTAAGTCCTAGTTAATAAAACATACATTTGCTATGACTGAACAGTCAGTACGCGGTCACCGTGCGGCCGCCGCGCGGCGGCCGCACGACATTTTTCGCGTCGTCTAACCGCAGCCGGCGTCTCGAGACGCAGCGCTGCGTGGTGCAACGTGTTATAAATTATCACAATGAAATGTGTATCTTATCGTGTAGAAAGTAAAGTTATATTTTGAGTCGCTCTTTTAAAGTGTGCGTGCAGCGTCGCGTCGCGTCTCGGTGTGAGCTGACCCTAACATCTACATTACCGCGCGCAAGTTCTTGGAGCGCGCGGTGCCGCGCTTGTATCGACTCGGTCTCTGGGTCCGCGCGGTTTGACACGGACAGATGCATAGATCAAAGAAAGATGAATAGCGTCTTCGCTATTCATCTCTCATATTTCATCTTTCGGTTTATTTATTTATCGATGAAGTCTCAGGCTGGGATATAAAGTGACAGGATAAAAGAAAGTCTTCGACTTAAACTATGATACATCTTCTATAATATCGCCTTTTTCTTTTTCTGCGATGTCTCAGTTTTCGGTATAAAACCTAAAAACAAGTTTCCTACTTCAGGTCCATTCTAAATATAAGTTGATGTCTGAATGCTGCGCGTCTGCTATCATGTGAACACATCCACCGCAAGTCGCCAACAAAGAAAAACAATATGGCGCAGGCGAACAGTTTTTTCAACTCTTATATCAGATATAACATTTGTCATTACAAAGCCACCCGAATATTGACTTCAAAAACATTCACAAGCTGACACCTGTATTCCCGGAGAATTAAGTAGAGGTGCAACTAATGCTGTAACTACGGTTCTCCTTACTTATTTCCGTCCCATGATAATATGATAGGCGCTTAGGTTTTAGGCCTTGTTAGAGACAAATTTTAATTGACAACATTTCATTTTTTCAACATACCTCTATTAGTAGATTAAATAAAATTAGATCCAAATTAAAGAGACCCATTTCTTTCCTTTTTTCCGAAATCGACTGTTTTCATTCATGAATTCTCTTTTGAATTGTATTTCATTCGAAACCGATGTTAAAACGCCAAATGACGTCATATATACGGCATGACGGTGTTTATACCTTTAATTTACCTTTAAACTAAACTGTTAGTTGACGCTATTGGATTTTTTTGGTGTGTTTAAAAATGACATTTGTGACATTATCAAGTAATATTAATGTAGTTCTATTTTTAACTTATGGATAAAGGACAAACGTCATTCAACCGTATATGTGACGTCATCAAACGTTTTTTGGTTTTTATTTTTTTACTCCGAAATTAACTAGTAATAAAAAATTTAAAAAAATGGGTGCGTGTACTTATGTACGCGCGTGAGAAGTTATACTTCTTTGTTATTTATTCAATTTAATAGCAAATATTAAAAATTAATATTATTATTTGATGTTCAATTTTAATTTTTATCACAAACTTTTTATTAAATGTTTTTTAAATTTATTTCTTTATTTTGTGAATATTAAATAACCAATAATAAGTATTTAACATTAATAATTTAATAATATTTAGTGTTAATTATATTAAATAAAAGTATTTTAATTTATATCAATAAATAATACATACGGATAGTTAACCTCAATTATATTGGAGCACTTGAAAAAGTATATAAGCACAATTTTTTTCACTAATATTCACAAATAGTAAGTAATATCAATCAAAATATAAATAAATAAATAATACATACGGATAGTTAACCTCAATTATATTGGAGCACTTGAAAAAGTATATAAGCACAATTTTTTTCACTAATATTCACAAATAGTAAGTAATATCAATCAAAATATTCAATTTAAATCACTACTGAATATAATTTATTAGCACATATATAAATTATAAAGGACATTGTCAAAAATGGCCTATGAATCAACACGCATGAAACATTTACTATAATAATAATTATTATTTATAATGTACATTATAATTATTATTATAGTAAATGTTTCATGCGTGTTGATTCATAGTTTCAATAGAACGGACACTTATTAATTTCGAAAACAATTTAAAAAGTATTCACTTCCGTCATAGTCCTCGGTATTATAATTTTTGGTTCAAATTCGGGTTTTTAATAGGCAAAGGTATTGTAGCTCATACAGCCAAGTCTTTGTAACAACACTCTTAAGCTTCGCATTGTTATGCATTTCGCCAAAGACAAGTGTAATTTATTCTCAAGTCTTCACAACAACGATGAAATATCGTAACATTAATAATTTAATAATATTTAGTGTTAATTATATTAAATAAAAGTATTTTAATTTATATCAACATATCCACTCGACATGATAGAAGTACATTCTACTCTCTTCGCGTTTATGCGAGCCTGGTACTTTTTACGGCAACATGTTCCGAATAAGAAAAAACCTAAAGAGTTTTTCTTTGTCTAAATCGTCATTTGTTTATTAATTACGGCTACTTTCACTCTCATCATTTTTTCTTAACGCGCCTAACTTCATACTGTTAATTTTTTGTGTCACAGGTGCGCGCGCATCTTAAAATTTCACTCTCATAATTTTTTCATAACGCGCCTAAAGAAGTATAACTTCAAAAATATAGTCGAACTTAGGATAGCAAAATAAAGAAATGGTATTTTTGTTTTAGGCACTTTTGGTTTTTTAAATGTTGTCAATTCCGGCCAACTAATTCAAATCTATAACTCTTAATACTATTTAATTTTTTGACTGGCCATATTATAATTTGAACCTAGGATAGGCAGACATTAATTAGGCAGTTAATTTTTTGAATTCAATAAGTATTAACGACAAACAAATATCATTTTCATTTAAACTTTGGATCCGAATTCAATATTTGTGATTTCTGATCCCTCCATTTATCGATTTTAAATTAAGGCCATACCCCCAGCAAAACGCCACCCGATCGAGATTTTTAGAGGCTATCTAGTCATTACTTAAAATAAATATTGATTAAAAAAATATACAATATATTTCTACAATCTGTCAGCTTTACTTTGTTCGATTCAAATTCATGTTAATGTTGATATATTTTTTTAAACTGTCGTTATAATTGTACCATAAAAATGAGAAAAATATAAAGATTCCGTGCGTCTCCTTTTAAAGCACAGATTGTTTTCATATGAGATTAACATCACTAGATAGGCTATTTAATAACGAATATTTTGCCCGTTTTAAATTTTTGAAAAGATCAAAACCTGATTTTTAAATCAATTATTCGCTAAATACGTGCATATTCTGCACGAAATCACATGCCGAGTACACGAGTCAGTATGCCGCGAGTCAGTCAAGGTCATTTGCTTACGGAAAGCCCTTAACTGATATTTTAAGTAATTAGAAGGAATTTGGGTTCTTAATAACTAACGAAATAATCCTGTTTATCGGTTCACCATGTATTCGGTCCCACTGCCAATTTCGGGAAAGAGGTCAGTCCTTTCGTGTACTACGCTGGCCCAATAAGCTGTGGATGTTGGAGTGGATACTCACGGACAGTATGTTCAGTGGAGAGAGGCGCGCCGCTCTCGACGGTGTCGCCTTCGGCCGCCTCGCTGCCCGTGTCCAGTTGTATGATGTACCGCTCGCCGTGGGTCATGTTCGCGATCTGTGACCACGAGATGTGCTTACAGGATATTCCCCACTACCGTACACATGGCGTCATATTTTCAACTTAGCTGGTTTACATTTAGTTAGCCAAGCTGGTCAATTTCAGACTAAAATTATCCAGCTAACATATTTTATGATAATTATAAAGAAAATTATTAGACATGATTTGTTTTTTCAACAAATCGTTATGGGTGTCAGTTTCGAGGTTTTTGGGGTGTCTTTGACTAGACTTTTAATGGACTTTCATTGAACTTTGACTGGACTTACACGGAACTTTAACTGTACTTTTACTAAACTTTGGTTTTCATTAGACTTTTACTCAACTTAAACTGATCTTTGGACTATCATTAGACTTTGACTGGATTGTGATTTTAGTGTACTTTCGCCGGACATTGACTGGACTTTTACTGGAATATAAGTGGGCTTTCACTGGACTTTGTCAGGACCATGGTGGACTGGACTATTAACTAGGGCGGAACTGTTTATTATGATTATATAATAAGAAGTTTGCTAATCATATAAAACAGACTATATTAAGCAACTATAAGCTTTAAAGTAAGTTTAAATTTCTAAACATATATTAACAACGTTACATATATTTGCAAATAGTTATTGAGGTGAGGTATTAGATACAATTGATTAAGTAAGTGTAGTACCTCTGCATGGTCCTGTTCAGGCGGCAGCGGGTCGAGTTCGGTCCAGCGCTGTTGGTCGCGCGTGCGGTAGCGCAGCAGGAACGCGCCCACGGCGCTGTCCTGCGGCGGCGGGCCGCGCCACCGCGCCACCGCGCTGTTCGACGTCGCGCGCTCCACCGACAGCGAGCGCGCCGGCAGTGGACCTGTACACACGCGACATGTACTCACCCACACACTACACCCACACACCACCACACTCCAGCGACACTCACGGACTGGTTTGTAGAGCGTGTGCCGCTCGCTGAGCAGGCCGTGGCTGACGGCCGCCACCTGCACCTCGTACACGGCGCCCGGGAACAGATCCGACAGTGTGGCGCTCGTGCTCTGCGTCTCCAACTGCACAAATACAACGCTCCCATACAACAACACTGCTAACGATCTATCATTTTAATTGCTCATGAGTATAAAAGGAATCATTAATATATTGCCGATCTATGATGGGGAGAAAATTCTTGTAACACCTTCCTTATATTTCGGCGAATATGAAACGGTCGTGATGATTTTTGTATTCGATAAAATTTACCTGTATGGGGGTTGTGCAGTATCATCAGTACATACCTTCCTATATCCAGGTTGTCCTTTCCTTCTGTACTGTAGTTCGTACGCGTCCTGTCGTGAGGTGACGTCGGATCGCCACGAGAGCTTCAGCTGTCGTCGAAGTGGAGAGTCGGATGAGTCGGGTGTATCGGTAGTGTCAGTAGTGTCAGTGGTCCCGGTGGTGTCGGTAGTGTCGGGCACGGGCACCACGACGGGCGCGAGCGGGCGCGTGGCGGCCCACGTGGCGGTCTCGTTGGACTCCACGCCGCGGGACACCGCGAACACCTACACAAACACATACACCGCGTTACAGGAACGTGTGCTCATATGCAAGGCTCATTACATACACACCACAATATTTATGTACGAATCTTTTGAAAACCGAGACGTCCTAAAAATTCACGTTAATTTTAATCACACGTTTATTAATATCGATAAAATCACTATCATTATAAATGACATTGTCTTTTTAATAAACCCGAATTACGTGTACGTAATTCTACGAAAATACGTACGTCACTTGAAAACACACAAAAATAACAAACAAATTTACGTTACGAATTAACAGGAAAAGAGCTTGTGTACTTCATGCTTGATTCTTCTATCTATGAACTTGGCTTACAGCTGACGAACCTCTTGTAGTCCATTACATAATTATCAACATCACCAACTTAAAACTCCATTTCATAATACTTGCTTTTAGTCAAGTAGTATATAACTTGTAATAATAGTTAATAGTTGTAATCTTACTCCATAAACTTAGGCCATATCGAACTAACTACGTCAAATAAATGTTGATACTTAACAACTATTTTTTAATAATACAAGATGAAAATTGAAGGTCTGTGGTCTCACTGTTTATCATTTAGTGTTCTCCAAAGTTGTAAGTACAATATCGACATGTTATCGATTCGATAAAAAAAGAAAATTCTTTATTCATGTCCTAGTAATGCAATCGGCTCAGACGCTACGAGGAGTGAAATATTTGCATCGTACATATACGTTGATTGAATTTGATTACGCCTTTCTATGACAGGTTGTATACAGGGTTATTTTTAAAACACCAGCAACCTCGCAGGGGTAGATAGCTGTCCCCATACGGAACAACTTTTGTTCTACGAGTTTGGATATAACTCAATAAATTTAAAAAAAAATGATTTTACAAGTTTTTGTTGTGTCGTGTTTTTCTTCGTAGTATGCGGCGCGGCGCGGCGTGCGCGCGCGACTCAAAGGCGCCGCTCAGCTGAGCGGCGCGTTGACCTTCAAAGGAGCTAGCCCAGTTCCCCACGCTTCGCGTATTTGTTTACGTAATCTGCGATGCGCGTTGTAACAATCAAGACGGAAATTAAATGAATACTTATTTTTGTATGAAAATAAAATCTAACAAATTATCAAAAGTCGTAGAACAAAAGAAGTAGCTTATAACCTTAGGAATCTACCCCTGCGAGGTTGCTGGTGTTTTAAAAATAACCCTGTATATGTATACACTCAACGAAAATACTAAGCGGCGACCACACAACACAATCATCAACGTCTCTACCGAGTGGCGATTTGGTTATTACATTAAATGATACAGCGGTTAAAACTAGTCGATATAAGTTTGTTCAAAGAATAAAATTAACATTTATATCAAATATAAAAACATGCAACTTTCAAACAAAATAAATATCCTAAAAATTGCCATGAAATAAAACACCTTGTTAAATAGTAGTTCAATGACTTTTAAAAGCGGCGATGATAGGTACTTTGTCTCACACATGTCCGTGTCGCATCGCCGCCCGTGGGTCATTGACCTAGCAGTATTTGTCGGGTGATATCCTTACGCATTTACATGATGTTCTCAAATGTTAAATCAGAAAAAAATGTCTCTTGACTAAGATATCGTAGGTATTTCATTTTTTTTTTGTGTATGGTTAAAGAATGACACGTAGTATACGTGGTATCATTTAACGTGATAACCTTATCGCCACACGGTATATACGTTGCATCAACATTGCGTAACTTCAAAATATTTGGTGTGTTGTTAATAGTTCCTCTATTGAAATTTCTCAGTATCAATTGGAAAATATCTGTAATTTTTAAATGACTAAATAAATATGAATAGAAAAAAAACCTATTTGACTAAACCAACTATCAAATGGGAACGCCCATAAAATGCCTGGAAATGGACAGAAACTTCAAATAGTCATATAATCTATTTAGATTAAAATAAGAATAGTTGTATTATTCTCTAGTTTTACACACTAGGGGAAAAGTATTATAATTATTATTATAGTATTTTATTTGATTGTCGTAAATGTACATGAATGTCGAATTTGGCACTGGTAAACATAAATCATATTTGACAGATAGTTTTTCTGTTTAAGTTATTCGTATGTACCAAACTTTTTGTTTCCGATTCGACGTCCGCTCCAATATAAAACCTCATTGTTTTATCTATTTTACTTGTCAGATCCCAATTTTAACACACGTAACGTCATATAATTTAGGCAAAATGTTTTAACCAGCTTCCCCCAAGTTTTTGGATAGACGTTTTAATTGTAATAGATTTACATTGATTTTATCTACAAATTGGTATATAATTCATTTTTGTTCATCTTAGGCATTTTTTTGTATGGGAGATGGGCATTCCCCTTTAAAAACGTTTTATTTATGTATTTAATTTAATAAAAGTTCAATACAGAATACAACAACAGCTAATAATAAAATACAATACACAATTACAGTAGAATATGTACCCTAATCATGACAATGAAAATAAAATGAATTAATTAATTAAATGAATTAACGCCGATCCTTCCATTTGGGACTTATAATGCCGCTAACATTACAACACCTTCAAATTTACAACAACATTTTGCCTAAAAGGTTAATAAGAAACAATTTGGCATAATCTTAGGCTTGTAAATGACATAATTGTCCACTTGTTCAAACACTGCAATGTCCATTCAGTGTTGGTATCAGAAAATGTATCGTATATTGCAAAAACGATTTTATTTTGATATGCGGAGTTGTTGAGATAGTGTGTATGTAATGTATAATGTATATGTTGTGGGTAACGTATCCTCGTTCCCAGGTTACCTTGATGGTGTAGTTCCGTCCGGGCAGCAAGGTGTCGAGCGTGACGTTGGTGGCTGACGTCATCAACGTGTTGCTGTCGTCACGTGACGGACCCGCCTCGTGGTACGACACCTGGCCACGGTCATAACATACTCGTTTAATATAACATTATAAATCCGTACGGCTTATCGGGGAGATATATAAAAATATATTTATTTATAAGTTGTGTATAATACGCGTAAAATAATTTGGTCGGTCCAAAGTTGGTGTTATGGTGTCGCGGTAATTTTTCCAGTGTTTTAGTGAACCATCTGGTACGGCGGTGACTACCATTATAACCTATCACCTACACTAAGACTAAATGATGACTTGAGTGAGTATGTTCAGGCCAGACAAGTTATTTTGCACGTATTGTACTGTGATACACTATAACAAAGGCAATTGAAACCTGTATATCAGTGAATAAATGTGTATTAGTATGGTAGTGTTGTGATGTATCATGTATGTCGGTGTCGGTGTAGGTGTTGTCGTGCGTCCTATACCTTGTACTCGTCCTGCGTGCTGCCGTCGGGCGGCGTCCACCACACCACCACGCCGCTCTCCGCGCCGCCGCCCCCGCCACTCCCCCCGCCACCCCCCGTCGAGTGGCGCCACTGCACCGAGCGCACCGGCAGCGGCTCTGTACACAACATTATACACATCGATACCGCAACACTGAACACGCGCGTTACCGAGGCACGACACGACGACACCGACCACAGCGACACGAGGGACATTTAACAAATCAACCATGTCACTGTACATAATATTGTGTACTAGTTTTTGCTTGCGGCTTCACTCACTTGAATGTCATTTTCACTTACACAAATATAAATGTATAAGAATAATAGGTTGATATCACGGTCTGTTCTCGGTCTATGCTGAGACATATACGTCTTCGCTCCCGTTTCATTCTGGGTATTATTTTGTCCAACTCATCGAGTCGTTGCCCCCGTGTGGTGGGTGTCGTGTGTGTACTGGCAGTATACTGACTGAGCGTGAGGTCTGTGGCGGCGGGCCAGGAGGTGACCTTGCCGGACATGGTCTTGACGGTGACGGTGTAGTGCGCGCCGGGCTCGAGCCCGTCGAACTCGCAGGCGGGCGGGTCGTCGCGCGCGCGCACGATGGGCGTGAGGCGCCGCGCCGCGCCCGCCCCGCCGCCGCCCGCGCCCGCGCCGCCCGCGCTAGTCACAGACACTTGGTACTTCTCGAACTCGCTGCAACATGCAACATGCAACATACAACACAACACTTCATTACCTATTCTTGTTCTATATTCATTTTACAACATTTTATTATTCACATAACATTTAGTGATATGCGTACAAAATCCGCCATGATCTCGTCAATTCAGCTTGACACACAATTTACTACTTTTGTCGAAAAAAAATGTTTTAAGTGAAACTTCTTTAGCACCGTTGTAATTTAAAAATTCAATGAAACGAAAAAGCGACAGTAAAAAGAGACAAACATCTTCATAAATAGAATTTAACCTGCGAAAGAATGAGATAGATGCTATCACGTGTCTTTGCGCCTGCGTCCAACGGTGCCTTCGTAAAATATGTCATAAACACGTGAATGATACACCATTCACGTGTTTTATTTTTTCTAAAGTTTCACTTCTGCCATGTGTAAATTGCGCACACACACTTTTTTAAAACTCTAACAAAACAGTTTTTCTCTAGATTCAAAAGGTATCTAAGTTTTACGTTCTTCAAACGCATTAGAAACAGTACTAAGTAAAATAATGTGAGTAGTATGATCGTGTGTGTGACCTCTCATCGGCCGGCGGCAGCCACGTGACGCGGAACGCCGTCTCGCGCAGGTCGGCGAGCGGCGCGGTGACGTTGCGCGGCCGCAGCGGCACGGTGCGGTACTGCGCGGTGGTCGGCGCCGAGATCTCCGGCTCGGACACGGTCTGCACGGAGATGTTGTAGGCGCGGCCCGGCACCAGGCCCTTGAACGCGGCCTGCGCCGGGCCCGGCGGCTCGCCCTCCTTCTCTACGTACAGCTCCGAGTCGCGCGCGTCCGGCGGCACGATCGACACCTGCAACACACAACACACAACATGGCAACTCATTGTAACTTTACACTACAATATACTTACTAAGTATCATGCCGAACAAAAATACATATTATATCATTGACTTAGACTTAATAATGGTGAAGCGTAGCAAGGAAGTCTAGTCGACAAGTCAGTATTTCAGACCCCGAGCCAAACTCAACGATCCATAGCACTTGCTGACCAACAGATGTAATATTGAACCAATCAACCGAATGAGAACAACGTGGTGAGATCACGTTACAAATTGCCCCGCAGTGAAAAGAAACTCGATAGTTGATAGTACGAATGTTTGAAGGTCGATGCTTTTTGTGTGTTAACACCGAAAAAATGCGGTGTTGTTATTTTGGCCCGTGTAACTCACCTTGTAATGCGTGTATGCTCCGGGCGGGTACGGCGGCTGCCACAGCACCAGTAGGGTGGTCTCGTTGCGGAACCACACGATGAACTTGCCCGGCGTGTTCGGCTCTGCGGACACCGGCCACACACACGTACACACACGGACACGGACACAAACACGTACACGTACAGTACAGTACATAAACATTAAACACATGGTCAGACGGTTCACATTCGGAACTTTG
Organism: Amorpha juglandis; assembly: GCA_949126905.1. Classification (NCBI taxonomy): domain Eukaryota; kingdom Metazoa; phylum Arthropoda; class Insecta; order Lepidoptera; family Sphingidae; genus Amorpha; species Amorpha juglandis. Next base: position 17,928,486 of record OX421371.1, on the reverse strand, counting down.
TTCAGCCGGTTCGTTACTAGTGTAGAGAAAGATGCAAAATGAAAAGCCAAAGTAAAGGGATGTCGAACCGTATGACCGCGTTTTAAGCAAAGACTACTACAACTACTTATATGAATCTATGACAGTTACCGTTCAAGGGCTAGACAGACACATTTTCTGCGGAATACAGTATGGTGTACTATTGATTGAGTACGTATAAAAGCTGCTTGTACCACTCTCTCCATTGCCACTTTCATACTTGACATCGTACTTGTACGCGAATTATATAATTTACTCGCAGACTATAATTAATGGGACCAAACGGGCCTCGTGGGGCAGCCCATAGGCACTGACACAAACTAACTGAACTATCAAATAATATTTTAAAAAAAGCGTGTAAAAATACTATAAACTGTGTAGATTTTTCATTGCTCTTGTCATCATTGTCAAGTTTCCATGCATGCAATAATTTTTTTAAATAAAATTTTCGTTATTTTTCTAAAATGCGCTACGTATATTTATGGGTGTGTACTCATGTTTATAATGAACAATGTAAGCATGCGGCATGCGACAACAAGCCTGATGCTCCGGGCTGACGAGCTGCCTTCACAACACCCACGTTACACTGCTCGTGTGCATACAATTCATCGTTATTATGCATTATTTTTAATGAAGTTGTGATTAATGTACATTACAAGGAGGGCCACTGGGCAGACGATAGACTTTTTGTATTGTTAGGTGCTCACAGGTTGTTCATCTCTCAAAAAATATTCCTCCTCGGTGAAGGGGGAAGTTTTCGGCATGATTCGTCGTAAGCCCAGTAGTGTATCGGGAACATTATTGTACATATAACATAAAGCGGGGTGTACAGGCACGAGGCAGTTGGTCAGCGCGGATTGGTGTAGCGACTCTGGAACGCTACGTGTGGCTAAACTTACTGAGCTCCTGGGCGGCGGGCAAACATTGTAAATACGTTAATAAACAATCTCTGACTAGTATAAAACTAAGTCACGTAGTATAACTAAACTCATAGATAATTAATTATTTGGTAAGTACCTACCTAACTATAATCACAATATGTATCTATATAGACATTAAATTCGCGCGAAGCCGGGAGTCGGGACGGATCGCTACATACTCGCTACAATAATTTAGAAAATGTATATTTAACACAGGCGATCGCGAACGAAAGATCAAACTATAGCCTATTTACTGACACAAGTCGCGTATCTTACTGTGGGGTTAGGATTATACGTGTGATTGTTGGATGTATTTGTATTTATTTACTAGAAAACATTTATATTGTAGCAAAATAATGCCGGTCACATATGCTCCCAGAAATCTACACCGTCGAACAGATTATTATCTGTTTTAGACAGGAAAGTGTGGCTGGCACATCCATGGAACGTAACGATATCGTTTTGAAATAACACTTCCGATTAGTACAAATAGGAAAATGACTCCTAATTAAAAAACTAAATGATGTTTCAGAAATGTCAGTTATGTTATTGAGAAAACTTTCATTTTGTTTTTATTTTATTATTGTGTCATTTCCATGAGCATTTCGTGATAGAAACACCCAATATCACTTTTACCCGACCCGGGGATCAAACCCGATACCTTAACAGAGCAGACGTACCATGTAAGAATTACATCTGCGCCACCGAGGCACATAATCGCATAATAATCTGTAGGGAATCCAGATATCGAATTATAATATTTATAAACTGTAATTAGGGCCGATCCTTTGATGTCCGAATAAATGTTATTAGCCATGTAACGCGTAAGACAGCCAATTTAAGAATAACCAATTCGACATATTTCATTCTTATTTTTCGTATTTCATTATAATATGATCGACATCACTACTAGGGATTGCAATCCGGAAAACCGGATTCGGTAATCCGGCGGATCCGGCATCATTTTACGTCCACCGGATCCGGTACCAATATACCGGATCCGGCGACCGGATCCGGTGCTACAATTTTTAGATATTTAAATAGAGTTGTCGCATTATTAGGTACTTTACTATGCCAAAGAAAAAAGGCATACGATCAGAAATGACAAAAATCTTGGAAAGAGTTGTTCAAGATGATAACTCTAAAGAAAAATTTGGAAGAAATAGTAGAAGAGAACTTAGATTCACTCTCACTAAATAAATATTTGACATTACAGGAAGAATTACAATTACAAATCCAGCAAGAAACCATGTGTTATAGCTTACATACTAAACAAGAGAAAGATTTTCATAAAGTACTAAAAAAGTAAATGACTACATTTGAAAGGTCACGAAGTTTTGACGGAGTTCGAAGAGAATACTTGTCTGCTATTTATGACTATTTGCTGTCAATAAAGCCGACAAGTGTAGAAACTGAAAGGGCTTTTTTGGCCGCAGGCTATATTTGCAGCTCTATTAAAAGTCGACTAGCAGATGACACAATAATTAACAATATTTGTTTTCTACGATCCTTTTTTCAAAATCAACATTGATTTTCTATGTATAATGAATATTAAGACAATTATTACTTAAAATTCGACTGAAAATCATTATTTTTCGTAAGTTGATTAAACTAAAAAGTTGAAATTATAAGACAAACTCATTATTGTGATAATTGTGCCATTCATTACAAAGATTCATCAAATCATGATGGTGCCTGTCATAAATATAAGACTTGTTTGTTGCAATAGTTAGCATTCTCAAATACTTAATTAATTATTGTGATCTCATCTCAATAAATTACGTAAGGTTAATTATATTCGATTTTATAATTTTACTTACTAAAATAATTGATCCATATGTGAAAGTGAAAACTATGAAAATTGAGCTACTTGTTTTATCGTTAAAATTTTACTAGTTACCTACACTACTAAATTTTATTTGTTTGCTCGTTGTCTAATCTTAACATTAGATTGGAAATATTTTTTTTATTTGTTTTATTTTTTATGAACTACCTATATTAAGCACAATAACACTTGATTAACTTACTAACAGTTCATTTTGAACCGAAAAGCGAAAATCACCCTGACTTGATCAATCCGGCCGGATCCGGTCGGATCCGGCCGGATCAGTGGAAATCCGGTCGGATCCGGCCGGATTAGTGGAAATCCGGCCGGATTGAAAATGACGCCGGATTGCAATCCCTAATCACTACCCAGCACCTATTCCTGTTAACTGGCAACACTACAGAAAACTGCCATTATTTGTTCACTTGTGATATCACTTACGTACTTCTGCAATAAATAATGGATTTACATTAATTTGTATTACCATTTTAAATGGTAGGTCCTATTTAAGGTTAATATATTTTGGCTCGAATTGTCTCCCACAAGAGTAAAGTGAAGTATATATTTCCCAACATAAAATAATGATATTTGCTTTTCGTAGTAATTTCGTATTCGCTGTACAAGTAACGATGTATGACTTTATTTAAAAACTACATATATACATGTTTATAAATAGATTACGATTTTAACTTTACAAAACTTGATTATAACGTTTAGTTTAGAACTGATTCATCGCTACATCCGTAGAGCTGTCAAATCACAAAATAGGCGGAAGTAGCACCCACACCATACTATCTGAAAAAGTCATATCGCACCGAGCATTGTTTGTTCGAGCTTATTTGTCGGCCTGAGCTATTAAAAAAATAGTAATGTGTGTCTACCACGTGACGAATGCTCCTATTTCTTTCGATTTTCGATAATATGTTGTCAGATTAAAAAATCATCTCGATTTCATTCTCGGAGAGTGTGAGATACCTATACATGAAGCGCATTGATCGGAAATATCCGTCGAAAGTCGGGACTCGCGCCGCTCTCGTTTATTATTTCAAATGTTTCAACGTCAACGTTTCGACATACATCTTTATCTTCATTTGTTTCAACTTGCTGGTGAATAAATACATTGAATACATTGTATTCAGTATAGATAGATAATACTAATACTATATGTGAAACGTGACCGACAACTGTTGTTTTTATGTAGTCGTTAATTGTCACATGTCAATAATACAATGAAGTATTTTTATGGACTGACCTAAAATGTGTCCACACCGTAGACATAGTGCTAAACAAATGCAGCATGTATTTCGTAATGTGTATTAAACCGACCATGTCATAATACACTCCTTTGCAAAAAAAACGGGCGGGTTTGATTTTTTAACATTATTGGTAATAATTTAGTTCTTCAGAGGTTTTAATAGCCAAACTATGTTACTGGCACTTAATAAAGAGTCTGGGTATGAAAAAAAGTTCATTCCAAATTCAAAACTTTTGTTTTTTAAATTATTAATCCCTTTTTCATTTTGTGACACTTTTCGCGGGTTTGCGGTTAAAAGGTTATCAAGCAACTAAAAGTAACTTTTCGTTATTTTTAGTACAACAATTTATGTTTATCGCATAATTCTGCCTTATTGTGACTTAAAACAGATATCTTTGTGTCTATCGTAATGGCAGAAAAAGCAATGAGAGCTAGTAAAATTATAGCGCTGCTGGAAGAGGGGTGTAGCCAATGTTACGTCTCACAGCGGTTAAACGTGAGTCGTTCAACCGTACAAAGAACCTGGACTCGATACCAAGAGACAGGTTCCGTTCAGAGAAGGCAAGGTTCTGGGAGAAAACGTTGCACACAGCCGCGAGACGATCGCTTTTTAGTGACTCAGGCGCTGAGGAACCGCAAATGCAGTTACATAGACCTCAAAAGAAACCTTGAAGAGGTACGAGGAGCACAAGTTAGCCTATGGACTGTGAGGAGAAGACTTTTAGCTGCTGATATACGTAGTCGACGACCAGCGCGGGCCCCCAAGTTACTCCGTGAGCACCGGATTGCGCGGTTGAGGTTCGCTAGAAATTGCCTATCTTGGACACCAGGTAACTGGAGTAGCGTACTCTTCTCCGATGAGGCTCGAATTTGTCTGCATGGTGAGGACCGACGTCGGCGAGTGTTACGAAGACCAGGGGAACGCTATGCCGATGTGTGTTTTGAAGAAATCACCCCTTATGGTGGAGGGTCCGTTATGTTTTGGGCGGGCGTAACTTCCAACTATCGTACCGAGATAGTATTCATAGAAAATGGCTCACTAAATGCGCATAGGTACATAACAGAAATCCTTTCTCAAAATGCACAACCCGCACTGACTGTAATTGGTGAAGATGCCATTTACATGGACGATAATGCTCGGGCCCACCATTCTGGCGACGTAGATGCTTATATGCAAGAGGTCGGTATTCGTCGTTTGGATTGGCCAGCGCGGAGCCCCGACCTTAACCCCATTGAGCACGTTTGGGACCTCCTAAAAAGGCGAGTACGATCTGTCCAACCACCTCCACAAAACATCAGAGAGCTTAAACGTGTAATCTCGACTGAGTGGGAACACATTCCACAGGACACCATCAAAAGCCTGGTGGGAAGCATGCCAAGACGATTACATGCCGTAATCGCTGCAAGAGGAGGTCATACTCGTTATTAATTTTTATTTTTTAATGTCTCTTTTATTAAAATACCATAAAAATACTCGTAGTCTTAATTTCATTATACCCATAAAAATGTCCATTTTAACACGGCTCTCTGTTTACATTGACTAAAACACCGATACCAGGATAAAAGTGTTAAAAAACTAGATTCTCATTGATAATAAGAAATTTCTAGTCATCCAAGCTAATGACATACTAAAAATATAATAATATTTACCCATAGAAAAGCTAAGGTAAAGTGTGTGTGTAAGGTGCCCGTTTTTTTTGCAAAGGAGTTTATATTGTTTAATATCGTCGTGACGTCCAGAAATCAATTTAGGGATGAGAAAGTTCTATTGAGGAGTTCTTTCACTACCTTGAAGTACGAAAAGGCATTTTTCGTGCGTTCAACTTAGCCTTCACTTCACTGTGTTTTTAGTATATTTTGTACCGAGATGCACGCAAGTATACACTGCGGCGATTTGAACGCCAGCGTTAACATAGCATCCCATGTGTGCATGTGTTTTGCGATATTTGTTTTGAGTGCGTTTTGTATGAGGACGCGCGCGATGTTACACACAGCTGCGATATCATCGATGGTCTGACGGAATTGTGCTGCCAAATTGTATGATTGGATACAAAAACTTTATAATAGGTTTGTGTTTTTTCTATGGGATGCTCGTCGAATGTCATGTATAATTGCGTACGTAAGCAATAGTAAAATAAATAACGATAATACAATACATTATTAAGTATTCTGCGTTTAATATTTAATATGTAAAATATTATAATCATCCGAAAAAAATGATCGCAACCCTACCTAAGCCGCCCGGCGGCCCTTCATTGGTGGAAGCCGAATATATCGCACGATTTAATCGCGGCAGTGTTGTGGAGGAGTTTTGGCGGGAATTCTGACAGTGCAGTTCATCGCTTATTTTAATTTATTTCATAAACTAGTTTACAGTTGTGTTTGTTGTACAAAAGTGGTGTGGATTTGTTCAATAAACATTAACGGCGATGAACAGTGTATGGAAACATTGAAATAAGTGAATTAAGCATCGTACTGAAAGGAGTTAACACCAAAACTCGGGCAAGACCTTGAAATCGACCGCACCCGTGTTTCATCGTTCTTTTAAAAATAACTTTAGAATAAATTATACTTGACACTGGCAAAATGCATAATAATGCGAAAGCCATAAATAAAAAAGAAGAAGTGTTGTGGAGGCTTTACGTCTTAATGCATTTACATTGAGTTCAGGCTAAAATGTAGCCTAGCTCACTCAGATTAGGCACTACTGGGGTTTGGCACCAGTGGGTATTATTGAAAATGGCCCACACTTAAAGGAGCTACGCTGCCATATACAGGCAAAGGCTACAAACTTAACACCCCTGGTTTATTATCGGGGATTCAAATACATACTGGTAAAGAAGGCAGTGCTTGCACTGTATTAAAAACAAGAGTAGCGCGACCAAGTTTAATTTATATCATAACAAGTTTCACCAACGTATAATATGCAAATGCAGTAAATATTGCGATATGTATGTATATTAAAAATAGCCGTGTACCTACATAATCGACATCACTATTGACATGAATTTAGACTTAAGGTCATTTTATATGTATTGACAACAAAGTAAGTATGTAAGTGGAACATATTCGGGCATATTACATATCGTAGGCAGTAGACTAACTTTAAACTAGGTTTGTATATAAAATCAGTTGGTTTAAATGGGTCACCATAGTAACAATTTGAAATAAACCCAGTACAAAATAAGCAGCAGCAGGCCGCTGCCTTACGTTAGTTTTCTGTGTGACAGTAGCACCAGCACGAACGGCCTGGCCCATTCATGCTGTAGACATCAGAACCACGCTGTAGACTGTCTACAGTGTGGCTCTGATAGAGATATAGAGTGACGCGGCCGGACTCTCCATCTTCATTCTTATTTATACGATTGAATTTTGAATGACGGAAAAATTCACGTGCCGTTGTGAACGCAGCTCAGTGTTTTGTTTTCATTATAACTAGTAATATCACTCGTATGTGATAGACTTATGGTTGAATTTCAATTGTTAACGAGTTTAGTTTGTTCGCCACCACTCCGGCCGAGTCGGTCTGCGCTGACCGTATTAGATGGCCGTGACCGGAGCGCGAGGGCTCGGCCGATCAGTTTCGCGATTGTGTTTGGGGCACCATTCGCCCCTCTGTCTTGATAAGCGTGTGACCTTCACTATGGACACATCACAGACGGTGATATTAATACGGCACGCCCAAACATATGCAAAGTTTTTTTTATGTCGTAAACTCGTTACTCAGATGCTACCTAGCTGTCTTGATCTACTGGCGTCTTTTCCTTATGAAGTCATTATAAAGACAAAATTAGATTTTTAAGACTAAGGTTGATTTTGTTAATACGACTTGGATGCAATTTGTTTAATGTGATATGTTTCACACAAAATGCATAATTTCGTAATGAACAGGCAATGAAACTACATCGCGCGATCAAACCGCACACATACTTCACTTGGCGAAAAGTCTTATAACACGCGAATGCGAACTATATTGCATATGATTTATTGAACGCAAATCGGATCGCGGCACATTACGATGTATATTCCATGTTGATCTTTCCGTAACACCCGAAATAGTCATCCTCACAAACAGAGCTATTCACATCTGGCCAAATATCCGTCAGGTATTTTGTATAGGTACTGAAATTATAGACGAAATATAGGCGAAGTAAACAATATGGCGAGGCCCTATCGCCTTATTGCGACTGTTAGTGCCGTCACAGAGCCAATGGCACAGTATGGCATTGCTTGATTATTATCTTGGGTGACATATTTATCCTTTAATCGATTGATATTTAAGATCATTTAGAATCTTTAACGATAAGTGAAAATATCTTTCATGAATGACAAGCCCACGTTAACAATGCCATCGGGCTAGGAGGCTTGGGGCGTGAGACGCCCATTGGTATCAATATTATATCCGTCTGGTTGTAGGTATAGATACGTTTGCATACGGTTCTTTGTGCGGTGCGACCACAATGAGGCGCAGAGTACGGACGGCTCGCGAAGGTCGCGTGCTTACCGTTAGACGTCGAGGCGGCCTCATAACATACAGACTGGAGTTATTGGGAAAATACAAGACAAAAATAATTATTACGCAATTTATATCCTGTTCTAGGAACAAGCAAACTAATTTTGAAGATTTTTCCTTGTATCTGCAGACACAAGAACCATACGACACTGTATGGATAGACTTTATTAATCATAGCGTCAAGGCTCGTAGTCGCGCGCTAGTTCCGCATGTTGACTCACCGCGCCGCCTGACGTTTTTCCTACACTTTAATGTCACAGCACGGCAGCGCAATATTGGAGATGACATAACTATCTCAGACCAGGGTTTGGACCAGCCCTGTGTCAGCAAGGGCTTTGGCGACAGGCGGCCACGCACTTAAAATGAATGCAAATATATGAGAGTGAATAGTGACGTTTTAATTTTGAAAATAGTTTCCATTTTTCACCGTCATCGCCGCAAGTCTGTGGCGACTGGCGAGGTCGCATCATCAGCGATATTTTTAAAGTTCTCCACCGCACGTAAACGATGCTAAAGTACCGCAAACGTAGTACAAACATTTTCATTGACAATGACAAATGACACGACAAATAGTACCTACACAGAGTTGATCGGTAGCAACGAACGGTATGGACGGTACTTACTACCGAGTTCCGAATTCCGCCCATGCATGGCACCCACTCGGAACACTTGATCTAAAGGGATAGGTAATGGGCGGGCTAGAACCGTTCCGGTACCTATAGCTCATTCACGTTATACAAATAGTGAGTCATCAATACAACTGCAAAGTGAAAGTGTAGTTGCTCGTACTAAAATACACGTCCAATTGGAGCGTCCTTGAACTGATCTATATGACATCTACTTTATGGACTAGTAAGGTTAAAGAATAGCGTTGATGTATCTACTATTCCCATAACGCGAACGGACTATAGTAATCCGAGATATAGATACCGGCACGAGTCGTGAGCACAGATCGACTTTGGTGAGGGCAATTGTGAGTCCAATCGACGGCAAACATCGACTAAAGAACCAATCATGTGAAGTGTCGGCGACTCGAGCTCCTTAATTCCGCCAATTACACCTATAAATGAAGTACTGCGCTGGAGAGATTCGTGCTCACGACTCGTACCGGTACTTGTAGTTTACTTTAAGTTGCTCCGGAATCATGCCGTCCGCGTTTCTCTCGTTTAGTCGCACCTTCCTTCTTAAATGTGTCGATGTAATGATTGTGAGTAGGTACTCACTGGTAGTGAAGTTGCGCGAGGCATACGCGACACTCTCCTTGTCGTGCAGCAGCGTGAAGGCGTGCAGCTGGTAGGTGGCGCCGGGCGACAAGTCCCGCAGCGGGTACGTCCAGTTGCTGGTCCCCTCCACGGTGATGTTCCGAGCGCCGCCCTCAGCCCGCTCCGTCAGAGGGATCACCTGCACACACCACATAACTACCATCCATATCAGAGGGATCAACTCAAGCGACTTCTCATGTAATATCACACGTCGCGTGCACATGTGTATCTTGCGATTAAAGCGACGAGCATTATGGAATGGCGTCCATGACCACCTTTCTGTGTAACCTAAATAGGCCTATACTTGAGGGGTGTTATAAGGGGCCAAACATATAACATCTCTGTTGTTAGCGGCGGGTAAAATCAAATACATAATTTAATTGAATTATGAGATAATATAAAATCACGCCTATATATTAGACTAGCTTTTGCTCGCGGCTCCGCCCGCGTGATCTGCTTTTTCCGGGATAAAAAGTAGCCTATGTCCTATTCTGATGTATAAGCTATATTATTGTAAAGTTTCATTAAAATCCATCCAGTAGTTTTTACGTGAAACAGTAACAAACATACGTCCATTCTTACAAACTTTCGCGTTTATAATATTAGTAGGATATATCAGAGTAGGCAAAGGCGCAACTAGTGCAGCCAAATTTTGAGTTTATTTCCTTCAAGATGCAATACAGGCCGAGGGCTTATAATCATATCGGACACATTACAATTCAGACCAATAAGGCGATCATTATTCATTGGATTGTGTTCGACACAGCAGTGGCTTCAAGATCAGCATCGTGTGAATGTCCCATACACCTGCATGACATTGCGTGACGCGACTCGCGACACAGGTGTTGTCTGATTGCGATGACGTAAAGGCATGAGTTGACTGTTTACTGTTAACTGAATGAGGTGTGGTTTAACGCACGCTTGGTTGCATAATAGAAACGTTTGGGCCCTTAGACAACTTTCGAAGTTTTTTTTTATAGAAGAGGCCGACAAACGATCAAGTAGGACACATGATGGCGAGTGATCTTCATCGGCCATAAACAATATCAGAAGAAGCATGGAGACTTAAAGATAGGAATGGGGATTGAGAAGGGGATTCGACCCCGCAACCAATAAGTACTTACCCAGTGGAGGCGAACCATCTATGCTATAGACAAAGGTGTCTATAAGCATGCCTCACTTACAACGGTATTCAGTAATACTGAAAGGGCAAGCGAAACTGAAACCTTCGATTTTACCAAGTTTAACTCCCGAACCATAAAATGATATTCTAATATTTAACGTTGTGTATTAGAGACCCTCATATTCTTCAAAACAGCTACCTATATATGTACCATTAAATGAAAAATAGGCGGTGTATAGTCGGACAATTGATTAGCTGTTCAGTATTCGGGCGTTGGTCAACCAATGCTAAATTACCCACCGGTTGTTAATGTAATGTTCGCTGGTTTTAAGCCGCGTTTATGACGTATTATACAAATGTCTCAATCACCGCAATTTGGTGGTTAGATAAAGTGAAAGTATACAAAATGCTGCGTAATCCCGTGCGCACCGCACCACGTCACGCACAGGGATACTATGTTCAAAAAAGTTAAGACCCGGCCGTTGTCGTTTACATAAAAAGCGCTTATTATTGAAAGCAGCGTAACGTGTAAACGATTATTATATTGCACTTTATTTATAAATCCATTTGACTGAATGTTGCTCGCTATGCATTCAAGTATGTCATTCGAGGTAGCTCCGATTTAGGCGCCAGATAACACTAATAACACAACACTGTCCCGCGATACTAAAGTACGCGCGAAATAACTTGGCCGGGCTGAAGTTAGTGTTCGCAGTGTGAAAACAATAGCTGCGACCCGGCTCGTGGCCATTCATTCAACTTCAGTGCGGTCAAATTATTCAACGCGTATTTTACTATAGCACTGCAGGTATGTCGGTGTTACATTGAGTTTGAAAGTTTACCTTGAACCGGAAGCCAGTGTAGTCGCCGAGCGCAGGTGGTGACCACGATATGGTGGCCTGCTTGTTGCGGCCCAGCGTCACCGTCAGGTTCGTCGGCGGCTCCGGGGCTGCATACAATATTATATATATACCAATATTAGAATGCAAAGCATTGGCACCTCATATACCCCACATAGTAAGCCGAACATAAACTGGTATTTCGATGTTATAATTTATGTATATTATATTATTTTAGGCTTTTGCGATTTGTATGCATTTTATAATTAATCATTCCATATTGACCGAATGATGGCCGATGTAACTCGGTCGAAATGTCGGGAGAGAAATAAATAATAGGTAGAGGTATTCATACATTCAAATACTACGCGATTAAGACCCGCTTAAATAAATAAAGATTATTATATTTATGTATGTTATAATTTTACAATAATGTGTTTGGTGTCATATTGCCTATAGGTCTCATTACAGAGGATACCCAAGGCCAGGCGAGGTGTAATATTTTAGTAAGAAGGCGGACACTGGCACTAGGCAGGAATAACGCCAGGAAAAGGAATGAAAAATATGTATTACCATATTTTTTTAATCGACCTCGTTGTCCTCCTCCTGGGCATGGGCCTTTAACATATTGATATGGGTTTGACGGTGATCTCACCACGCTGGTCCAATGTGAGTGGGTTTGTCGCCATTACGTCATCTGTTGGTCGGCAGGGTGTACCACGGGCCAGTCACCTCACCGGTATGGGTTCTCAAAGAAAGGTGGACTCAAGAGCGTCTAATACACACTTATACCATCACATTACTGCACATATACTGGTGGTAGGTTATTCATATCCGCCCGGATAGCGACCACTGTACCTCGTGTGGATGGCGTTCCCGAATCAGCTAGTGTATATCCGGTTGATGACTTGATGGTTGGTTGAGGCGGATATAGGGATACATCCTTTTATCTCTGTTCCTGCATTAGTCATCCGCCTGTCCTGTCGCAAGCCCCTCGATTTACTACTTCCCTTTTCACAGTGTAAAGAAGCATTTATACAGGCCAGCATAATTTTGGTGACCGCGGATAAACTCATTGTTTATCGGTGGTTTTTTTGGACTGCACTACACTTACCAACAAGTTTTATGCAATCACTTTGCGGTGCTCGGATAAAAAAAAAACAGGTATATGGAGTACATATTTTTAAAGTAACTGAATACTACCGAGGCGTCAAGTTAGCTGCATTCTATAGTTGCAAAGACATATTATCCTTTAAATCTCTTTGTATTGTCGTAAGATACGTACAAAGTGGCAGGTCCCCCATATGCGAGAGGCCGTCTGAGTAGTTACCACTGCAGTAGCTAACCTCTGTTATGTCTTGGTTTGGAGACTATTGGAGCCAGTGAAATTACTGGCCATTATGAAACTTAATAACTCGGGGTGCCGAGCGTAGTTCAGTGCCATCGAGTACTTTGTAAATAAATAAATACACCCGACAGTCGTTCGTTTTGGTTACCATCAGCGATCTACCGTTGCACCATTTCATTAGGCGGAATAGAAAAACTATTGTAAAGCTAATAGAGCTCAGCTTATTAGTGAAATAACTGTTTACTACATTCAAACTAAACTGATAACGTTTTAAAATAAGAGAAGACTCAGCACAAACACATTATTACCGACCACTACAAATCAAGTTATTTCAACACTAAATGTGATAATGATCTTACGAAATAAGACATTAAGTGCGAAAACAACGTGCACGCCGCAACGGTCAGTTAGCTATAGCTATGTATTCGAATTATTTTGATGTATGTATATTATGTATTCTAACTTGTTAATATTCACCTTCTAGGTCTACAGTCAGCAAGTCTTGAGATCGTTTCTCAAGTCGGGTAATACTGTGTGAGTTTTGAACACGATTTTTCCGGGATTGGAGTCCCCAGACCTCCAGACAATTGTAGAGTAGGCCTAAGTCAAAATCTTTCTTTGACATTTGTAAAAGCATGTTGGACTGATTGACTACGTCGGTGGAATAAGGACAGAAGGATTGTGGTCTCGCCGTCCGACTACTTTATGTAAATCTAAATCGTATGCAAAATCATATTCAATGATCAACATAATCATTTTGTTAAAAAAAACAAAACCAGATGTCCTCCAATAGCTCGCAGCGCATCTGCCGCGTGCTTTCGGAGCCATCTGAAGGTTGTCGCGAACAATTCTACTTAGAATTGGAAATTAATAATCCAGCAACTTCCTTGATCTATGATACGCGTAACGTGATATTATTTCGTGCTAGATTTCAGAATTCTACTTGATGTATGTTACGTGAGTCTGTATAAAAATGTGCTATAAAAGTAGGTTGTATATAATAATTTCTCGACGTATTGTTACTAGTTCAGTAACAATACGCCAACCATACCAATAGCATGCGAGACGAGTACTGTGCCGAAGGGTGTCGTCATGGACTCATTTATAGATTTAGACATATTTATAGTACTTTATAGCACACAACATAACGTTAATAATATTCATCAACACAAATCTGTATTACTGACGGGCTTGGCCGAGGTAAGACTTCTGCACCCACGGTTCATCAAACTTATCCGGTCTATGATGTGTTAGGGGGCAAGCCAGTCTCGGCCACTACTATTTGATTACTCGAATTGAAAATTCAAATAAAATCATGATCGCCTGACTTGGAAATTGAACCCAGCTCCTAGACTATCGAGACGATTGAATGATTTTCTCGCCAGGCTAAACGTTTCTTATGGGCCATTGCCAATAAGATGGTATGTTATCAAATGATAAGTTGAAACAGCATCCTCGTCATAATACTTAGTGTTAAGCGAGTGCTTCAGTGGCTCACCAGTGATGATGGTTTGGTTCCATGTGAGCAGGTCAGCGAACGTTGCGTTCGAGTAGTACAGCATGAAGTGGTACTTAGTGCCGGGCAGGCCCTGGAAGTTGATGGTGGAGGCGCGCGCTGGCACGGTGTAGTTGGGGGCGGGGCGTCCGTCGCGTGGCCAGTAGTCCAGCCGGTAGTGACCTCCATCGGCGTCCTCGCCGCCGCCCGACCCTGGGATCTCGATCACCAGGTCGGCGCATTGCACGGCGCTGCACAAGCACTGCACAAACCATTCATATTACTCATACATGCACCATTAAGTTTAATTTAAGTTACAATATTACAATCATAGTTTCATTTCGTGATTTCAAGCGAGCGCCTTGCTCGTCTCGTCATTCAATGAAATAAAAAAAAAACAATAGAACAGAGGACCGTGTTTGTAACACTGCGCGCACCCACACTACCCTCTCCAGGCCTTTAAAATAAGATGTGCGCCCCGCCTTATGATATGCCGGCTGCGCTATATAAGTACATAAGCAGGATATCATCTTTACCAGCAAGAAAATCCCTACGGGTACACCCAGTCATCTAACATATATATACTCCATTAAAAACGTGCAGGTGTTTCCCACTGTGTTTTGCACTGGGACAGCAAGGCTAAGATTAAGCTAATCAAAGAATGTGAGCACAGACAATGGGCGTACCTACACGAAGACAAGTATTGACAACGTTGCGTTGATAAATCGTTGCTTAATTATTTAATTCCAAAAGGTTGTTGTGACCTTGAAACAACGCTTTAAGGAAACGAAAAATCTTCATTCTTGGTAATTCCGAAATCTGACATGCACGGATAGCCGTTGGCTATAATTTATGTCTATACAAGTGTAGGTGGCATTTCGATTCATGTCCTTAGATGCACAAAATATTTAATATTACTCGGTAGAGGGTGAGGGTATTCCCCAAAATTTCGCATAGAGAATTAAAATTACATGTAATGTAGTAAGTATACAATACACGGCGGTATGTAAAACTTTTTGCAGTCTGAATAAAGACATGTGGCATCCGCTGCGTTGCTGGGAAAATAAAAGGACTATGGCGGGAATTCATGTTGCAATATGCTAGTTGTTTTAAAACTCTCCTTGCGTGAAACTGTCATGACTATAAAAGATGCTGCGGAGTGGGATTAGGCGAGGGCTGATCGCACTCGGAGGCGATGGCAAAGCCACCTCAGTTCCATTGCTTATATCTGCAAGGTAGGTACTTGTTGGACAACTTAGTTAATTTTCCCCTTCGACGTTTCATTAAGTAGAGTTTTGTATTAAATAGGTATGGGCGGGTTTTTTTTTGGAGGTCTCAGAACCATTCCGCTGTACTAATGGAAACAACCATAGGATTTCTAACAGCGTATCCAGACTTATTGTTACAATATGAACATCGGGTATCCAGAAGGAATTTCCTCTTATAAAAAGGATCATTACATTTCATCAGGTTTTTTTGGCCTGCACTGCACTTACCATGAAGTGTAGTGCAGTCATTTTGCCGCGATTGGATAAAAAAACCTTTGTATGTGTTGTATTTGTCCAGATTTTCCCAAGGAATATTTTCTGAGGCTGGCAAGTTATTTATGCCTCTTCAATATGCAAATTGAATGATACAGAAATACACATTACCAATGAGGACCTTTTGCTATTTTGTGTGTGGTAACGTCTGCCTATAAAAAGAAGCAACGCCACACAGAACTTTGATTTACAAAACACTGCATAGCACTAGAACGCACTCACCGCCCCAGTACATTAAATGTTAAGTCTCATAATGCCTAGTCATTTCACTGGCTTTAATGTCCTTCTAACCTACATAATAGTTATGCCAAATTAAAAAGATATCCAGAGTTAAGAGTATCCTATTCTACATAAAGCTTTAAAAAAATTAGGACAACTTGCACGACGATCCATAATTATATTTAAACAGGAAACCTGTTTAGTGATGTCATCTTGTCATTTGATTTGACATAATTTTTTATAAATTTAGTGGCTAAATACAATTTAAGGCAAGGTTGTGCAAGTGGACATTATAGAAAAAAGTAAAACAATTGGCTTATTATGACTTATACATTTCTCATAATAACTACTATAAAACGCCAATTCATTGAAAAAAGTTTTACATAGTAGATTATTTCATCATCATCATCATCAGGATGTCCACTGCTGAACATAGGTTTCCAGGCCAACCTGTTGGAAGCGGCCTACATCCTGCGACCTTTATCAGGTCATCTGTCCACCATGTAGGCGGACATCAACACTGCACTTGTCAGTACATTATATATTAAAAGGTAATTGAACTGTGTAATGTTTTATCATGAAGTGCCACTATGTGCATCTTAAATATTGAGAAAGTCAACATGTTTGCTACACAGTACACACAACACACCTCTGTGGTTTATAAATGCTTTATGTTGTTGTGTGCCATGAGTATTCAGAACAAAACAATAGTTAAGAGTTGGTGGTTGATGGGTAACATTCAACAGCTGTTAGAGATTATTATTTTGCTTATTTTTTTTATTCTCTTACGATAGGAAGTGCTCATTTTAATCACATGTTTCATGCACATGTTGATATGTAGTATGTACTCATGGATTTTATCCTTTTTTAGTTCTAGCAGATGGATTTGTATACAGAATGTAAAAATATAATGTACATACAAATATCCTATTTGATCCTATGCAGAAATTGTAAATAAAAAAAAACAAAAAATTTCGACATGTATGCTACAATTTGATGGTACTTTCAGTAAAAAATAGTACAATAAATACTAAATAACAATTTTGAGTGGGTGGTATCGACCATTTTCCTTTCTTTTATTCTGTCTGGTGTTATCCTGGCTTAATGCTAGAGTTCATCTTCCCATCATATTTTGGTGGTGGTTTTGGTATTATGTGGGGGCGAACTGTCCACTGACCCCTCACAACCCACAAGAGTAACTAAGTTTTACCATTGCCTCATCTGTTAATCAGCAGACAGAGTGTATCATGTGCAGGTGAGATCGACAGTGGGCCTAAAACATTGGTAACCCACTTAGACTCCGATCAATCAATATTTACCATCAAAGTTATCATTTAGTTTTCTTATTAGCTTATTGAATTTATTTCTATTTCATCTATCATTAACATATTTGTTTAAAACCTTATCAAAAATCAACTTATAAGAAAACTTAAAAAGGATGTTGATTTATTTTCTATTAAGTTTATCGAACTAATTGATAATTTTCTATCTTCATAGTCTGAATACCAAAATTTTTATTAAATTGTAATCACTACAGTAAATATGATTACCCATAGACTTGAAAATGTGTCATACCACCTGGACTACAGGTACTGTACAGGTACAGTACCACATTTAATTTTATTATATTTAATATATACTTATATTGTTGTACTGTTATCAGCAGATCAAACTACAAACTGTTTCATCAATTATTATGGCAGTCATCTTTTAACATGACAAAATATCTAATGAACCCCTACTGGGTAAATAAGTGTAATGTACTGGTTGTGAAAAGCCACAAGTGTTTACAATACTTATTTACATAATAAAAACAAAAAATAGCAGTGTTAAAAGCTATAGTCATATATTACAAACCACCAAAAAATACCTACAAATAACCCATATTTCTGCTTCGGACATGAATTCCACCATACGGACTCCACCTCCAACATTGGAGGCTGACGCCGTGGCCTCTAAAATGCGAGGCAGCGGTGAAGCCAAGCTGAGGGCATTAAGGGCCCTCTATACCCTCGAGTACTCACCGCGAGCAGAAGCAGGATTGGCGCTGCGGCAACGGCTGCCCGCGCGCACCCGATAGCTTGCACAATCGACCTCTTCCACATCACCGAAGGCAACTCTCTCATTTCGTAAAACTTTCTCTTCGAACCACCCTGAGATTTAGCGCACTGACGGTGGACGCATGATTCACTTGATTCCGCGGGGTCAGCACTCATGTCATCGCAATAAATATTTTTGGCGAGCGTATGTTACGATGTGATATTATTCTAAATCATTGCAGCTATCAATTTACAAAGTTGTCACTAAACTCTTTTTTTACGTCGTTTTGACAGTGTTGCCAACCCGGTTTCAGATTATGAGCTAAATCTAGTTCAAAATATAAATAAAACCAAGGAACTTAATAATACATCCTTCTATGATTCTTGTTTAAAACGAGCAAGTGGCCTAAGTTTTTAAAAGTAGGCAAATATTCAACATTTTGTGAGCTTCATAATTAGCAACGCATAGTTTACACTTTTTTTTCAATTGCATTTAAATACATATTTCTTTTTCATCGACTTCCAAAATGAAGCAGGTTCTCAATTTGATTGGATTATTTTTGAAGTACGTTACGCGATATCTCATCGCCACCAAATATAAACCTGTTTTGGTGATTATTCTAGAAGGGTATTTTTGGTATTACTCTTTAACATTGACTCTTAGGTGGTCCCCATGTATAAAAGACTTATATTGGTGATCCCATATAAATGCCCGCTGATAGCGGGGTGAGAGTGCACCCCCTTGCACCCTGCTGCCGGCGCCCATGTTCATAGCCACTCACACATATATTTCATAAGGCTCTGTGACAAGAGTGCAAATTAAAGCACTAAAATTACTTAATAAAGTAAAAACACAGGACATTTTACCGTCCCGTTATCGCAGCCTATCCGAACGGATTGCGATAAGGTTAAAATCCTGGACGACAAACTAAACGGGAGATATTTGGCAACATTAATTGTGACCGTGTCAATTTAGGGATGCCATGTGATACAGTTTTATATAAACTATGGATTATTGGTATTAGTAACCAATGGTAATGGTAGGTATTCTAAACTCTCATGTTTGATATGTACTGCTTCACAATTATTTTTGAAGTGAAACTTCTTTATCGGCGTTAGAAAAATAAAATCGTCACATTTTTCCGTTACGCGGCACGCGTCACATTTGACCGGGCTTTAACCGGGCTTTGACCGGACTCTGACCGAACGCTGACCGGACTCTGACCGGACTTTGACTGGACTTGGACAGAACTTTGACCGGACTTTAACTGAACTTAGACTGGACTTTGACAGGACTGTGACTGGATTTTGACCCGACTTTGACCGGGCTTTGACCGGGCTTTGTCCGGTCTTTAAAGGACTTTGACCGGACTTGACCGGACTTTGACTGGACTTGGACAGGGCTTTGACCGGATTTTGACCGGACTTTGATCAGACTTTGCCCGGACTTTAACCGGACTTAGACCGGACTTTGACCGGACTTTGACCCGACTTTGACCAGGCTTTAACCGGGCTTTGACCGGACGCTGACCGGACTCTGACCGGAATTTGACCGGACTTTAACCGGGCTTTGACCCGACAAAACCGGGATTTGACCGGACTTTGGCCCGACTTTGACCGGGGTTTAACCGGACTTTGGCCGGACTTAGACCGCACTTTGACAGGACTGTGACTGGATTTTGACCGGACTTTGACCGGGCTTTGACAGGACTTTGACCGGGCTTTGACCGGACTTTACAGGACTTTGACCGGACTTTGACCGGACTGTGACTGGACTTTGACCGGATTTTGACTGGACTTGGACAGGACTTTGACCGGATTTTGGCCGGACTTTGACCAGACTTTGATTGGACTTTAACTGGACTTAGACCGGACTTTGACCGGGCTTTGAACGGACTTTACAGGACTTTGACCGGACTGTGACTGGACTTTGACCGGACTTTGACTGGACTTGGACAGGACTTTGACCGGATTTTGGCCGACCAGACTTTGATTGGACTTTAACCGGACTTAGACCGGACTTTGACCGGGCTTTGAACGGACTTTACAGGACTTTGACCGGACTTTGACTGGATTTTGACCAGATGACCGGACTTTGACAGGGCTTTGCCCGGACTTTGACAGATCTTTAACCGGACTTTGACAGCACGTTGACTGGACTTTGACAGGACTATGACAGGACTTTGACCGGACTTGGATCGGGCTTTGAGCGGATTGTGACCGGACTGCTTCTGTCGAGCGTCCCGAGACGCACACTGTTTTGTGCATTCATGTCTATGATAATAAAAGCCTTTTGTTTAAACTTTATCTAATTTAACTTTATTTGACCAATTTCTGTAAAGTTGCATATAGTAGATCATTTTTCGAAAAATAAGGTCATAAAGAAGTTTCACTACCTACGTGTGTACACTAGTACACACACACATTTTTTATTTTAATTTGTTTGCAATGAGTACCTGGGTCTCTTCTGTACGAGTCCGGAAGTGGTAGCTTCCCTTAGTAATCTGTGGAGTCTGGTGACATCGACCTCGATCTCAGGACCCGTATTTGCACTACTTGGGCTAAGTGACGTTACTAGCGACCGAATAAGGCCAATAAGACTTAAAGGTTTCATATACAAGACAATCATTTGGCCTTTCCTCCAGTATGGGTGACAGACGTGGCGTGGCATGGCTCTTAAGCGTCACGTCAGAGAAATCCATATCGCAGAGATGAAAATGCTGCGGATACGCGTTTAGACCATATTCGTAACTAGTTCATCTCCGGCATCCTTGATGTCAGCGACACGGACGTGGCAAACTTCAAGAATGTCGATTGAGATGGTTTGGTTACGTTTTGAGGTAAACGTGTTTTTTAAAGTGAAAACTTCTTTTAGCGCGGTACGCATATTTTTAGATGAGATAAAATCTTTGGACTTGCGACACCATTACGAGACGCAGGTATAGTGTGTACATATATGCGTGGACATATAGCAGACCGCGAACGCATCTAGATAAATAAAAAAAAAAAAATGGGTGCGTGTACTTATGTACGCGCGTGAGAAGTTATACTTCTTTGTTATTTATTCAATTTAATAGCAAATATTAAAAATTAATATATATTATTTGATGTTCAATTTTAATTTTTATCACAAACTTTTTATTAAATGTTTTTTAAATTTATTTCTTTATTTTGTGAATATTAAATAACCAATAATAAGTATTTAACATTAATAATTTAATAATATTTAGTGTTAATTATATTAAATAAAAGTATTTTAATTTATATCAATAAATAATACATACGGATAGTTAACCTCAATTATATTGGAGCACTTGAAAAAGTATATAAGCACAATTTTTTTCACTAATATTCACAAATAGTAAGTAATATCAATCAAAATATTCAATTTAAATCACTACTGAATATAATTTATTAGCACATATATAAATTATAAAGGACATTGTCAAAAATGGCCTATGAATCAACACGCATGAAACATTTACTATAATAATAATTATTATTTATAATGTACATTATAATTATTATTATAGTAAATGTTTCATGCGTGTTGATTCATAGTTTCAATAGAACGGACACTTATTAATTTCGAAAACAATTTAAAAAGTATTCACTTCCGTCATAGTCCTCGGTATTATAATTTTTGGTTCAAATTCGGGTTTTTAATAGGCAAAGGTATTGTAGCTCATACAGCCAAGTCTTTGTAACAACACTCTTAAGCTTCGCATTGTTATGCATTTCGCCAAAGACAAGTGTAATTTATTCTCAAGTCTTCACAACAACGATGAAATATCGTAACATTAATAATTTAATAATATTTAGTGTTAATTATATTAAATAAAAGTATTTTAATTTATATCAACATATCCACTCGACATGATAGAAGTACATTCTACTCTCTTTGCGTTTATGCGAGCCTGGTACTTTTTACGGCAACATGTTCCGAATAAGAAAAAACCTAAAGAGTTTTTCTTTGTCTAAATCGTCATTTGTTTATTAATTACGGCTACTTTCACTCTCATCATTTTTTCTTAACGCGCCTAACTTCATACTGTTAATTTTTTGTGTCACAGGTGCGCGCGCATCTTAAAATTTCACTCTCATCATTTTTTCATAACGCGCCTAAAGAAGTATAACTTCAAAAAACATTTATTGCTATAAAATTTATAACAACTGTTTTGCCTAGTGTTTAAACAACCGATAATACAACAATACAATTGTTAACTCCCGATTAATAAATATCTGTTTCCATAAATTATCAGTATGATTAACTACGACACTATTACCAATACTATAGTAACGACCACGACTGATACTAAGGTCTTCATTGACCGACGACTGAATGCGAGTTCTCCCTGTCAAGTCGTGAACCTCTTTCTTTTATACATAATTTTAGATGTTTTTTTTTTATAGCACAGGCCAGCAAACGAGCAAGTGCGTCACCTGATAGTAAGTGATGTCCACCGCCCATGTACGCCCAACACCAGAGAATCATGGGTGCGTTGCCGACCTTAAAGGAAAGGGATAATTAGGGATTGGGCAAGGAGGGGGATTTGGGCTTGCTGATATCTCACTCACACTCAAACGCAGTAGCAAGCCGCTACTTTACGTCGGTCTTCTATGAGACAGTGGTAACGGCCCGGTCGAGCCAGCCCATTCATGCTGTAGACAAAACTGTTTACAGCGTGGCTCTACCACTCAAACCGTATCTACCCGATGACAATTTTATAAACACCGTCCGCACCAACTAATAAAAATTCACACTAACAATATTTATACAACCAATTTTCACTTCTATCGGCAGTCCCTAGAATCCCTCAATAGATGGCGCATACTGTATTGAATAGTTTACTACAAAATAATTTAACATATAACTTAGCCACAGCAACGAGTGGCCGGGTCTGCTATTATTTTATATATATGTTTCACATCTGCCAGGCGTCCCGAAACAGCTCAAATTTTTTATTTTGTAAATTATGTGTATGACTGTATTTTATCAATGCTAAGTGCTAACTGCTGTATAATTAAACAAAATCTTCTGGCAGCACTGCCAGCAACTGTCAATGTAAGTTTAGTGAGCAACGCGGGTCGCGGACATGTTGTAAATATTGGCGGTCTATTAAAGCGTTATTTGTATTCTACGTAAAAGTTCATAATTTCTAGTAAAATAGCAGAATGGTTGAAAGCGACGTGAGCACTTGGTCGCCAGAAGACACGCTCAGGGTGCTGATAGCGTCAGATATCCATCTCGGACACTTGGAAAATGACGCGGTTCGTGGTGAAGATAGCTTCATCGCGTTCGAAGAAGTATTGTCGCTGGCCGTGCAGTACGATGTAGACCTGGTGCTGCTGGGCGGTGACTTGTTCGACCAGGCAAAGCCCACGCCCAGTTGCATGTTTAAGTGCACAGAAATCATCCGTAAGTACTGTTTCGGTGATAAACCGGTCGGCGTCGAACTGCTGTCGGATCAACTAGACAACTTTTCCAGGGTTGTCAACTACGAAGATCCAAACTTAAACGTGTCATATCCTATACTTTCGATTCATGGAAACCATGATGACCCAGTGGGACAAGGCAGTATCAGTTCATTGGACATCCTGTCCATCACAGGCCTCGTTAACTACTTCGGTAAGTGGAGCGACTACACTCACGTGCGCATATCACCCGTACTGTTACAGAAAGGTACCACAAGGCTTGCTCTCTATGGTCTGAGTCACCTCAAAGATCAGAGGCTTTCTCGTCTATTTGCTGAAAAAAAAGTGGAAATGGAGCGTCCAGATGAAACACTTGATTGGTTCAATTTGCTTGTACTGCATCAGAACAGAGCTGACCGTGGACCAGGGAACTACATTAGTGAGGATGTGCTGCCAAAGTTCTTAGACCTTGTAGTATGGGGTCATGAACATGACTGTCATTTGTTTGATATGAAAGGAAACAAAAAAGAAAATGATAGTTTCTCCGTGATCCAGCCAGGCAGCACCGTTGCCACCTCTCTGGCTGCCGGCGAGGCCTTGCCAAAGCACTGTGCATTGCTGCAGATACACAAGGGTGACTATATGCTGAAACCGATCCCTCTGCAGACTGTCAGACCCTTCATTTTTAAAACTATAGTCCTCTCTGAAGAAAACTTAGGCGAGGAGGAAGTGAATGAGCATGAGAAAATACAAGAATTTTTAAAGGAACGTGTTAATCAGGCCATAGAGGAAGCTTCCAAACTGAGGAGTGGACATGAAAAACAACCTGAACTGCCTCTCGTAAGGATTAGCGTGTTTTATGAACGAGAAAGTCAAGACTTTAACAGAATGCGCTTTGGGCAAAACTTTAATGGTCTTGTTGCCAACCCTAATGACGTATTAATAATGAAACGAGAAAAAAAGGTTCGCGAACGGAAAGAGCGCGCACCCGACGAGGAGGGGGACATGACCGGAGTCGCCGCCGCCGCCGCCGATGTCGAGTCGCTAATCCGCTCCTACTATGAAGCGCAACCGCGCGACAAGCGGCTTAACGTACTCTCCGTACGCATCGTTACCGACGCCGTGCGTGAGTTCACTCTCAAGCACAATGACGAGGCGTTGCGCCGCGCCTTCGACGCTCATAAGCGTCGCTGTATATCCGCGCTCATGGATTCCACCGCCGAGACCGAGGAAGAGATCGTTGAGCGCCTGCGCGCCTGCAAGGATGAGCTCGACGCCGCCGACGACGACCATCTATACACGCTGGTCGATACGAGCGTGCGGCCTGCAGCGCCCGCCGCGCAGCTCATCGTGCCCATCGAGAAGCTCAGCGCGCCGCAACTCACGAAGCGCACCATCGTGGTGGTGTCCAGCGACGAGGAGGAGCCGCTGACGCGCGGCCGCGGCAAGGGCGCGCGGGGGCGGGCCGCGCGCGGCACGCGGTCACCGCGGGCGGGGCGCGGCGCGGCGCCGGCTGCGACGGCTACGAGCACGCGGTCCCGGGCGCGCCGCTCCGAGCCGGAGCCTGCGCCGTCGCCGCCGGAGCGCCGCACGCCCCGTCGCTCGGCCGCGCAGAAGTCTGCCACGTGGCTGCAGAGTTTTGCCAACTCGAGTCGTCGGCGCGGCTCGTCCGACATCGAGGACGATTCCGATTGATGGTCAGCCCTGCCGGGACCATCACATCGGGATCGTCCTCGCGGTTCTACTCGAATGCCAATTATTCCGAGCTGCGTTGTTACTGTATTTCGTAAATTGATATATTAATTAAAAGATTTATCATTCATAGTTTTTTAATTCTTAACGAGTTTGACTCCTTTGAATGCTGATGTGCGTGTGTGTTATATAACACCGATTGCTAGGCAAGGGCTTTCTCTACTGAATAAGGCGGGTTGCCGTAGGATTAGCAATTATTACATACCTTCGAAATTATTGTAATGGGGAACTAACTTCTCAGCTAAGCAGGTTTCCTCGGGATGTTTCCTTTACCGTTTAATTATACTACTACTTACTTACGAGTACTTTTAATCTAACAAATTGATTTGGTTGTAATGTGTGACAAAACTTAATTTTAGTTTTAGTTGAACAAGTCTGTGTACGACCGCTTAAATCAACTCGATAAAAAGAACAAGTTAGCGCGATTACCTTCCTTTGTTGTATATCCTCGAATTGGAAACACTCCACTAGGTGCCTCCCCTAGTATCGGGAACCCTTGTATTTTTATGGATGGGGAGCCAATCGAGCAAGAGAGGCACCTAATGGTAAGTGATCCCCAGAGGGATCGTCAGAGCGTTGCCGGTCTTTCAGATAAGAATAGGCTCCTTTTTGGAAGATCCCTAAATCTCTGATCTGGTATGTAGTATATACTCACTCAAATATTCAATAACATTACACTCCACGCGGAGTAAAAATTGAGATATACATTTTATTTTGCTAAATTCATTTAATTTAAATTGATAGTTTAAAGTTCTATTTTGCATAATCGTACATGGGAAATGTTCCATTTATGTTTTTGAAGTTATACTTCTTTAGGCGCGTTATGAAAAAATGATGAGAGTGAAATTTTAAGATGCGCGCGCACCTGTGACACAAAATTAACAGTATGAAGTTAGGCGCGTTATGAAAAAAATATGGGTGCGTGTACTTATGTACGCGCGTGAGAAGTTATACTTCTTTGGCATCATTAAATAACCAATAATAAGTATTTAACATTAATAATTTAATAATATTTAGTGTTAATTATATTAAATAAAAGTATTTTAATTTATATCAACATATCCACTCGACATGATAGAAGTACATTCTACTCTCTTCGCGTTTATGCGAGCCTGGTACTTTTTACGGCAACATGTTCCGAATAAGAAAAAACCTAAAGAGTTTTTCTTTGTCCAAATCGTCATTTGTTTATTAATTACGGCTACTCGCCATGAAAAATGGACATTCTACTCTCTTCGCGTTTATGCGAACCTGGTACTTTTTTTACGGCACCATGTTCCAAATTATAAAATAAAAACCGCATCTATATATAATTATATATATATATATATATATATATATATATCTTTATATATATAATTCTTCTGTGAGTGTGTATGTTCCTGAACTTCTCTTAAACGACTGGACCGATTTTGATGAAATTTTTTGTGTGTGTTCAAGGGGATCTGAGAATGGTTTAGATTCACAATTTTGTCCGCTGGACAATGTTTTTTTTATTAATTTTTAATTTATTAGTAGTTGTTGAGTTGTCGTTGCGAAGCTTGCCGTGATGACGGGTCGTATAGCGTCTAGACTGGACAGGGACAGGACAGGGACAGGACAGTGAGACAGGACAGTGAGACAGGACAGTGAAACAGGACAGAGAGACATGACAGAGAGACAGGACAGTGAGGCAGGACAGTGAGACAGGAAAGTGAGACAGGACAGTGAGACAGGACAGTGAGACAGGACAGTGAGACAGGACAGTGAGACAGGACAGTGAGACAGGACAGTGAGACAGGACAGTGAGACAGGACAGTGAAACAGGACAGAGAGACATGACAGAGAGACAGGACAGTGAGACAGGACAGTGAGACAGGACAGTGAGACAGGACAGTGAGACAGGACAGTGAGACAGGAAAGTGAGACAGGACAGTGAGACAGGACAGTGAGACAGGACAGTGAGACAGGACAGTGAGACAGGACAGTGAGACAGGACAGTGAGACAGGACAGTGAGACAGGACAGTGAGACAGGACAGTGAGACAGGACAGTGAGACAGGACAGTGAGAGGACAGTGAGACAGGACAGTGAGACCGGTCAGTGAGACAGGACAGTGAGACAGGACATTGAGACAGGACAGTGAGACAGGACAGTGAGACAGGCCAGTGAGACAGGATAGTGAGACAGGACAGTGAGACAGGACAGTGAGACAGGACAGTGAGACAGGACAGAGAGACAGGACAGAGAGACATGACAGAGAGACAGGACAGTGAGACAGGACAGTGAGATAGGACAGTGAGACAGGACAGTGAAACAGGACAGAGAGACATGACAGAGAGACAGGACAGTGAGACAGGGCAGTGAGACAGGACAGTGAGACAGGACAGTGAGACAGGACAGTGAGACAGGACAGTGAGACAGGACAGTGAGACCGGACAGTGAGACAGGACAGGACAGGGACAGGACAAGACGGGGACAGGACGGGGACGGGACGGGGACGGGACGGGACGGGACGGGACGGGACGGGGACAGGACGGGGACGGGACGCGGACAGGACGGGGACAGGACGGGGACGGGACGGGGACAGGACTGTCCAACCGGAGGGAGGTGGGAGACGACCTGACTTAGGTCGTCGAAGTCAATTAAATGTGCGACGGGCTACCTCACGTGCAATGGCGCAGTACCTCACTTAATTGCATTTAATGTAAATAAAACATTTGTATTAAGTTTTGACCACATTTTACACAAATATATTATGTAGGTGATACGAAGTTCACCGGGTCATCTAGTATATATATATATATATATATATATCTTTATATATATAATTCTTCTGTGAGTGTGTATGTTCCTGAACTTCTCTTAAACGACTGGACCGATTTTGATGAAATTTTTTGTGTGTGTTCAAGGGGATCTGAGAATGGTTTAGATTCACAATTTTGTCCGCTGGACAATGTTTTTTTAATTAATTTTTAATTTATTAGTAGTTGTTGATTTTGGAATGTTTTAGTATAAACCGGATGGTTGTCGTTGCGAAGCTTGCCGTGATGACGGGTCGTATAGCGTCTAGACTGGACAGGGACAGGACAGTGAGACAGGACAGTGAGACAGGACAGTGAGACAGGACAGTGAGACAGGACAGTGAGACAGGACAGTGAGACAGGACAGTGAGACAGGACAGCGAGACAGGACAGTGAGACAGGACAGTGAGACAGGACAGTGAAACAGGACAGAGAGACATGACAGAGAGACAGGACAGTGAGACAGGACAGTGAGACAGGACAGTGAGACAGGACAGTGAGACAGGACAGTGAGACAGGACAGTGAGACAGGACAGTGAGACAGGACAGTGAGACAGGACAGTGAGACAGGACAGTGAGACAGGACAGTGAGACAGGACAGTGAAACAGGACAGAGAGACATGACAGAGAGACATGACAGAGAGACAGGACAGTGAGACAGGACAGTGAGACAGGACAGTGAGACAGGACAGTGAGACAGGACAGTGAGACAGGACAGTGAGACAGGACAGTGAGACAGGACAGTGAGATAGGACAGTGAGACAGGACAGTGAGACAGGACAGTGAGACAGGACAGTGAGACAGGACAGTGAGAGGACAGTGAGACAGGACAGTGAGACCGGACAGTGAGACAGGACAGTGAGACAGGACAGTGAGACAGGACACTGAGACAGGACAGTGAGACAGGACATTGAGACAGGACAGTGAGACAGGACTGTGAGACAGCCCAGTGAGACAGGATAGTGAGACAGGACAGTGAGACAGGACAGTGAGACAGGACAGTGAGACAGGACAGTGAGACAGGCCAGTGAGACAGGATAGTGAGACAGGACAGTGAGACAGGACAGTGAGACAGGACAGTGAGACAGGACAGAGAGACATGACAGAGAGACAGGACAGTGAGACAGGACAGTGAGACAGGACAGGAGGCAGGACGGGGACGGGACGGGACGGGGACAGGACGGGGACGGGACGCGGACAGGACGGGGACAGGACGGGGACGGGACGGGGACAGGACTGTCCAACCGGAGGGAGGTGGGAGACGACCTGACTTAGGTCGTCGAAGTCAATTAAATGTGCGACGGGCTACCTCATGTGCAATGGCGCAGTACCTCACTTAATTGCATTTAATGTAAATAAAACATTTGTATTAAGTTTTGACCACATTTTACACAAATATATTATGTAGGTGATACGAAGTTCACCGGGTCATCTAGTATATATATATATATATATATGTCGGAGATGAATTACGGTTTTCGTCGCCGCTGTCTGTCATGATGTATTTTGTTTTATAAGTCAGTGCACGTAGTGGTGCCGTCGGGAACCGAACACGAAGTGTCACTGTTATTCACTCTCGCGTCGTCCCGAACTACTGACTTTAGGAAAGATCATTCATTCGTTTGTGAATGAAGTATTTCACAACATTCGTTCTAAATGATATCGCCTGACGACGACAGAGATGGCGTTGCCTGCACCTCCAAGTAAAACGAGTCCGGTTTAACAGATGGCGTTGATCACAACAAATCAATAAATCCCTCACACGGCCATTCTGACAGGTGGCGCGCTCTCGCGCAACCTCCACTCCGGTTGCAGCCGTTGATGTGCACTGAACCACACGAAGCGCTGAGCTTCCAATGTGCGAGAATACATGAAGCGCGGAGCTTCCAATAGGCAGGAATACACGAAGCGCGGAGCTTCCAATAGGCAGGAACATACGAAGCGCGGAGCTTCCAATAGGCAGGAATACACGAAGCGCGGAGCTTCCATTAAGCAGCAATACATGAAGCGCGGAGCTTCCATTAAGCAGCAATACATGAAGCGCGGAGCTTCCAGTGTACACCAATACCTGAAGCGCGGAGCTTCCAATCTACGCCAATTCATGAAGCGCGGAGCTTCCAATGTACGCCAATTCATGAAGCGCGGAGCTTCCAATGTTCGCCAATTCACGAAGCGCGGAGCTTCCAATGAACGCCAATTCATGAAGCGCGGAGCTTCCAATGTTCGCCAATTCACGAAGCGCGGAGCTTCCAATGAACGCCAATTCATGAAGCACGGAGCTTCCAATGTACATCGTTAAATGAAGCGCGGAGCTTCCAATAAAGTTCAGTATGTCAAGTAATTATTTCAGTAGGGGTTGGGGAATAAGGGAAAAAGGGAAAAAAAAGAGTTTGTAATCGACAATAGCTAATATTATTAATTAGTGAAAAAAAATACCTTAATAAGAAAACAACAAAATAATAATAAAAAAATAAAAAGTCATTTAAAATCATAAACGATAGAACACGAAAATAATTAACGGAATAGTTGAAGGATATGCGTTTAAC
The DNA here is from genome assembly GCA_949126905.1 of Amorpha juglandis. Lineage (NCBI taxonomy): Eukaryota > Metazoa > Arthropoda > Insecta > Lepidoptera > Sphingidae > Amorpha > Amorpha juglandis. The sequence continues at coordinate 17,897,594 of OX421371.1, read as the reverse complement.
ATCCATTAAATTCTACTTATTACAATCAGATAATGATAACAGATTGAAGAAAGGTCTATTAAAATGATTTAGCACTTCACACCAGATGTGATATTAGAAGAGTCATCTAGTTCATCGGATAACTCAGGTAAGTTCGAAGGATATTTACGTAACTTTTCATGACAAACGTACTGAACACGTTCTCCGGATATTGGCTCCACTTTGTACCTGTCGTTGTCACAAATTTCAATAATTTTACACGGATTATAAAACTTCTCACCTAGCTTTGTGTTTGCTCTAGGGTTCTTTTCTATCAGTACAATGTCACCGATGTCAAATGGACGCACCCTTGCCTTGCCCTTATCAAACCGGGCTTTGTCGAGACGTGCCTGCTCGTCCATTCTGACCTTAGCCTGTTCCCTAATTTCAAAGAGATCGAGTTTCTCTTATTCGTAGACTAATGCATTGGATCCGCGGCGGGTTTTTATTACAACCCATTAGCATCTACAAAGGACTTTTGACAAAGTATAGTTAATAGCCAATTGAATCTCAAGTGGTACCTTGATCGGCTATTACTCTCTTTGGCGTTCCAAATAAAAAAAATACAAAAGAGCGCAGCGCGTTACAAGTGGATTTCGCTGTCAAGTCTTTCACGGAGGTTAAGTGGCAGTATTTTGTGAACGCGTCGATAATTACTATCACAATATACTCTTTTGTATTACGACCGCCAGTGAGTTTTCAACTCGTATCAATGTGTAGCGTGTGAATAGGTTCGGCGACTTTTTCAATAAGATGTAGAGTCGACTGTCTGGTGTCTCAAGGGCCCTTATTTATTTTACATGGTATGCACCGGTCTACGTAAGTTCTTACGGAAGTCGCCGTATTAGGGAACCAAAAATGTTCTCGTATTTTGGTAAGAGTTTTATCCCAACCCAAATGTTTGAGATCGTCGTGAAATCTTTGTATTATTTCTGGGGTAGTCGTCTAGCCAGACCCATTTGGCATCATTTTGCGTCAATTGGTACAAAGGCGCCATTACCGTTAAAAGTTTCGAATTTCGGAACAAACAAGGCCCGAACTGCATTTTAATAAACTCATATGCGCCGTCCGGCGTCACAAACACAGTTTTTCGATCGATTCAGATTTCTCGGACATGGGGATCTGGTAAAACCCAGACGCCATATCAACCGTAGTGAACACAGAAGATTGCCCCAGAGTGTCCAACTGTGCTGTTAAAATTAACGGCAGTGGATAATTATCGCGAACCGTATTTGAATTAACCTCCCGGTAGTCAATACAGAGCCTGTCAGAACCATTCTTCTTTTCTACTAAAATTGCTAAGCTTGAAAAACGTGAAAAGCTTTCGCGAGTTATGTTTTTGCACTGTAAGTCAGCAATAATTTCTTTCATAGCCTCACGTTCAGCAGGAGCTAAACGATGAGGATGACGCTCTCAATAATTGACGGCAAATGAGTAATGTCCACGGCGTCCGTCAAATCGGTGTCGAGTTTCGCCATATCGGTACTTTGCAAGGCATAAGTTTCCACATGGACTTCGCGAATGACGTGAAAACCACTTTTATTCATTACTAGGGTCAACCCAGCCCGAGTAAAAAAAAAACATCGCGCCCTATTATGACGTCATGAGGTATAACAAGAGAATTGACAATAACGAAGCTCACCTCTACGTATACGTCTTTGATGCGAATAGGTAGAGGCAGAGCCAATAACCATAAGCCGCGTAACTTCAAAGTGTCGGGTACCGTTTATTTCATCGGCAATATGTTTACGAAGGTGAGAACAATCAGAACCGCTGTTTATAAGAGCCTGTAATTTAAATCCGTCTATGTTTATTTAAATAACCGGAGCCACAGATTGTAAGCATACGTTGACAGATTTTGTTATTTGTTTATTCCTAGCGTCCCTTTGTTTTGTAAAACAGACTTGCTCTGTGTGTCCTACTTTGTGGCAATAACTACACTGAATATTTTTCTCGGAATTAAGCTTCAGCGCTCGTTGAGCCGTTTCCTCACTAGTGGAGGTCTGCGCCTGAGCTTTAGATTTACAATTCCGCTTATAATGTCCAGTTTTCCCACAGTTGTGACACACAACGTGGCTGCGGTCGGATGAGTCTACCCTTTGTCTTTTTTGTTCTGACACAAAGTTAAATGAGCTTGACCGCTTTGAATTTTTTATGCTAGGGTAGGTACCAAGGTGTCTGTCAAGAGCTACAAAGTCCGTAGGCGTATTTTTTAACAAATCAGAACGTACCTGGTTATCGACGATACCTGAGATGACAACTTCTATTTTATTCGCCTCGCTCCAGCCCGATTCTAGCCTGTCGATCATCGCCAGTTTGTTTGTGGAGTACTCCACGTACGTAGCAGCCTTGTCGCTCGTATACTGCACCATGTCCCGGAAAAGGTCGTGGAACCTCTTCGTGGCGGCAAACTGGCTTGTCAGACGTTCCTTCGCTTCGGCCCAGGTCTTGCAGAGAGGATAGGATTTTGATGCCCACTTACGAGCACGTCCGCGCAGGTGTGTAAACGCAGCATTCCTTGTCTCGTAATCAGTCCAGGCGTTCTGAGTCCGATGGTGGTCTAACTCTTCACACCACTGTGCTGCCGTGAATTCGCAATCATCAGGATCGAAAGAGGGTATGTAAACTTCACTCGGCTTCATTTTTTTAGACATCTGTGTAGTATTTTTGGTTTCACCGGTTCGAAAGCTTTCCGCCATGCCACGGAAAAACGATGTCCACATGTCTGATGGAATATTCGGAAGGTTGTCGTTGGAGTTGTGTTGTTCCGATCCCACCGCTGCTGTCGGAGATGAATTACGGTTTTCGTCGCCGCTGTCTGTCATGATGTATTTTGTTTTATAAGTCAGTGCACGTAGTGGTGCCGTCGGGAACCGAACACGAAGTGTCACTGTTATTCACTCTCGCGTCGTCCCGAACTACTGACTTTAGGAAAGATCATTCATTCGTTTGTGAATGAAGTATTTCACAACATTCGTTCTAAATGATATCGCCTGACGACGACAGAGATGGCGTTGCCTGCACCTCCAAGTAAAACGAGTCCGGTTTAACAGATGGCGTTGATCACAACAAATCAATAAATCCCTCACATATATATATATTTATATTTATTTATTTATATTTATTTATTTTTTTTTTTATTTCACTCTCATCATTTTTTCATAACGCGCCTAACTTCATACTGCTCTCGCGCCTAACTTCATACTGTTAATTTTTTGTGTCACAGGTGCGCGCGCATCTTAAAATTTCACTCTCATCATTTTTTCATAACGCGCCTAAAGAAGTATAACTTCAAAAATGATGAGAGTGAAATTTTAAGATGCGCGCGCACCTGTGACACAAAATTAACAGTATGAAGTTAGGCGCGTTATGAAAAAATGATGAGAGTGAAATTTTAAGATGCGCGCGCACCTGTGACACAAAATTAACAGTATGAAGCCGTCTGCTTAACCGCTCATTAAGTCTCGAAAAAAAAGCTACCAACAAAATAGGAATTGAACCTCGATATTAGTCGCGCATGTTGGTACGCTCGTCACCTCTGATCACTGTTTTCATATTTATAATATTTATCAACATGTCTCTAGTTTATACATTCACAACACGTGTTTGAGTTTCATACAAGTGCGAATTATATATGTGCTAATAAATTATATTCAGTAGTGATTTAAATTGAATATTTTGATTGATATTACTTACTATTTGTGAATATTAGTGAAAAAAATTGTGCTTATATACTTTTTCAAGTGCTCTAATATAATTGAGGTTAACTATCCGTATGTATTATTTATTGATATAAATTAAAATACTTTTATTTAATATAATTAACACTAAATATTATTAAATTATTAATGTTAAATACTTATTATTGGTTATTTAATGATGCCAAAGAAGTATAACTTCTCACGCGCGTACATAAGTACACGCACCCATTTTTTTTTTTTTATAAATTACGGAATTTAACGTACTGTAATTTAATGAATGTAGGAAAATAAAAATAACATCTCATTTTTTACTTCATGTGGGGTTGAAATGTTAGTATTTGCATCCAAATATGCCCACACCTTTCACCTAGAATACAGATGAATTGAGAAACTTTGTTTTTTGGGGCGGTTAAAACACACATATGGGTAACAATGTAAAAATTTAATTCAATTATATTTTAAAGACAATCGATAGTGTCCATGGAAGTAGTGTGTTCGGTGTTCGGGTCAGTGGAGATGGAGGAGCGCGCAAAGTGCAGCGCCGCGCGGATGTACCGCAGCGCCGCGTGCGCCGCCTGCTCGCGCGCCTCCCCCGCGAACGCGAGCGGCGGCGACGTGGGCGCCAGCTGCACCACCGCCAGCGGGTCCAGCGCGCCGTACTCCAGCTGCAGACCCAGCGCCTGCGCCGCCGCCGCCAGCGCACGCTCCGGCGACGAGTCGCGACTCTCACGCAGAACCGTCTCCGCCGCCGACCGGCTGCTCTCCTCTGGGATCAAACATTCATCCGTGAGGTTGTGCGACCGACGATCGGTCGCGATCAGCTATCCAGTGGTTCGCGATTGTGAACGAACCTGTCTGTGCGGCGATGCCGAGGTGGTATTCGGAGATCTTTTGAGCGAGGTCGGGCCGCCAGGGGGCGTCGGTCTCGACCTCCATGTACCGCTCCTTCGCCTTGTCGACCGCGCGCATCAACGCGTCCTCCTGTAATAGCAGCGGAACCGAAGCGGTGAGTCGTCTTGTGACGTCGACACGCCGCGCCGCATCGCCCGCTCCGAACGATCCGTTGGTATTCGAGATATTGATATCCGTGGAATGAAAGAGTTTCTATGTTTTTAATAATAGGTCATCGGTTAAAGCAATTGTTCGGTGTTCGTCGGAGCGCCGGCGCGACGGCTGGCTAACGGTACGAGTATTTGTGATTAGTGAGTAAGCCGAGCTGCACGACCTCGACGAAGTCGGCGGTGAGCGTGGCGAGGTTCTCGCGCAGGTACGAGTAGAGCTGGTGTGCGGCGAGCTGGCGCGCGGTTTTCTTGGTGGTGGCGGTGGCGCAGCGGTCGAGTTGTCCGACTCGCGCGCGCACGGTGAAGTGTCGCAGGTGTGGCGGCCCAGTGTCTCCCACCAGCTCGAAATCTGCGGCGGGAAGCTTGTACTCCTCGCACAGCTCCTTCAGCAGCGCCACGTAGCTGCGCGAATCGCACACGCTTCCCTCGCCAGTCTCCATCGGGCACTGACACAGTCAAATGTTCATTTCAATATACATATCTGGACTAATATGACTATGGCTCAGGTAAACATTTAACTTTATATATAAAAATTACGTTTCACGTTGTTTGTCCGCGATGAACTCCTAAACTACAGAACCGATTTTAATCAAATTTTGCAAACTGTGTGCGTTTGTGTGGTTGATCCAACTTGATTGATAGGATAGTTTATATCTCAATTAATAGTCGCTATATTTTTTATTGCAAATTATTAGTTATAATTATCTGTGAGTTCCATAAAATTTTAACAGATGGCGCTGTAAGGTATATCGGCCGAATTGAATAAAGTATCCAATATATGGTGCATACTGTATTGAATAGTTTACTACAATATAATTTAATATACCTTAGCCACAGCAACGCGTGTCCGGGGCCGCTAGTATTATATAAATTGTGTTTAGATTTCTAATGCGGATATATCTAATCGGTTCATTTGTAATATTTTCACAGCTAAAATACTAAATCGGTTTTTGTTACATTTAAATACATCTATAACTAAAAAAAAAGGTGTGCGTCTCGGGACGCTCGACAGAAGTGTTAACTTAAAGTTGATAACTTAACGGTCAAAGCCCGGTCAAAGTCCGGTCAAAGCCCGGTCAAAGTTCGGTCAAAGTCTTGTGAAAGTCCGGTCAAAGTACGGTCCAAACCAACTGGTCACTGTATGACGCCACCTGGGACATCAAGATTATCGATGTTCCAGGGAGGTCGGCTAACGCTGGCTGGTCAATGGACCGCTCGCGTTACGGAACGTTTCGGTTCACCCTCCCATAAGAAGTTATCACTTCAAAAAACCAAGCAGTGTGAGCTAATATTATTCTTTTTGACCACACTTTTATATCCTGTATGGAGTTACAAAGCCATATGGCCAAAGTGATTGAATTTGGGAGCGCTCTTAAGTTGAGAATTCGAGTCCTGAGAAGTGGAGGATGATGCCGGTGCGTACCTGAGACGAGGCTGCGAGTCCCGTGAGTCCCGCGAGCCCGTACGGCGGAGGCACGGCGTGTCCTCGCCGCGCGAGCTGCTGCAGCATGAGCCGCGCCACCTCCTGCTTGGCGTCCTTCTTGGAGCGAGCGGCGGCCGTCACAGTCACGTCAAGGCACGTGCAGCGGTAGTCGAACGTCGCCTGGTGCTTCGGTCCTGACTGTTAGTTACCATAATTGTTTATTATTAATTATAATTAGGGTAGTTTAGTTATGTCATATATTATAGGTTTTGCAATAACTTCAGAGTATAATTAATAAATTTTATGATTTCTTAATATTTTTACCATGAATTACATTTATCTTGAAAACATTTAATTTGTCTGAAAGTACAGCAAAACAATAAATATCCACAAATTTTTTGCCAGAGTTAAAAAAAGAAATCACATGGGGCATATATTTATGGAAATGTATTATTTACATTAACAGAAATATATGATAGTAATAGTGAAACAATTAAAATTATATGTATATAGTTTCATGCACAAATATACTGTAATAAATTACATATTTTTTACTTATTTTATTTAAAACTAGTCAGATTACAACAGACTACATCATACAATTTGTAACATGCTACTAATACTTGATAGACAAGATTAAGAGTGAATGGTAGGTAAACACAAAAGGTACCATGTGAAATGCCCAGAACATACACTCTATATTACTTAACTTATTAGGAAGTGATGCACCATATAACTGAACAGGTGGTCCCAATGATTGCACAACATAAAATGTTAGTTGAAACTACAAAATATTCATATACAATATACATATAATATGTATAATATATTATACTGTCTTTGATTTTTCTGATATATATCCTTATATTTTCTTTATTAGATATTTTTTTTAAATCTGAAGAATATTTTTACATGTTTGTAATATGTGTTGAAAGGGGAATTCCCATTTTGGACATTTGTGTGGACACAAATTTTCAAGAAAATTAGAATTGTTTAACCCATGATCACGGCCGATGTAACTCGGTCGAAACGTCGGGAAATAAATAATAGGTATTTATACCTTTAAATACTACGCGATTAAGACTGGATTAAATAAATATTATAAGATGTATACAAATCGTGTAAGCCTAAAATCATTAAAGAGTAAGGTGTTTCTCATGACATCTGTTAAATAAACATAATAATCGAATAATTATTATTGATTAATCAATACGAAATTCCTATATTTTTATTGAATCAGGAACAACAATATTGTCAATTTTTGGATTTCACAGTTCACTCAAGCTTGGTACACAGGTAAGGCTACATTTGAATCAATCATAACACCAATGAAAATATATAAATAAATTGTTTATATTTTTACTTTTCTGTAAGTATAATTTCCAATTAATGCTAAACCAGTGTACAGTTTACTGAAAAATTACCCTTTTTATAGTTGTATTTATTTATTTATTAATTGTCTGGTATATATAGAATACATAGCAAAAAAATATAAGTAATAAGTGATTTATCTAGCAGTTGAATATCTTCATTCTTGTATTGTCAAAACAAGTACTTTATAATCTCATTTTTTTTCTAGTCTTGTTAACACAATGGCTGTCTTTAAAATATATGACATTAAACACAATCCTGATTTTGAAATAAATAATTTAAATCCCAGTTTTAACTGTCTGTTCCTATGTCCAACACTATTGACCGTGAGCATTCCTCTATCAATCAACCAACACAGGAGTACTTGTACAGTATACATATTGATTATGTTGCACTGTAGTATGTTATCTAATGCTTCTACTGGGCAGAATTACAACAATACCTTGTCAGTTAGCACAAATTTCGAGGTTTTCAAAATTATCTTATTAAAAATAATATTGTTAGTTATGCATATTAAGTTTAGTGTAAAAAGTTAAAAAAATATGTATTTTTCGTATTTTCATAAATAAGTTTTTTGTTTGTTTGTTTTCAGTCTTTTGAGATCCATATTGAATTACTTGTGTAAACACACAGTGTCAACAACCTAGTAAGTAGTGGAACTGACTTCAGAGATAGAGATTGTGGGTTTGATCACAAGCTCCAAGTCAAACACCTGTGACTTTCCGAAGCTATATGTATTTATTGTATATTGTTATTTGCTTTAATGATGATGAAAACATTGTTGAAATCGGCATATCTGAGAATTCACCTAAAGAATTTCAAAAGTATGTGAAGTCTACCAATCCACATTAGGCCAGCATGGTGGACTAAGACCTAATTCCCCTAATTAGCAGAGGAGGTCCGTGCCCAGCAGTGTGATGTATATAATATAGGGCTTGAATTGGTTTGGTGTTTACTTGCGCCATGCACTCATACTCGGGAGTCTTGCCCAGTTTCACCATCAGCTCTTGCAGGACTGTTACAGCCGTTTTCATTGTCGGCTCCATGATCACTGCTTCTGGAAATAACAGGATATGCATCTCATCATTCTAATAATCGACACAGTTGCCAACCAATAACAAATTAAAATAAATACTATTACATGATAATAAGACCCAGATTCTCAAAATTCTATATAATCAGCCATCATTTAATCAGTGTTTAATATTAATAATTAAGTCAACTTTTAAGTCCTATGGCAAAAATGTAACAATTTATTTAATGGAGTGACAGAACTAAGACCTAACTCAGATCCTATCCAGTAAGAATGAGCTAAATAAAAAAAAAATAAAAAAAAAACAAAATGTTGATAACTGGGAAGTACATTGATCTATAATCTTCCACATGTTTTGGTAGAGCCATACCATAGATAGATTTGTATACAGCATGAATGTTTTATTACCACTGTCCCATATAAAACTCATGCTAAGTTAGTATATTTCGTCTTATGAGTGAGATATCTGGAGGCTCAAAACCTCCCCTTCTTAATCCCTTTTCTTTAAGGTTGGCAAGTCGTACATGATTATCAGTTACTGTAAATGTTTACTAGTGGTGAAGATCACTTACCATCAGGTAACCCGCTTGCTTGATTGTCAACTCCAAATAACATGAATGATAAACTAATATATTATCTACCAAATTCTTTCTTGCATAAAGTAAGTGAAAGAATCATCAAATATAATTAATTTTTGAAAAAATCTTGAACAAATTTACAAACACATACATACTCGAATACAGAACCTCCTTTTAAGTTCTATTGTTTAAATCTGCCTCCATAAATGAAATCATTGTCACTATCTTCAAGTACTCAATAATAGTCTTTATCAACCTTTTATTTCTCTGAGTAGATAAAACATGACATAGTCTAGACCACTCAGTAAGATACCAATAAATTGTATCATGGATAATTGGAACTAGAAAGGAAAAATTCAGTCTCACGACCAAACAAACATTTCCGAAACAGATTTTTGCGGATCACTGGAACATTTCACATTTCTTTCTGTGCGGGAATGTCATTTCATAGCCGACAACTCACTCACTCATTAAATTAATTTAAACTTTTTGGCAAATATAAATACCTGTGACCACTGCTGACTACACGGGAGCCAAGAAGATGACACTCGTTTTTAATGGCGTATGTATTTATTGACTATTACTCTGACGATCACAGACTAATAGAATAGGAATGCTACAATAATAATATGACAGACCATAAATACCAATTACCAACTACTGTAAAACATGCAAACAGAAGATCAGGCAGCTGATTTTGTAAATATAGGGGGAAATCGGGGTTGCTAGAAAGAGTTTCAGACTTTTTCTCTTGCTCGTATGTATTTTCCCCAAAATTGAGTATTGCCACTTTTTTCCCATATTTTATCAAACAAGAAATAAAAGAAAAAGAAACATATGAAATTTTAATTATTAAAAAATAGCTGAATGAAAACTCAGTTAATAATTAAAACTTATTTCTCTTTAGCCTAACTTTATCTTAGTGCCTGAGCACAGAATCTCTAATAGAACTGCTAGGGCCGGCTTCTTATTAAGACGCTTCCACTTCTTGAGCATCGTCCGAAGGTAGTAAGACCGTTAGCTCTCATGCGGTTGCGTAAATAACAAGGATGGCACCCGGGGCGCATTCTGGTGTCGACTAAAGAATGAAAACTTTAAAATGGCGCAGCGGGCGAGTAGCCGGCTGTGAAGCGAGGGGCCGCGGGTTCGATCCCCGCACCGAGACAAATGTTTGTGTGATCCACATTGATTTGTTTCGGGGTCTGGGTGTTGTGAGACCGAAAGTCTCGTAGTTCCTGATACCCACGATACAAGACTCGTATCTTACTGTGGGGTCAGGACTATGTATGTGACTGTTGGGTGTATTTATTTATTTTATTTAAGATCTGACAGAGTACTCAGTATAAAAGGAAAATCGTCAACGGATAACAACAAGCGCATCGCGATTGTGTTATTATATTTAAATTGACATGCCAAGTCAATAATAACATTTTTTTCGTCGGTAAAATGAGAATAAAATTGTGTGTATAGATTTTGGTGTAGTGTGTATAGCGAAACACGACCACTAAGTGAGAATAAGTCGTTCATTTATTTCACGCGGGTCGGGTATCACCCCAAAACGAGATCTCACACCCACACAGGACCATTAAGTCCCATCGACATCTTTGGGTCGCAAGTAACGCCTGTAACCTCCGGCCACTTAGCCTTAGCGTACAGATCCTAGATATTTAAACTTGTCCGTTTTCACGGCCAGTTTGATCCCTATGCGGGTACTCTAGCAAGCAATGTAGGTATTCGATCTGTATCTCATTTACTTTCGGACCACCGCGTAGCTTTCAAGCGTCCCTTTCCACAGGTTCACCGTTGCAATAGGCGCTGTTTATCTTAGCCTACACTTAAACTATGAAGACATACATACATACTCACTCACGCCTATCTATTACGTTGTTTTTTTTATAACACTCATTAAAGAAACTGCTTTTTCTATGCTTACATTAAAAAGTGGCAAGATTAGTAAACAGATGGCTACCGCTTTGATAAACATTTTCATAATATACATAGTCAAATGCAATCTCCGCAATAGCGTTTTTATATTTTGTTAACCTTCCCAAAATTCGCAAGTACCTACTATTTGTTTTTTTTATTCAGGTTGGAGAAGTATTTTCCACTCAATAAAGCGGTCTCAATATTTTATGATCCCTAAAAACATTATTCTTCAAAATTCCGCAATATATAATTTCTTCAAAATGCCTCCAAAATTAGTTGTTTTCCCCAAAATTGCGTAAAATCTCCAATCAACCAACCGTGGGGGAAATTACCGAATATAGACAAGGCAACTTACTTTTTACAGTTATTTTACGGCTCTTGATATTATTCCTTTAACCCCTCTTAGGTATATTTTACTATTCCTTTATTTTACAAGAACTATGACACACGGGTGACATCGATTTCAAGGTCTTGTCTGAATTTTGATGTTAATGTTTCTTAGATATTTTTTTCAAACGAATCGAACGTACCCTTGATCAATAAGAATGAACCGCACTGTCAGAGTTCCTATCAAACTCCAAGCAAAGTCATTACTACTAAGTGTATTACTCATTAGTAACACACTTAGTCTCAGAAAACCCAAACTTCCTAAGCATAATAAGGTCAATGTAATCATGTTTCACTCACGGGCAACTCTAGATTAGTCTAGATCAATTTTTCACGAGTAAGCAACGCAATCTGCAAGTGTTTGCTCCAGAAAACGTCACTGAGTATGTTTTACTTTATAAAGAGAAGCTCTATAATGTAAAATTTAATTTTTATCGTATTTGATTATATTTAAATCAAATTCCACGCTAATGAAAACGCGGGCACAGCTAATCTATATGTCTATACTAATAATAAAGCTGTAGAGTTTGATTGTTTGTTTGTTTGTTTGTTTGAACGGGCTAATCTCAGGAACTACTGGTTTGAATTGAAAAATTCTTTTTGTGTTGGATAGTCCATTTATCGAGGAAGGCTTTAGGCTATATAACATTACGCTGCGACCATTAGAAGCGAAGCATCAGTGAAAAATGTTGCAAAAACGGGGAAAATTATTCATATTTGAAGGCTTCCGTTGCTAAGCTACCCAAATAATATTATTTGAAGGCTTCCGTAGCTAAGCTACCCAAATCTATACTAATATTATAAAGCTGTAGAGTTTGATTGTTTGTTTGTTTGTTTGATCACGTGGGCGGAGCCGCGAGCAAAAGCTAGTATAATAATACAATTTAAATGCACCAGCGACCTAAGTCGCGTCCGATCAGTATGTTATGACTTTGGTATTTAAACGGCTGAGTTTTGTTCCTTTCTTTTCTTTCCTTCCTTTGACATACATATAATAAAAGACCACCGACTAATTGGACCAAAAACAAGCAGTGGGCTTATATTTTATATTGAGCATATTTCGCCGCGTCTTTCTCAAGCGGGGTCGCGTTTGGAGCCGGCGTTGGTAATTTTAAAACATAATATTTCGGACCCACTGAGTTTGTTTTGCCGAGTATTCTCAGGTAAGGTCGCCATATATCCGGTGGTAGTTTACAAACGTGTGACATTTCGGTTATGTTCGTTATCCATATCGACACCTTTTAGAAAGTCTTATAATGTTGGATTTTACCTTCAGTGAATAAAAATATTGTAAAAAATTATAAAATAAACGAATTTAATGTAATTAAATTCTTCTTTATATATTTTTGAGATTTGTATCTTTGTGCGTAAGCATATACAACTTTTTAATATGCATAATGATGTTGTACGTAGACCAAGTCGAAAAATTTATAAGCTCTATATACCAAAACTTTTTTTTTTTAATCCTGGCTCGGCAAAGTGACTACGATACACCTGATGGTAAGTGTAGCGCAATCCAAGAATATTGTCGACCAACGATAAACAATGTGTCCATCGTTGGTCGGCAAGATCATGCCGGCCTGCCAAAGGGCCAAGGGGGAGGGGAAGGAAAAAGGGATGGGAAAAGGGTGAGGGTCAGGGGGCAAGCCCCCCGGGGAGAACCGGATATACACTGGCTGACCCTGGAACGCGACCCACACAAGGTGGGCCACTATGGCAGGTTTTGGCACCAGTGTACGGTGGTCGCTATCCGGTCGGATACAAGTATCCTCCCACCAGCATATATCTGTGACATATGGATGTGTAATGAGGTAAAGTGGAATTATTGAAATAAAACTAATTTAAACGGATTTTATCGCGGTTTTTTATTAATTTTGATCCCGACGTTTCGAAGACTTTTCAGCCTTCGTGGTCACGGGGTGGACTTTATTTCAATGAGTAATATTCGCGTAAACGTAAGAAATCATTATATAAAGTGGAATTATTTTTACCACATAATATACTATTTAATAATACCAATTAACATCTCCAATAATCTTGTCTCTTATAGATGTACTAGCTTTTACTCGCGGCTTTGCCCGCGTGAACAGCATTTTCCGGGATAAAAGTAGCCTGTAACCGTCTCCAGGGTCCCACCTGTCTCTGTAGATAAATTCATCAAAATCGGTTCAGTGATTTAGGCGTGAAAGCGTAATAAACAAACTCACTTTCGCATTTACTTTCACCCCCTTTTTCATCCCTTATTAAATAAAATTTCCAAAATTCCCGAAACACGTATTTATTTGTTTTGCGTCAATAATCGAAATACAAAATTTTGTTTATGTAACTTACGAAATGACGGACTTTCATACAAATTATCATCCCCTATTTTGACCCCTTAGGGGTGGAATTTTCTAAAATCCTTTCTTAGTGGGTGCCTACATAACAAATTGAATATACAGTCCGAATTTCATGCTTGTAGCCTTGATAGTTTGCGCTCGGCGATGATGAATCAGTCAGTCAGTCAGGACATGTTATTTTATAATATAGATGTATCTGTATGTTTTCTTATAAACAATTTGTTTCTTTTAGCTTAATATATACATATAAACCTTCAGTGAAAAATTATCTAACTGATAATGAATTCCGCTTAAAAATCCATTGCGTGGATTAGAAGCTAGCGGCTATACAAACAGACAGACGCGGAAAGCGACTTTGTTTTATACTATGTGAACATGTAGAATCGACAATGGAAAAATTTGAAGTTTGTTCAGACAGTTAAAGCGGCAGTTGACCAACTAAAATTGCACCATGTGAACCAGCTATTACGTGTTGGTTAAAACACGTATATATCAATTGTCATTAGTCATTTTAAAACGATCTCATATTAGATGCTGTAGTTGCCCTTTTCAGTGGTTCCTCTTCATCACGCTACACGTTATTTGTCAATCCCCCATGGCCCGTGAAAACTTGCGTGAGGACCTGGTCAACCGGAATCTTCCTGATCACTTTGTAGGCTTTGTTTGCGTCTGGGAAAAACAGCTTCGTAACCGATGCTGTTTTTCCAGCCCTATATCGCTCATTCCATTCCTCAATCGACTCCTGACGGATCTGTCGCTGGAGCTGGGCGTTGGGCAATGGCGATGTTGCAACCAATTCTGTCGTTCCAAAATTTTTAATAAGGAAGAGACATTACAGCGTCGACACCGACTGCTGCCAGCGATCACACCCTTGACTCATCGCTGTGCAGCGGCCGGCGCAAATACCAGAACCACCAGGAACAAGCGTCGCAATAAATCATCATAGTTATTGGCGATTCAATGTTTTTTATTATAATGACGTCACTTGTTTACCGCACGCCGCCGTACGCAACTATCCCGTATTTTAAACATGTTGCACGCACCAGCCGTTAACGGCTGATGTTTGGTGTTATCTAAGAATATGGAAAATATTGTAGGTGTTACTGATCGGCAGATGTAAAGACCCTTGACCGCCCATGGGGTCGTATTTTTAATTTTAAGACTTCAGCCACGTTTGAGTGACGCAGTTCGCTTGTGCATAGCATTGACGACGATATTAAGTATTATGTTCTGGATGCGTCGGAGGCGAGGGCGAGAAACTCCCGATTTCAGAAATCGTGGTAGTGACATATTTTTTATAGCAGAGGCCGGTAAACGAGCAAGTAGTTTTTACCTGATGTTGAGTGATCTCCGTCGCCTATAAACATAAAAATCCTGACATCTCAGGACAAATCGTGACGTCTGGTAACCCTTGCAGGGATCCATTCCCGCGATGACAATTTCCGGAGGGGGTAAATCCCAGACGTGAGAATTCCCTGAGGTGACAAATTACGGGAAGAACATCCCAGTCATTCCATTCCAGATTCCTTGTAGTCACGCGTGGATCCTTCTACATGGGTACTTAGATCCTAACAATATATATATATACATTCTATTCACACACACTGCAAAATAAAGCTCGCTCAGCATTGAACAGAGACTTTCGATATGGCGTCATAGGACGATTATAGAATGTTACACAAAGAAAAGGATTAAATCTTCGAATATGTACGTACCCACCTACAATTTTATATTGCAATTTTATGTGTTCCTATAGGTACGTCACACTCGGTAGGTACCTACTTTATTGAGTAGTTCTGGGGATGACTTGGAGCACCCTCTGAACAACGCAGCGAGGCGTTGAGACATCAAGGCAGCGCGTTGGTCGCCAGGGCAACGACCGCTACCTACACGCAAGCTTTTTCACGTGATGCGATTAACGGCGTCAAACTGGGTCAGCAGAACACTGCACCGCACCCGCGCCTCCCGCCGCGCCGCCGCGCCACCGCCCGCACCCTCTATGGTGGCTGGTGGGTGAGGTAAACTGCACCCTTCCGCCTACGCGACGATCGCTCGCTCGCTCGCCGTCGAACTGTTGATTGCCCGAGTGTCATCAGGTGAACGGTTTGGTTCCATCGAAGCCAAGCACCGGCTGCGACGAGGGGCCCGCGGTGCCGTCGCGGTGACGGCGCTGTGCCGGCCCTGCGGTATCGATCCGACCCCGTGGAAAAACTATTGATTTTATATGTTGCCCGTGGAATTTGCCGATTGGGCACATGGTAACCTTAGTTGTAAAGAAGCGTAAGAAAAATAAACGTTCGTTGTTTGTAATAAAAAGTGTTTATGTCAAAAGTATCTGCCGCCGGAGTTATCAGCGCATTGAGAAGCTATTTGGCGATTAACGACGGTGGAGTCATCCATTGAACAATTTTATTATATATTTCTTATTTAGATTCTTAATCGACTTGTAAGTTGCATTAGGTAATGAATGATTCATACTGCAGTTGAACATATTCAACGGCCGACGCACGTGCGGGACACGCTCGGCGCGGCGCGGCGGCCGGCGCCTGCTCCACCTCTCAACAGGAAACAGCCGCGAACCGGGAGCCGCGACCGCCACTGCATGATTTTGATATTATTCTGGTGGTTTGACTAATACAGTGCCATCGCACGTGGCGGTGTGCGCCGCGCCGCGCTGCTTACCACGCCCGCCCGCCCGCACCGTATGCACACGCACTAAACTCACTTCGTAGACGTAGACCAGCTGTTTAACATCATCGCTCAGTGTAACCGGACGAGCCAGTGTACGGACCATGATGGCGTATCGTGAAACAATCGACAACCTCGGCACTCGGCAGTCGGGCGGCTGCGTCCGAGGCGGTCCGCCAGTGTAGGCGCACGCCGCGCCGGCCGTGCCACTCGTGTGCAGATTGATTTGTGTAGTTTGCTGCTATAGCAAATAAAATCACAATAACTTCCAAAATATACTTTGTTATATGTTTAGAATCTGAAAATCTAACGTGAATTTGCTGCTCGCTGACTTTTACGAGATGAAAGTATTAAAGCGGACGAGATTTATGTCTTTGTTTTGGATAGTGGGAGCCGGCCGAGGCCGTCGCACTGACAACTACCTCATTGTTGTAGGGTGTGCTGCAGTACATTGACTCGCGGTTTCGCGTCGTCATAGGATCTTCACATGTCTATTCTCTTAGTTTTCATATACCAAACCATGGACAAGTGGCGTCATATTTTGTTCTTGCTCCATCCTAAAATGAGTCGGTACTTTTTAGGATGCCTAGATTTTGATAAGATTCTGTACATAAATAATCACTGTCAGGTGTATGTAACGACCCTTAAATATGACCATGGCTTTCAATAACTCGTTGTTTAATAAAAAAACATTATTATACAGATTTCTTGCCTCTCATCCCGGCTCGGGTTTCAGTACAGAAGCGAAGTTCAATACTACTGAACTTTTGTAGACTATGAAGAAGATTTTTTTTCGTAGGTCTCTGTCGTGGGATCAAAGTACAAGAAGAATTAAGTACTATACATTGAAAAATTCACAAATTCAGCTACATATATTGTTTGTTTCCTAGACCATGGCTCTGTACATATCAAAAAATGTTGGAAAAATTCCATTGCGGTCATTAGATACGCTCACCGCACCTATATACCGCAGACTGTAGTCGTTTACATTCAATCGTGGAACTATACCTAAGAGTCATATTTGTGAGAGACCGTTTGGGTAGATACCATCGCTAAGTCTATTTCCGCAGCCAAGAAAAACCGCGAAAGCATTGTTGTGATTGAAATCTATGAAGTTACTGGGCAATATAATCTTCTTCTTTACACAGTATAAAACAAAGTCGCATTCTGTATCTGTCTGTCTGTATGGTATTCGCTTCCTTCTCCTAAACTACGCAATGGACTTTTAAGCGTTTACTACTTAATTTATTAGCGGACTAATTAATTTTTCACTGAAGTTTTATATATGTAAGAAACCTAATTAAGTTTCTACTTACAGTAGAAAAAAACAAAAGTGATCTTCATCGCCAAAGTGCGCCCATAACCCCAGAACAATGGGAATAAAAATTAATAATGGGAATAAAGGAATTGGACCCGTTGCCGTCCTTAAAGGAAAATAATAATTAAGGGATTGGGAAGGGGAGGGGGATTTGGGCCTCCGGATATCTCACTCATCGTATGAAACGTAGCAGCAAGCCGCCACTTTATGTTGGTTTTTTGTGAGCCAGCCCATTTATGTTGTAGACAAAACTGTCTACAGCGTGGCTTTACCACTCACGTCATGTAGTGAGTGAATGTAGTCTAGTGTCATGCAGTAATTTAGAGTTGTAATTGGAACACCATTATCTACATCACAAGTAGCAAATGCTATTTTTATATGCCTGCGAGCGTCCTGCTGGTTTCTTCATTGTCGCTTATAAAACAATGTACATTCCGTTTTTTCTATAAAATTCCTAAAAATAATCTGCTGTTATTAGATTACTCTTTCAAATTGCAAGAATTCCGCAAGCAAGTATCCGTTCAAACAGTTAGGCAACAGTTCATCGAGTACATTAAGTATATCAATAAATAAACAAAAGAGGGTCAAAAGTGAGGCCATTTTTCTCTGAAAGTCGATAAGTGATAAATCAGAGAGGCGGGTGTAACGTCGGGCTGGCTGCTTTTAACCACCTTCCCCCGCCCCCTGCCCCTGCCCCGGCAGTGCGTAGAATGCAGAGTTGACAGCCGATAATGAACAGTGTATGTCTGCTGTCTTGTGTCATGACGCAGCAGCGACAAACAACGTCTATAATATAACCTATAGCTTCTTTCCGTACGTACCTTTAAATTTTTAGTATTGTTATTTTTATTATCACTACATGGTATAAAACAAAATCGCTTCCCGGTGCCTGTCTGTCCCTATTTATGCTTAGATCTTTAAAACTACGCAACGGATTTTGATGCGGTTTGTATTAATAGATAGAGTGATTAGGGAGTGATTATTATCTTAGGGATAACCCACAAGATCCATTTTTTATCATTTTGCTGGACTCCGTTATAAAGAAATATCTTTGATTATACTTATACTAGCTTTTGCTCGCGACCCTGTCCGCGTGAATGTAATTTTGTATTAGATCCCACAGGAACGGACTATCTGAATACAATATGTTGTAAGTTTTATGCTAGATCCTATACTTATGTTCCAAATTTCATCCCAGTTCATTCAGCCGGTAAATTATGATAGACCAGAAGCGATAAAAGTATTTCGCCATCAAAAAGCTTTCATTCAAACTTTCATCCCCTTATTATACCATTCAGGGGTTAATTTTTGAAAAACATAGTAGCCTATGTCTTATTCTGATGTATAAGCTATATTATTGTAAAGTTTCATTAAAATCCATTCCTTCAAAAGAGTAACAAACATACATCCATTCAAAAGAGTAACAAACATACATACATCTATCCATCCATCCATCCATACTTACAAACTTTCGCGTTTATAATACTAGTAGGATTAACACATAGTCTGTGAATAGCCTGTATTTTTGCCAGCGCCTTATAATAGACAACGCGCACAGGCTTTGTAACGGTAACTCTGGACTGTTGATACCTTTTGGATACAAAAACCAAAAAATGTTACGTCAGAAAATACTACCTCAGAGTAGCCAACTGGTTCATGTTGTAAACAGTCTTATGTAAACCGCAATTTTACAAATATATACACTTTTTTTAATTCACTTTTATTAAATGACGGGACGAAAAAGGCGCTATGCCTGCCCATAAACAGAAGCAACACCTCACAGAACTTTGAATAACAGAGCAATGCATGGCACTGAAATGCGCTCGTCACCCCGAAACATAAGATGTTAAGTGTTATAACGCCCAGTAATTTCACTGGCTATAATGACCTTCAAACCGAAACACAACAGACACACTGTTGCTTGGCAGCAGAAATAGACAAAGCGGCGGTACCAATCCAGACGACTTACGAGAGATCTTGTAAACTTAAACATTCTCTACTAATCGAGGGTGATGTAGAGATGTAGCGATGTAGACAGCGACAGTAACATAAAATACATGTACAGTAAGAATGTATAGCTTATTAGCACTCATTATTACGGAATCAATCAATTAATGAAGCTTGATTGATGACCTATATTATCTTATCTTATATCTTTAAATGAGCAATTCTTGTATATATATTTATATATAATTGGAATCTCGGAATCGGCTCCAACGATTTTCATGAAATGTAGTATGTGGGGGGTTTCGGGGGCGATAAATCGATCTAGCTAGGAATTATTTTTAGAAAATGTCATTTTAATCGTGTTTTATCAACTTAAAGTAGTCCCAATTTAAACTGAAAAATATGACTCTACTAGCTTTTGTTCGCGGCTCCGCCCGCGTGATTTGCTTTTTCCGGGATAAAAAGTAGCCTATGTCTTATTTTTATTTTATTTATGGCTCTTGCAGTACTATGCATTTAGCCAGTGTCAAGTACAATTCATTCTCAAGTTATTTTTACAAGAACGATGAAACACGGGTGCGGTCGATTTCAAGGCCTTGTCGGAGTTTTGGTGTTAACTCCTTTCAGTACGATTCTTAATTCACTTATTTCAATGTTTCCATACACTGTTCATCACCGTCAATGTTTATTGAACAAATCCATACCACTTTTATACAATAAACACAACTCTAAACTAGTTTATGAAATAAATTAAAATAAGCGATAAACTGCTCTGTCAGAATTCCCGCCAAAACTCCAGCCTATGTCTTATTCTGACGTATAAGCTATATTATTGTAAAGTTTCATTTCAATTTATATAGTAGATGGTTTGTAGTACATGCTATGTATCAGAGATGGCGCTGTATTTAAAAAATGATTTTCCCTATTTTCCCGCTTTTCTATTGAAATGTTTCCTAGATTTTCGTTGCTATAAACCTCACGGAGCCCGAGACCTTTCCAACGAATGCAAAACCGTGGAAATCGGTTCGTGCGTTCTGGAGTTATATCGTCAGGAAGGAAAACCCGACTTATTTTTATATAATAGATATTATTGTAAAGTTTCATTTCAATTTATATAGTAGATGGTTTGTAGTACATGCTATGTATCAGAGATGGCGCTGTATTTAAAAAATGATTTTCCCTATTTTCCCGCTTTTCTATTGAAATTTTTCCTAGATTTTCGTTGCTATAAACCTCACGGAGCCCGAGACCTTTCCAACGAATGCAAAACCGTGGAAATCGGTTCGTGCGTTCTGGAGTTATATCGTCAGGAAGGAAAACCCGACTTATTTTTATATATAAGATATATATAAAAATGAATCGCTGTGCGTGAAAACTCGAGACTGGCTGTTCCGATTTGGCTAATTCTGATCTTGAAATATTTGTGGAAGTTCAGGGAAGGTTTACCCGGTGAGAAAAAAAAAAGAGTAACATAAATAACAAGTGAAGGAAAACACTAAAAACGACAACTTAATTTTCCAATACAAGCTGTTCCTGGGTATGAAACACTTGATGTCTTTTTGATGTGAAACAGGGACAGGGACAGGGACAGGGACAGGGACAGGGACAGGGACAGGGACAGGGACAGGGACAGGGACAGGGACAGGGACAGGGACAGGGACAGGGACAGGGACAGGGACAGGGACAGGGACAGGGACAGGGACAGGGACAGGGACAGGGACAGGGACAGGGACAGGGACAGGGACAGGGACAGGGACAGGGACAGGGACAGGGACAGGGACAGGGACAGGGACAGGGACAGGGACAGGGACAGGGACAGGGACAGGGACAGGGACAGGGACAGGGACAGGGACAGGGACAGGGACAGGGACAGGGACAGGGACAGGGACAGGGACAGGGACAGGGACAGGGACAGGGACAGGGACAGGGACAGGGACAGGGACAGGGACAGGGACAGGGACAGGGACAGGGACAGGGACAGGGACAGGGACAGGGACAGGGACAGGGACAGGGACAGGGACAGGGACAGGGACAGGGACAGGGACAGGGACAGGGACAGGGACAGGGACAGGGACAGGGACAGGGACAGGGACAGGGACAGGGACAGGGACAGGGACAGGGACAGGGACAGGGACAGGGACAGGGACAGGGACAGGGACAGGGACAGGGACAGGGACAGGGACAGGGACAGGGACAGGGACAGGGACAGGGACAGGGACAGGACAGGGACAGGAAAGGGACAGGACAGGCACAGGACAGGGACAGGACAGGCACAGGACAGGGACAGGACAGGGACAGAACAGGGACAGGAAAGGGACAGGACAAGGACAGGACAAGGACAGGACAGGGACAGGGACAGGGACAGGGACAGGGACAGGGACAGGGACAGGGACAGGGTAAGGACAGGGACAGGACAGGGACAGGACAGGGACAGGACAGGACAGGACAGGACAGGACAGGGACAGGACAGGGATAGGACAGGACAGGACAGGACAGGACAGGACAGGACAGGACAGGACAGGACAGAACAGGGACAGGACAGGACAGGACTGTCCCATCGCGGGGAGGTGGAAAACGACCTGACTTAGGTCGTCGAAGTCAATTAAATGTGCGACGGGCTACCTCACGTGCAGTGGTGCAGTACGTCACTTAATTGCATTTAATGTAAATGAAACATTTGTATTAAGTTTTGACCACATTTCACACAAATATATGTAGGTGATACGAAGTTCACCGGGTCATCTAGATTAAGATTAGTAATTAATTTATTAAGTCAATGAGTGTTTGCTTTGAGGTAAGACTTAATTCCTGACATCTATTGGCGAATAATAATACTACTTTTTTTTTTTTTGCACCCGAGCAAAGCTCGGTCGCCCAGGTACTATTAATATAATAAGCACTCCGATTCTTTTGGCTTACGGACATAATATGTTTCTTAGGAACGCTCAGAATAGAACAATGAAGAAGACTCAATGAACATCCACAACACCAAATGAATCAAGGGTGCGTTACTGACCTTTAAGAAAAGGAATGAGACTTGGGAACATTGGAAAGGATGATGTATTGGAATAATTTTATTAGGTGACTAGATGACCCGGTGAACTTCGTATCACCTACATAATATATTTGTGTAAAATGTGGTCAAAACTTAATACAAATGTTTTATTTACATTAAATGCAATTAAGTGAGGTACTGCGCCATTGCACGTGAGGTAGCCCGTCGCACATTTAATTGACTTCGACGACCACAGTCAGGTCGTCTCCCACCTCCCTCCGGTTGGACAGTCCTGTCCCCGTCCCGTCCCCGTCCTGTCCCCGTCCTGTCCGCGTCCCGTCCCCGTCCTGTCCCCGTCCCGTCCCGTCCCCGTCCCGTCCCCGTCCTGTCCCCGTCTTGTCCTGTCCCTGTCCTGTCCTGTCTCACTGTCCTGTCTCACTGTCCTGTCTCACTGTCCTGTCTCTCTGTCATGTCTCTCTGTCCTGTCTCACTGTCCTGTCTCACTGTCCTGTCTCACTGGCCTGTCTCACTGTCCTGTCTCACTATCCTGTCTCACTGTCCTGTCTCACTGTCCTGTCTCACTGTCCTGTCTCACTGTCCTGTCTCACTGTCCTGTCTCACTGTCCTGTCTCACTGTCCTGTCTCACTGTCCTGTCTCACTGTCCTGTCTCACTGTCCTGTCTCACTGTCCTGTCTCACTGTCCTGTCTCACTGTCCTGTCTCACTGTCCTGTCTCACTGTCCTGTCTCACTGTCCTGTCTCACTTTCCTGTCTCACTGTCCTGTCTCACTGTCCTGTCCCTGTCCTGTCTCACTGTCCTGTCCCTGTCCTGTCCCTGTCCAGTCTAGACGCTATACGACCCGTCATCACGGCAAGCTTCGCAACGACAACTCAACAACTACTAATAAATTAAAAATTAATCAAAAAAACATTGTCCAGCGGACAAAATTGTGAATCTAAACCATTCTCAGATCCCCTTGAACACACACAAAAAATTTCATCAAAATCGGTCCAGTCCTTTAAGAGAAGTTCAGTGACATACACACTCACAGAAGAATTATATTAGGTCCTTACATATGAAATTGGCGTTTTTCGTACTGGCCACTTTAATCACAAATTTCTCCTCTTTGGTAAGGAATTCCAAATTCAAATTTGTACAGCTATAGACTCATGTATTTGTGCTTCGATGATCGTCATTCATTTGTTTTTTTTCTTCTGTTTTTTTCTGTTTGCGTCACTCATTTTACAAAATGGAAAACTTAAAATATCGCATTATTTACGAGTACGAGTTCCGCCGTGGCACTAGTGCTGCGGAAACAACTCGAAGGGTGAATGATGTGTATGGCGGTCGTGTTGCAAAAAAAACACAGTTAGTTTTTGGTTCCAACGTTTTCGTTCTGGAAATTTCGACCTGCAGAACAAGCCCCGTGGACGGCCTGAGACTCAAGTTGATAATGAAGAGTTGAAGGCTATTGTGGAAGCGGATGCATCGCAAACCACGTCCGAGTTAGCTGCAGGCTGCGATGTTAGTGATAAAACTGTTTTAATTCACTTGAAGCAAATTGGGAAGATTAAAAAGCTTGAAAGGTGGGTACCTTACGAATTGACTGAAGCAAACCGGCAAACGCGCGTCGACTGCTGCGTTACATTACTAAACCGGCACAATAATGAAGGTATTTTAAACCGAATCATTACCTGTGATG
Organism: Amorpha juglandis; assembly: GCA_949126905.1. Lineage (NCBI taxonomy): Eukaryota > Metazoa > Arthropoda > Insecta > Lepidoptera > Sphingidae > Amorpha > Amorpha juglandis. The sequence continues at coordinate 17,873,106 of OX421371.1, read as the reverse complement.
AAAAATGGGTTCTTTACGATAATCGGAAGCGCTCAGCGCAATGGTTGGATCCTGGCCAGCCAGCCAAATCCTGCCCCAAGCGAAAATTAACCCCAAAAAAGTTACTTGTAAGCGTTTGGTGGACTAGTGCCGGTATTGTTCATTACAGTTTTCTCAAATCTGGCCAGACTATTACGGCTGATGTCTATTGTCAGCAATTGCAAACCATGATGGAAAAGCTAGCGGCTAAACAACCTAGGCTGGTCAATCGCTCCACGCCACTGCTGCTTCACGACAACGCTAGACCACACACTGCGCAACAGACGGCTACTAAATTAGAAGAGCTTCAATTGGAAAGTCTAAGACATCCTCCGTACTCCCCGGACCTTGCTCCAACAGATTACCATTTTTTTCGAAATTTGGATAACTTCTTGCAAGGGAAAAAATTCAACTCCGATGGGGCAGTCCAAATCGCCTTCAAAGATTTTATTGATTCCCGTCCGACTGGTTTTTTTAGTAAAGGGATCAATGAACTACCTATGAGATGGCAAAAGTGCATAGAAAATAATGGTTTATACTTTGATTAATTAAATATATTATATTAAAAAATATTCGACTTTTTGTTCCTCCCATACAAAACGCCAATTTCATATGTAAGGACCTAATATATATAAAGATAGGCATCTCGTGTGCGAGGGAGCGTCTGGGTAGGTACCACTGCTTCGTCTGTTTCTGCTGCAAAGCAGCAGTTTTAAGCAGTATTGTATTTCGTTTTGAAGGACATTGAAGTCAGTGAATTTACTAAACATTATCATATATCATGTTATATTCTCCGAATTATGGGTACAATGCAGTTCTTTGTAATTCAAAGTTTTGATTTTAATGTTTATGGGCAGGCATGGCGCTTAACAGTAGGTGATCGACCTGCTCGTCTCGTCATTTAAACAAATAAAAAAAATATTCTTTAGACAAATTCTGGATATGATAAATTCATCAAATTAGTTTATGTCCATAGTCCTCAACAACAGCAGGCTATAATGATACGGGCCCTTTAATTCTAAGTGTTCGAGGACCTACCTAAATCAACGAGGTATTGATCCTTGCGCAACAAAGTTCACGAGTTTGCAAGATTTCAGTTTTCGCCGACTCTTTATTTCATTATTACGAAAAAGACTTTGCTTTTTATTACATTTTGTCAGGCTTCTCGAAGCCTCGAACGTAACTTCGGCCAGTTCTTTGTAAATATTATAATATTTCTTACAGCCTTTGAGGCTTTGTAAATTCTTGTTTCTTTATCCTTGCACGGTAAAGTGACTACATTTGACCTATTAGTTAGCCGTGGCCCCTCAAGCGTTAATTATATATTTTTCAGGGTTAAAAGTGGCTTATGTTCTAATTCATGTCTTGGTCTACCTATATGCTCAATTTGTCTATTTGATCCGTTCAGGCGTGAATGATCTACAAGCATCCTGATTTTTCACATCTATATATCTATACAAAATTCAACACCTCTTTCTCAAGTGGAATTTGACAAATGGTGCTGCCACACCGATGTTATAAAATGTTTACAAACATTTTCTAACATTAAATCTAACATTTTATAACATTTCTTAACATTTTCTAACATTGTCTAACATTTTATAACATTTGAAAACATGACATCGGCCCTTCTTCTTTGACGGCTTCTTTGACGACGCCGCTCTCAAAAGTACTGCCGCCCGCTGTTAAAAAATGTTACAAATTGTTAAGAAATGTTTACTAAATGTTGCTGCCACACCGCTGTTATAAAATGTTATATAACATTTTCTAACACCGGTGTGGCAGCACCAAAAAATGTGAAACATGTATTTCTTTATTTGTATTATGCATTATTAATGCTTAATTTTAAAGTCATATTCCGATTCATCTCATCATCTTCACGAAATGAAACAGCAAGTAACAGATTCCCGTAGATTATCTGTGAAACAGTGGTATTATTCGGTTGAGCCAGCTAATTCGTGCTGTAGACAAACTGTATACCGCCTGACTCTATCTTTTCTAAGGTTTTGTGCCTGAACAAACGTCAATGACTACACAAAAAGCAACGGTGAAGCTGTTTCTTCATGTCAATTTCAGTTGTTACTAACTCGTTCAGGCTGACCTAATAAAATGGTAAAACGGCGCTAAGCGCGGCTCTGCAAGTTTCGGGGACAAAACTACAATATCTGTTGGAGAGACATGTGCTCGTTGCTCGCACATCAGCAGCCCACATATTTGTATTATTATAATTAATGTAATGACACTGAAGCACTAGTCTATGAACAAATTTTATTATGATGAATATAAAAGTGGGAATACAAAACAGTAAACCGAGGAGTTTGTGGCCATAACTTTACCATATCTATATGAGCTGGCATTTATTTAACGAATTTTCATTGTTATCATACACGTGTTGTATAGCATACTATTAATTCTTTTATGTAATAAGAAAGAGATTTACTTATAAAATTTTAATACTCATATCTAATACAGATTAGAAACATGGTAAACATGGTAACATGCTGCTGGGAGGATACTTGTATCCGACCGGATAGCGACCACCGTACACTGGTGCTAAAACCTGCCATAGTGGCCCACCTTGTGTGGGTCGCGTTCCAGGGTCAGCCAGTGTATATCCGGTTCTCCCCAGGGGGCTTGCCCCCTGATCGTAACCCTTTTCCCATTCCTTTTCCTTTCCCTCCCCCTTGACCCTTTGGCAGGCCGGCATGATCTTGCCGACCTACGATGGACACATTGTTTATCGTTGGTCGACACTATTCTTGGATTGCGCTTTACTTACCATCAGGTGTAGCGTAGTCACTTTGCCGAGCCAGGATAAAAAAAAAATGTATTAATGCTTCCGCTTTTTACTGAGAGCGGGAATTCTCGAATTTGCGAATAAGCAGATTTGCGACATTAAATTGCATTACTACACTATTATTATATTATTATAGAATGGTGCACTTATATCAAAAATGTACAAATTTGTGGTTGTGGTTAAAAAAATATTTCTCAAAGATTACACACTCAGATACAAAGAAATATTTTCTTTGAAACTAGAAATAAAAAAGAAAATATGTGTTAGGCGTAGCGAGTTATTAAGATTTTTCGCTTATAAATACATCGGTTGATGTCGTAGCCCCGTCGCGTAGCTGCGTAGCCCTAATAGGCTAACTTGTCCGCTGTCGCACAAGTCGTTAGAGCCGGGGAGGCGGCGCGGGCGCGGGCGGCGCGGCCTCGGAGCCACACGTCGCACGTAATAGATGGCTCCAGATAACTTCACCGGTATACTCGTTTCCCAGTTGGTGAGGTTATTTGTGCCTGCGGTCGACAACCGCTCGGCAACGAAACATCCCAATTAAAAGGGATAAAGTTGAAAATGAGTACCGGCGGCCGACATAGGCCGTGGGGCCGCCGCGGTGCACCGGGGCATGAATCTCTCGACGCGACGTTCAGTCAAACATCAGGTCAAATCGATAATATAAATCATATGCGCACCTGCCGACGACCTTAATTCCCTCGACCTCGCAAGGAACCGCCACCGCTCATGTATCGTTTGATCGGCTACTAGCTGGCAGCGCCGGCACCTCCATACAAGCCGAGAAGCGCGAGTACTTTGTGATTTTTTTACCACCATCAAAAAGGAGGTGTATTATAGGTTTGAGCTCTTTGTCTGTCGGTGGGTGTGTGTGTGTGTGTGTCAGTGGCCAAAAGTATAAGTTTTTAAAGTGAAAGCTGATTCGCCAACGACGTGTGTGCATGTGTGCGCGTGCATGTCCTCGTGAGTGTGTGTGTGTGTGTCTGAACTCTCATAATCGTAGCGCTTAAATTAATAAAACTAATTTGCAGCTTTTCTGTTTGAAAGCACGTGTTTTTAGCTATGTTTAAAGAAAATTTAGTCATTAAAACGTTGATGTTTTTCTAATTGATGTCGAGGGGTTTAACGGGTAGATTATTCTTAACATCGAAAGAGTAATATAATTCAGGGACGACCTCCATTCTAAAGCCAGCGAGTAGTGGGCTGAGAAAGTGATTACGCTTCGATTCCGCTTTGATGTATAATTATGTCAGCAACACATTTTTTATACCCACTGATGAAACCCAACATAAGATTTCAGTATAATCAGTAACACGTACCATCTGGTTCCCCAGGATGGAAAAATCTAGAAACAAAATCAGGTTTGTATGCAGGAGCCTCCACTGGTCGCTATTGAAGTGGTCTATTCATAGTTAAGTTCGGGCGGCAGTCACTCGGTAGTCATCAGCAGCGAAGTAACCGGCGGCACGGCGATAGAGTTCATCGTGTAATGAGTGAGTCGATGGCCCTGCGGTCCATCCATCTCTAAGCGTGTCCTGCCAGCCTGGACAGTTCGTTTCGCGCTTCCCATTAGCTACACGGTATAATATTACATATTGAGCGATTAAAACGAGCACGTCTCCTCATTGTTTGCTGTTACTTATATTACCTCACATACGAGTATATATACCAGAACACTGGAGGGTTTACGTAATAGATTTTAATGAATGAGCCGTTGTTGGGTGTGTATTGTGGTTTTTATTACCGACACCCCTTAAAAATAATAATTACAATAATAGACTTTATCCATAATAATAATGTAAAATTAGAATAATTGCCTTGTTGATGATGTCTGATGCTATGTATGTTGAGTATATACATAAGACTATAAATAAATACATTCAACAGTCATACATGTAGTCTTGACTCCACACTATGTTAAACCTGTATCATTGGGAAACTACGAGGGATTTGCGGTTCCACAATATCCAGACCCGAAACAAATCTTTGTGGAACACCCAAACATTGTCTCAGTGTGGGAATCTCGATCCGCAGCCGGCTTGCCAACTGCGCCACGGGGCTGTCTTCTGGTACTTTTTGATTTTATTTTTGGACTGACTTGTCATATAAGCTTTATTTTAATTACCTACAAATGATTTTTTTTTGGAACGAAGTTCCTTACGGCAGGCTTGGAGGGGATAGGGATTTCGCTGCGTGACCGAACTGAAAAAAATGTGATAGTAAAACCGTAAGAAAAATGCGTGGAAAAAATGCGTGGAAGAAAAGCGTTAAATGAGACGTGCGCAGGCGCGACAGTCAATGTGTCAATTTTAATGTCAGTCATTTATATGTAATTTTATGTTGTCAAACAAAAATAAAGAGACATATTTAAAATGAAATTCATTCAGCCAGTTATAATTGAAGTATATAAAAATACTCCTTCGATTTTTAAAAGATTAAGCTAGCTCGTTATTATTTATAATTACATAAGTTGATAAAAAATGCTATACAATAGCTTTACCGCGGCAGTCTCCGAGCGCCACACGTCTTTTTTTTATTTCTATTCTATTTCTATGTAATTTTATGTTGTCAAAAAAAATAAAGAGACATATTTTGTTATTTTAGTTGATAATTTGAATTTTTTGCAATTTGTGTCGATTGTACATTAGCCGAAGGAACTTCGTTCCTACCTGGTGTCCCACGACACACACCAATTTTTTTAAATTATTATAAATACACCCAACAGTCACATACATAGTCCTGACCCCACAGTAAGATACAAGTCTTGGGTATCAGGGACTACGAGACATTTTCGGTCTCACAACACGCAGACCCCGAAAAAAATTTTTGTGGATCACACAAACATTTGTCTCGGTGCGGATTTAATTTTTGTTCCTATTCACCTTATTTATTTATATTCTTGGGACCTGGGAAATCATCGTAACACCAAGAAATCGCTGGTCTTTTATAAAATCTTCATAAAATGTTTAAAAATATTACTTTCATTTTACTTACTTCAATGATATATATGGAAAAAGTAAAAATATAAAGCAAAGTTTATAAGTGGTAGAGCCACGCTATGTACAATTTTGTGTACAGCATAGGTGAGCCAGCCCGACCCCGCTATTACTACTGTCTCACAGATAACTGACGTGTAATGACAGCTTGATGGTGCGTTTCGTACAGTGATTGATATTATCGGAATCCTAAGTCCTTCCTTTCCGAAAAATCCCCTGTTTTACTCTCTGTTTTTGTAACCCGAGCACGGCATAAAAAAGCAGCAACAACCGATAAGCAATAAGTTTATATGTGGTCATCAGAATCATGCTATGAAGAAGCAAATTGAGGCGCTTCCGACAGGACAGACGGATGACCGATGCAGGCCCAGCGATACAAGGATGTACCACTATACCCGCCCACTGAAGAGAGAGGGTTTTTTGGGTCTCCGACAATTTACTTCACTAACCAAATGAAAGTAACACCAAAGCTTCAGATTAGTTTAAGTAAATAAAAAAAAATGGGTGCGTGTACTTATGTACGCGCGTGAGAAGTTATACTTCTTTGGCATCATTAAAAAATAGTTTTTAATTGCATGCAAATAATTGATTACAATAATAACAAGTATTTTACATTAATAATTTAATAATATTTAGTGTTAATTATATTAAATAAAAGTATTTTAATTTATATCAATAAATAATACATACGGATAGTTAACCTCAATTATATTGGAGCACTTGAAAAAGTATATAAGCACAATTTTTTTCACTAATATTCACAAATAGTAAGTAATATCAATCAAAATATTCAATTTAAATCACTACTGAATATAATTTATTAGCACATATATAAATTATAAAGGACATTGTCAAAAATGGCCTATGAATCAACACGCATGAAACATTTACTATAATAATAATTATTATTTATAATGTACATTATAATTATTATTATAGTAAATGTTTCATGCGTGTTGATTCATAGTTTCAATAGAACGGACACTTATTAATTTCGAAAACAATTTAAAAAGTATTCACTTCCGTCATAGTCCTCGGTATTATAATTTTTGGTTCAAATTCGGGTTTTTAATAGGCAAAGGTATTGTAGCTCATACAGCCAAGTCTTTGTAACAACACTCTTAAGCTTCGCATTGTTATGCATTTCGCCAAAGACAAGTGTAATTTATTCTCAAGTCTTCACAACAACGATGAAATATCGTAACATTAATAATTTAATAATATTTAGTGTTAATTATATTAAATAAAAGTATTTTAATTTATATCAACATATCCACTCGACATGATAGAAGTACATTCTACTCTCTTCGCGTTTATGCGAGCCTGGTACTTTTTACGGCAACATGTTCCGAATAAGAAAAAACCTAAAGAGTTTTTCTTTGTCCAAATCGTCATTTGTTTATTAATTACGGCTACTTTCACTCTCATCATTTTTTCTTAACGCGCCTAACTTCATACTGTTAATTTTTTGTGTCACAGGTGCGCGCGCATCTTAAAATTTCACTCTCATCATTTTTTCATAACGCGCCTAAAGAAGTATAACTTCAACAATAGCGCAAGATGTTGCTCACTCACAACTTTTGTTTGAACGTTTGTTTGTTCAAATAAGGCAGGCCGCAACCCAAAGCATTAAGTATACAGCAAACACTGGAGATACCTCATTAAATAAGATATCTCTGTAGGAGCAAACTTTGCTTCTACATTAGCATTTGAAGAGTTTGTAGTTTACGCAATTGTTTCATTTAAAAGCATTTTCTGTATCTATGCTTGCTATACACTTGTATGGTCTCGTGTGCATTTGCCTAATGTGGCGTGCGTCATGTTTGGCATCATTTGCAATGACGCGCGCTCTCAAACATGATTTTTTTCTTTGAGTGTTAGGTTTTAATTAAATAAGAAACCAGTTTCAAAAACTGTAGGAATAAATGCCGTAGTTGTAACAATTAAAAGTACAAAGTGAACAACCTGCTGATAAGAACACACCATGCATTATTATGAATTAGAAAATCACTCTATGTATTAAGTAATAAACTCCTTTGCAAAAAAAACGGGCACCTTACACACACACTTTACCTTAGCTTTTCTATGGGTAAATATTATTATATTTTTAGTATGTCATTAGCTTGGATGACTAGAAATTTCTTATTATCAATGAGAATCTAGTTTTTTAACACTTTTATCCTGGTATCGGTGTTTTAGTCAATGTAAACAGAGAGCCGTGTTAAAATGGACATTTTTATGGGTATAATGAAATTAAGACTACGAGTATTTTTATGGTATTTTAATAAAAGAGACATTAAAAAATAAAAATTAATAACGAGTATGACCTCCTCTTGCAGCGATTACGGCATGTAATCGTCTTGGCATGCTTCCCACCAGGCTTTTGATGGTGTCCTGTGGAATGTGTTCCCACTCAGTCGAGATTACACGTTTAAGCTCTCTGATGTTTTGTGGAGGTGGTTGGACAGATCGTACTCGCCTTTTTAGGAGGTCCCAAACGTGCTCAATGGGGTTAAGGTCGGGGCTCCGCGCTGGCCAATCCAAACGACGAATACCGACCTCTTGCATATAAGCATCTACGTCGCCAGAACGGTGGGCCCGAGCATTATCGTCCATGTAAATGGCATCTTCACCAATTACAGTCAGTGCGGGTTGTGCATTTTGAGAAAGGATTTCTGTTATGTACCTATGCGCATTTAGTGAGCCATTTTCTATGAATACTATCTCGGTACGATAGTTGGAAGTTACGCCCGCCCAAAACATAACGGACCCTCCACCATAAGGGGTGATTTCTTCAAAACACACATCGGCATAGCGTTCCCCTGGTCTTCGTAACACTCGCCGACGTCGGTCCTCACCATGCAGACAAATTCGAGCCTCATCGGAGAAGAGTACGCTACTCCAGTTACCTGGTGTCCAAGATAGGCAATTTCTAGCGAACCTCAACCGCGCAATCCGGTGCTCACGGAGTAACTTGGGGGCCCGCGCTGGTCGTCGACTACGTATATCAGCAGCTAAAAGTCTTCTCCTCACAGTCCATAGGCTAACTTGTGCTCCTCGTACCTCTTCAAGGTTTCTTTTGAGGTCTATGTAACTGCATTTGCGGTTCCTCAGCGCCTGAGTCACTAAAAAGCGATCGTCTCGCGGCTGTGTGCAACGTTTTCTCCCAGAACCTTGCCTTCTCTGAACGGAACCTGTCTCTTGGTATCGAGTCCAGGTTCTTTGTACGGTTGAACGACTCACGTTTAACCGCTGTGAGACGTAACATTGGCTACACCCCTCTTCCAGCAGCGCTATAATTTTACTAGCTCTCATTGCTTTTTCTGCCATTACGATAGACACAAAGATATCTGTTTTAAGTCACAATAAGGCAGAATTATGCGATAAACATAAATTGTTGTACTAAAAATAACGAAAAGTTACTTTTAGTTGCTTGATAACCTTTTAACCGCAAACCCGCGAAAAGTGTCACAAAATGAAAAAGGGATTAATAATTTAAAAAACAAAAGTTTTGAATTTGGAATGAACTTTTTTTCATACCCAGACTCTTTATTAAGTGCCAGTAACATAGTTTGGCTATTAAAACCTCTGAAGAACTAAATTATTACCAATAATGTTAAAAAATCAAACCCGCCCGTTTTTTTTGCAAAGGAGTGTATTTAACAAAAAATATATTAAAATATTCCACGGCACGTTTCAATTGTTGCATAGTGAAAATATGGTATAAAGTAACTGTGGGACAGTGGTTGAGCCGTCCCATTCACCTATATATGTAGTAGGCAAACGTAATAACACAATGTGCTTCTAAAACTTACGTATTGGGGAACCTTCATACTATAAAATCGTATGAAATGCTAAAACCATACTATGAAGAGCATGTTATTACCATATAATTTGTACCTACTTTCTAAGTTATCGGTTCTATTCGCGTCGTGTCGCTCAGACTGTAGGAACTCATTACTCATTCTGAGTGCGATGCTTATCGCCGCACTAGGCCGCCTTGTAACTATAAACTATTAAGTATAAACTCATAACATGTCAAGTCACTATATTAAGTTAGTAAGACGTGAAAGTGTTCAGTTTTTATTGTATTCACAGGCTATCAAAGTCAATTACAATTGTTTCGTTTGAACGTTAGATAATAGGTTGTAAAGTGCAGGGCGGGCGGTAGAGTGCGCGGTTGGGGCGGGCGCGCGGGCGGGTCGCGGGTGTCGGCTGGTGGCGGGCGGCGGGCGGCGGCAGTGCGCGGCGCGCGCGGGCCTCGACCAGCCGCCGCCGCTCCGCCGCGCCCGCACACTTCGCTCGCCGTGCCACGTGCGCCGCCGCTTCGCACGCAGTCTCCGCTGCCGCCGGCTTTTTTACGGCCGAAATAGAATTTACGAGCGTTCAGTCGGTCGGCGGAGCGGTCTCGAGACAGGCTGCAGCGGCCAGGGTGGCTCTCGTCGCGCGTCGGTACCGTGCGCCGCGACGCTCCTGTGCGCGTTCACTCGCCGCTAGTCCCTCGTCGACCCGTCCATTTGGGCACGCGGAAGTCGATCGCGGGTGAACAATTTATTTGCCGTTAAAAGTTAGGCGAGCGACACAGGGATTTCCGAAGCTAATCGGCGTAAACAAGTTATTAAAGTTTGTAGCGGCTGGCGCAGCACCCGGACGTGCACTCAAGACTCGCGTCTCTCATGCGACAACGCATTCGTCGGGTGCATCGTGCAACGCGTCGTAATAATTTGTTGTGCCTTTACTTTCAATTACTTGAACAATATTATAGTTCAGTAAGCTCGCATTTCAGCAGTCATTCGTCTGATAGATCATCAAACGTTTTAAATTTCTAAAACAGATACTTTCATCGTTGATCTCTTTCAATGTTCCGTAGTGAAACCAACGTTTCCAATTCTACTTGTTTCGGGTGTGAACTCGCCGCGGGTCGGCACAAAAGACAAACTCAGCCGTAGATTAAACATGCAGCTTTTTTACGACACGGCAACGCGTACAGTGTACACAAAACATTTTTACGACGCAATAACAATAAATAAAGAGCTTTGAACCGACGCGCGTACTTCCACAGCCGCGAGTGTGTAGTGGCTCGGTGCAGCTCGGGGCAGCTCGGGGCTGCTCGGGGCGGCACGGTGGGCGACACCGAGGAGACGCGCGCCAGCGAGGGCGGCACGCGCGGCACGCTGGAGGCGCTGCGCCGGCACTCGCGGCAGATCGCCGCGCGCCGCGTCCGCCGCGTGCAGGTGCGTGCGGGCGCCGGTCCACGGAGCGCGGCGCCGCCCGGCGGACACGCGTAACACTCACTCCACGTGCCGCCCGCTCATCTCGCGCGTTTTGTTTCAGTTCACGGAGCGAACGCAGGATGGCGCGCGCGGCGGCGACGGTGGCGGTGAGTGTTCGCGCTTCGTGTGGTGTCAGTAGCGCGCGCCGTGCGAGGTGGCCGCAGTTGTCGCCGCCCGCCCTGCGTCAATAGTTTCCGCGCTTATAGTGGTGTTCGCAGTGCCGCCGCGTGCATCTCGCGGCGGCTGCGCCGGCGTCCCTCACTCACTCAAGCTTTGTGTGCGCAGAGAGCGGCGGCTCCGAGATGTCAGCGGGCAGCGGTGGCGGAGGTTCTGGCGGCGACGGGCGGCGCCCCTCCACCTGTCGCGTGGAGCTGGGCGCGCTGCTGGCGCCCGAGCCGCGGCCTCTCGACAACAAGGTCAAGGTGCGATTCCTGTAGTGTGTCCTTGTGCGGCGATCACGTGTCCGGCGACACCGTGACGCTTTATCAGCTCACTGCAAGGGCATAGAGTAGAGCGGCTGCGTCATCTTGGACGTCTCGTGAGTGCGTGCTGCCGAGTCCTGGATCCCATACCTACGTCTGGAGCCGGAAAACCTTCACGCTGGAATACTTCGTTCGCGTTTTTGCGCGCACCTCGATTACAACTAATGCAATGATAATTTAAAAATACACTGCGATTCGCTTAAAGGCCGTTAGTCGGATTCTTACGTCGAGTTGTTTGATTCCTGTGCGAGGTCACACACTCTCTTGCAATTCCGCTTCCCGATACTGACATCACTACGTTAGGTGTAGTTAGTCATTGACTCCCCGTTTACTAGTCAGTGATGAACTCTGTACGGGGCGCAGGGCGGGCCGGGTCGCGTACTTGCTATCTCTTGAGAGAGTGTACGGGCCGCTTAGCGCACACGTACGTCTATCGATACATCGTATTGATTTGTCGTCGTGTCCACTGATTGTGGACAGCAAACAAGCACCTGTCTGTGTCTTTAGAGTATTACTATTAAAACAGTCGTACCAGTTTCTAGCCCTCATCAGATACCTCGGTTTATATATCTTCGTTAAAGACATTCTTCTTTCTCAGACGCGCCCGGCTCCAGGCGTTGCTTCAGCTAGAGCCCAATTTCTTTTGGCAATACAAAAAATAATCACGATTCATAAAAAAGCGATGGTTTGCAATAATAAACCGTTGAAGGAACGATAAAGCGTCGTAAAAGGGTCGGCACTGTGCAGTAGTAAGAGTAGGCGCTCCACCCTGCGACCTCTGCGACCCATTTGCATAATAAGCGGAGGCGGGGGCGGCGGCGTGGCGCTCGGCACAGGCCCCGGCCCGCGCGATTCACGGACTTGTTCGTCGCATCCGCCGCTCGCTCGCACTATCACTACGACTATATTAAACTGCAAATAGAACACACACATACACATACTCACTCCTTCCATATAACACTGTCCCTCAAATATTCATAAGATATTCAATGATGGATAAGTACATAAATATCAATATATTTTATGGCCGTCCACTGGGAGATTATTGGTTGAGTTAATAGCTATCGGTTTTATTATAATGGTAACCGGCGTTGGCGTCGGCGGGACGGTATAGAAACACTCCTCAGGGAGGCTTCCGGTAATTGGTGTCATATGGCCGATAACATTTTGCAACGTATTGATTTTATGGTATCGTGTGCGCCAGTAATAGCCATTTCAGAGCGATCCCCGCCTCATTTTATTAACCGCTCACGCCGAACTATTCCCCGGCGATATCAAAGGAATAATTTATTTGGCCGCGTCGCATGAACACACGCGGTGATCATCGATATAATGTCCCCGCTTACCCAGCGGAGGGTAGGGGTGTACCGGGTGGCTCGCCGGCCGCCACCACTTTCGCGCGCTCTTATCTTTGCACATCTACTAACGAGGAGCGGCTCGGTAACGCGTTCCCTTGTATCGGTGGTTCACTGACGACACGCGCGTCCTTCACAGCGACACAGCATTCATGGCATGACGGAGGAGGAGAACGTGGTGCGGCCGCACCAAGAGATGGCCGTGCTCTCTCTTGAGGAGAAGAAGTACTTGCTCGGAGTGGAGCGGGGTGACGTGGCGGGCACGCGGCGCGTATTACAGCGCGCGCGCGACACCGGCCACATCAACGTGGACTGCGTCGACCCGCTAGGCCGTAGCGCCCTTCTCATGGCCATCGACAACGAGAACCTCGAGATGGTGGAGCTACTGCTCGAGTTCGGCGTAGAGACGAGAGACGCGCTGCTGCACGCCATTTCCGAGGAGTTCGTCGAGGCCGTGGAGGCACTGCTCGACCACGAAGAGCGCACCAAGAAGCCGGGTGAGCCCAATGTGAGTTTTCGCTTCATTCATTTAGTCGGCACTGTGACAGCAGTGGCCGGTACTTGCTGAGATGATGTTTGTCGGCAGAGCTGGGAGGCGTTGCCGCCAGAGACGGCGACGTTCACGTCGGACATCACGCCGCTGATCCTGGCAGCGCACCGCGACAGCTACGAGATCATCAAGCTGCTGTTGGACCGCGGCGCCTCGCTGCCGGTGCCGCATGACGTGCGCTGTGGCTGCGATGAGTGCGTGCGCTCCCGTCGCGAGGACTCCTTGCGCCACTCGCGGTCCCGCATCAACGCTTACCGCGCGCTCGCATCACCCTCGCTCATTGCACTCTCTTCCAAGGACCCCATCCTGACGGCGTTTGAATTATCGTGGGAACTGCGTCGCCTATCAGCGCTCGAGCACGAGTTTAAGACAGAGTACCAAGAGCTGCGCGCGCAGTGCCAAGAGTTTGCTACGGCACTGCTCGATCACACGCGTACCTCCAACGAACTGCAGATACTGCTCAATCATGAGACTGGCTCACCGCAGGCGCCGCTCGCCGAGCCGGGTGCGCCTGAGCGGATGCGCCTCTCTAGACTTAAACTGGCTATTAAGCTGCGACAAAAGAAGGTAAAGCTTGGTTACTGTTAGGCTGAGGCTACATTAAACCGCGATGTGACCTGCGATGTGTCTGAGATGAAAACAATTTGTTAATATCAACGGCTATGGCTACACCAAGGCGCGATTTATTTGGCGTTTAGTTAGATTAATTATTTTAGTGGATTCGTACCATCATAATTCGTAAGTATGGTTACTTAAGTCGCGAGTTGCCGCGAATTTTCTATGACAAATTATTCAACATTAGCGCATTTTGCTATGTAGCCGCGTGAATCGCTCTTCTGAGTCGTTGTGAAGCAATGTTGCCTTGTAGCCACATTATCGCTGGATTTTCGCTTATAATCCAATCATACTATATTTATTTCGTTTCGCACTAACAATCGTATCGCAAATCGCTGCGTTTTGTAGCCTCAGCATAAGACAGGTCGCTAAAAGCGAAATATGGGAATAAATCTTACCTTCTTAAAGTCTCGCCGATGCGTGCACTTGATGCCTATTCTTTTAGTACATGCAGATAATTTTCACTATATGAAACAAAAGCGGTAACTCTGTTCGCCTGCTAGTGACCTGCCTAACATAAACTCGTTTCATACGGCTGTCTAGTTGTAGAGTAGGTAAGTAAGATGAGACGTGATTATGGTACAGTTCGTGGCGCACCCCAACGTACAGCAGTTGCTAGCTTCGATCTGGTACGAGAGCGTGCCGGGGTTCCGTCGCAAGAACATGCTGCTGCAGGCGGCGGAGATGGTGCGCATCGGTGCCATGTTTCCGCTGTACTCCCTCGCGTACATCGCGGCGCCGCACTCCGCCGTCGGTCGCACCCTGCGCAAGCCGTTCATCAAGTTCCTCTGCCACTCCGCCAGCTACTTCATGTTCCTATGTACGCCAAATATTTTACTATTTGTCCTCTTTTTATGTACTAATTAGTATGTAATATTAAGTTGAGTAACTTCAAATAATGAACCAATTCAATGCATGTTATTGATCATTTGTAGATTAGATATGAAACAGCTTCATAATAATAGTCGGTAAAACGAACATAAATATTTAACATTTTGTGGTTTCAGTACTCGTATTATTAGTTGTTGTTATTCTTAAGGTTTCAGAGCCGGTCTTAGCTCTCTTTGAATTGAAGATTGTCCATCGGCTACTTGTGTCGAATCTTATGTTGCCATTTTTCTCATTTTTAACTACTTTTGATGTAAGAATTTAATTGTGGTTTAAATTTATTTTAAAAAGTAGTTTAATTCCTATTTATGGATACGTTAAATTCCATTCAAACCAATATAAACAATTGAGTGACTAAACCCAGGCGTAAAAAGTGGAATAATGCAATTAAATGTTAATGACTGTTTTCCCACGTGGCTTTGGAACAGGTAAAGCTATTTATTAGTGGTGAGTGCAGTGTGCAATAACAATAATGAGGATAGATACCAGGAGCCTTGCTGTTTTGCAATATCCGAGAGTCCATCAGGGCAGGAACCGCTTTGCCTATATCCGTCCAATTATTCCGGTATTATTCTCAATATTACGAATACCCTTTGCTACACTAGACCATTCTGTCCATTTATTGAACCGTTATTTCATACTTTAGTTGAACATCTGTGAGCGATATTATGGTGCTCTGCCTTCACATTCCAGGTGTTACTCACCCCTGCCGCCTTCATAACACGTCATTCCACGTCTGACACGTCACAATTGACAAACTGTCGCCGTCGGATAAAGAGAGCTTAGTGTTGTCATGGACTTGCCGAGTTTCACTCAGTGTCACTGGGGTCTATACGTGCCGTAGATCCAGGTTTATAGTAGATGCAGTGATAGCATGGGATCGCCTCATCTGCGCGGCGCGGAGCTGACTCATAATATGGTTGTGTGTTGTATGTGCAGTTCTGCTGATCCTGGCTTCGCAACGGATCGAGACGGCAGCGGGCGGGTTGTTGTGGGGCGCGCCACCTGGAGAGCCTCTCTCCCGCCGTGGGGCGCCGCCCTCACTCGTCGAATGGCTTATACTAGCCTGGGTCAGCGGTACGACTCTACATTCTACACACACACATCATTAATATTGGACTATGCGGCAGTTAGTGTTCCTTGTTTGAGCCCGGTGCGCGGATGGATTTTGAAATTCCCGTCTGATCAAAAAAAAGAGATGTTTCAAGTATACTCCATTTTACAAGAAAACATATACGGGAAAAATGTTTACGTAACGCACAGAAACCTAAAAAATTGGTCTGCATCTGCAACCTCGTACCGCATCAACAGGCATTACATTAGTTTGCTGTTAGTCAAGTGCACATTTCACGTCGCTACCATAGAGTACATTATTGTCGCTACTCTTTGTAGTCATACAAAATAAACGAATAATAATGAAGCAGTCACTTAATAAGATTAAAATGATTAAATCAATAAAGGCAGAATGTAAAGAAGCTAGATATAATATTGTCTATATATGTATTAACAGGGATGCAACCTATGAACTAGTTCAATTATGTAAAAGCGATGAGTTTCCATATCTTTAAGAATTTTTGAAGTTAGGGCGTAACGTATCGCATATCGTATCGTAACGCGTATGGTATTATTATTGATACGTGAATAATATGACTCTCTGCGCTGAAAGTAAGTTTTCTTCTAGCGCTTTAAAAATTACCATTGAAATGCAAATTTGGAAAATGAAAATATAACTTTTGAAGAAGAACGAAAGAAAAAAAGGGAAGGGTTAGAGTAATTTCCTGGGCCTCAGGTATGATATTGTAAGAGTATTGTGTTGGCAGGTCTGATATGGAGTGAGGTGAAGCAGTTGTGGGACATGGGCCTGCGGGAGTACGTGCATGACATGTGGAACGTGATCGACTTTGTCACCAACTCACTGTATGTGGCCACCGTCGCGCTGAGGATCGTCTCACACTTCCAAGTAATTACAATATTTGTTTTCAACTCTTTAATCATATATAAATTGTTCGGCATTGAAATTTCTACCCGGTATAGCGATAGACGATCGGCGAGACGTGGATCTAGCGTTAGTTGCACATCTACCTGTACGGGGATAAATGCGAGACTTATGTAATATATGTTTGAATAAAAAACCAGCCTGAACCTGCGTGATTCTTATGGTAAAATTAGGAACTGATCTTATGTACCTTCTTCTCTACAATACATGCTGGCTGTTATTTTTCCGAATGTAACATTGTTGTAAAATGCATATTGAAGACTTCATTCTATAGGGTCGTACCTATGGAATGATATCTTCGCCAGTCAACTTTACGTACCTGCATCGTCTCGAAGCAGGGCATGTAAAAGAGTCGCCCCCCAGGTCCGTCGCGAAATGGCCATGGGTCAGCAATGGAACCAGCCTCGTGAGAAGTGGGACGCGTGGGACCCGATGCTGCTGTCCGAGGGGTTGTTCTCGGCCGCCAACATCTTCAGCAGCCTCAAGCTCGTGTACATCTTCAGCGTCAACCCTCACCTCGGTCCGCTACAGGTCTCGCTCAGTCGAATGGTGCTGGATATATTGAAATTCTTCGTGTTGGATATACTCGTCATCTTCGCCTTCTCCTGCGGTGAGTTTGTCGTTTTATGTAGTAGAGCAAAGCAATTAACTAGATGGTGTCCCGGCTCTGCGGGCAGGCGTAGTGTTTATTATCAGGCGATCGACCTGCTCGCTACGCCAATTAGATGATTTTAAAAAATTAAAGTGCGGTAGTGCAGTTTATGAGAATTTAGTGAAATAATGGGTCAGCTTTATTGATTTAGTGGCAACGTACTTTGTCAGAAATTCATATCGCAAATGGGTAATCTAGGTCGTTCTCCAAAACAATATTATCCGTGAAACCTTGTGGATCACTTTTGGTTTTAATACAAAACAGACTACGTTTTGTAATAGCATAAATTTACTATTGATTGCCAGAGCAATCTGCAGATATAAACTGAGTTTAAAGTTAGATAATGTTTGTAATAAGGCCCTTTTATTTTATTATGATTTAAATAATTTGAAACTATACGTGTTACAGAAAGGTGTGGTCAAATGTAAGTAACATATGGTATAGGTATTTAATTCCCCGTAATACCAAATTCGATTGCATTACTGGGGCATAAATAAAGTGTTCACTTTATAGCAATCTTTTTATCGAATGCAACTTTGGACAACATTAAACGATAAATACCTGCAATACCATGCGTGCAGAGCAAATGCAAATAATTTATAGGGAAATTATTGGTTTTATATATCTTAATCATTGATTAAAATTAGCGTGATATTTGACAATGTCTAGATTTTGATAAGATACGGTACATTAGCACTTAATGTCAGATGTATGTAACGATCCTTAAATATGACCATTCATTTTTACACATGTTGTATGTAGATATATCAAAAATAGGCTTAAATACAAATCGATTGATCTTTATGCGCATAAATTATATGAAACTTCATGATGTTCAAGTTTGATAAAAAAGGGTTCACGAAAGTTACAAATTCCTGCACCGGGACAATTGTTTGTGTGATCCACAAATATTTGTTTCGGGTCTGGGTATGTTTACTCCCCAGGGGAGTTGACGTCAGGCAGGCGACCGGTCATAAAACTACAGGCCAAATCTTACATGTGTTACAAAGCATATTGTGCTGACCTCGCTGGGAGTGGAAGAATCATGAGATATTTGGAACGGAAAAAACACAAAAACAAGAAAAATGCTTTCATAATAAAAAAATAAACATGTAACTGTATAGGTAATATATTATATAATCTCGTAACTTTTTACTACAAAATCACCATAAAACCAAATAAAAATATCTTCCAGGAAGCATCGTTTATTTAGTATGTTACACATAAACATATTTTTTGTTAGCAATATCTATCTATCTAAATATACACACATTGTAGTAAAGCCTGTTGCTCCATGTAACGATATGTGTGTGTTCAGGGCTGAACCAGTTGCTATGGTACTACGCGGACATGGAGAAGAAGCGTTGTCCTACCGGCACCACGCCCATGCCCAGCGGTACGATACCTGACCCCGATGCCTGCGTCGTCTGGAGGCGGTTTGCGAAGTAAAGAATGCATGTCGTATATTCACACACTTCCATGGTGGGATCAAACGCTTTTTGTTGTCTGTCCATTAGAACCTTTTATACGGTCAGTACATGCGAACATGATGCATGGCTGAAGACCACGATCCAGCGACAAATGGTTTTTAAATACATAGTCAAGTGGCATTATACAGATTTCCTGATTCAATAGTAATGAATAATTTACCGGATGACTTTTAAGCACCATCTAATTTTTTTCTAGGCCTCATACATTATAATTTTCGTAATAAAATTATTATACCGAATGAAATATTAATTCAGCATGGTTACTTAGCGTTATCTAAATGATAAACATAAATTTGAATAAAAATAAATTCTTTTACAAAATGAAATTCAGAGTGAGTTTCCATGAAATTATTCGTCATTTCATTAACTCAGTAATCACGCTGCATTGATATTTTTCGGGAAAAATATTTTATTTAAAAAATTAGGCCTTTAAATGATATCGAACCCCTGGAAAAACTTTGATTGTGATAAAAAAAAGTCACTCGGAATTTATTGACAAAACGGACCGACTGAATTATATGAAATTTAGTCTAAACGAGATACATAGAAACAAATTAGTTTGATGAAGTAGCGAAAAGACCACACTCTCATTTTCCCGATAAAAACAGCTAGGAGGTACTCTAAAATCAAATATATTTCTTGGTAATTTAAATCATTAAATTAACAGTAAACTTCCATTGTACATTGTTCACTCGAGGCATTTATTTAGGTTTAATATTGCTACTAACAGACACAGCGAGGAATTCCAAAAAATCTTTTATTTTTTTCTGAATAACTGTCCAGATTCCAGATTTCGTACTTTTTGTTTGTTTATATTCGCGAGACAAACGTCGCAAAGACAACTGCCGTGAGGCGTGTACTAGGCAGTAGCGCCAGATAACAACCATACGATTTACATAATGCGAATCGTAACTCGTTCCCTCATGGCCCGTATGCCCGTTGTACTGAATATAATGCTCCAGCGCTTGGCTCCCTGCCATCTCTTTTTATTATGCATTATTCCACCTTAATATTCGATTTGTGTTTATGTTCCCATTCAGTATGATATTGTTGACAATAAAGCGAGTCTCGTCGCCGTCGTAACGGACTCTTGTAAACTAACTGCGACCATTAATAATGTTAATCGCCGGCGTGGCGTGGCGTGGCGTGGCGTGGCGTGGCCAGGCGTCACATCACACGTGGCGCCCGCTCCGTTACTCTCGTAAACTTGCCGCGGCCGGCTTAATGAAAACCAGAGCCGAGTTGCTTACCTACTCAATAGTACCCATTTTGTGTGGAGACTGACGATAGGATGCGTTGTGTGGTCAGCTTGTTCGAGACGATGCAGACGCTGTTCTGGGCGGCGTTCGGGCTTGTCGACCTGGACTCGTTCGAGCTGGATGGCATCAAGATCTTCACGCGGTTCTGGGGCATGCTGATGTTCGGCACATACGCCGTCATCAACGTCATCGTGCTGCTCAACCTGCTCATCGCCATGATGAACCACTCCTACCAGCTCATATCCGTCAGTACCCGAGCACTCTCGCACACTCGCACGCTGCACCGCTCTTTTTTAACAGCTGTCTGTGTAGTACTCGTAGACTCGATGTAGAAAATGATTTATATCCTGACGTCCTTACATCCTAACGTTGGTCACGTCGACAGGAGCGTGCCGACGTGGAGTGGAAGTTCGCGCGCAGTAAGCTGTGGATCAGCTACTTCGAGGAGGGTGGGACGGCGCCGCCACCGTTCAACGTGATGCCCTCGCCCAAGTCTCTGCTGTACGCGTGGCGCTGGCTGCAGCGTCGTCTTTGCGGACATGCGCGGGCTAAAAGAGAGCACATGCGCACCATACGGGTACCTATTTACCGATCAAGTCTTCAAATGAGCTTTATAAATCCGGTCATGCACGAGACGGACTTTTATTATTCGCACCGTAACATTTCAGATTTTGTTCATTTTATTAATTGAGAAAAAGTCCGACATATTATGTGACAAATTTGACCATCCACATCCACCTATAACGGTTTAAAAAAAAGAGTCCTTTAACAGTAGCCTAAATATACGGACAGACAGTGCAGTGTAACTGTAGGATCTGTAAGAAGTTTCCTTTGGTAACTTTTGGGCTCGCAACTCTTACTTGGCTGTGTACACACAGCCTGTACTTTGGCGTCGCTGATGTCCATAGGCGGCCGTCAGCGCATGTGTTTTCGCCATTTTCTAAAAGTTATCGCGCCGAACTACATAATTATGTACACTTAAATAACTTTATTTTAACTAGCGGGTTAATATCTTAATGATTTTCTCATATTTATTTCAGAGAAAAGCGAAACAAGCAAATGAAAGAGATTTCCGCTATCAGGTAAATTCTTTTTATTTGGACGCTTTACTTCTATATACTTAGAATCCCACAACTTAAATAGTACAGACGCAAATAGTAGCGTAAAATGAGATTGAACTCGATGTTATAATATGAGGATATAATATTAAATGGATGGAGATTCAGTAATTGTCGATTACAGTAGTACGTAGAAGTAGTGATGCGAGTGGCGACTAGCGAGTGTGTTGGTGTTGCAGGCGATCATGCGCAACCTGGTGCGGCGCTACGTGACCGTGCAGCAGCGCCGCGCCGAGTGCGGCGGCGTCACCGAGGATGACGTCAACGAGATCAAGCAGGACGTCAGCGCATTCCGCTGCGAGCTCGTCGAGATCTTGCGCAACTCCGGCATGAACACCTCCACGGCCAACGCCGGCGCGCCCGGTACCTAACAATCTCTTAGAATAAACTCTCATACGATTGTCTAAAACATGTCAGACAGTTCGTGCTAGTACCACGTGTAATGAGATTTCCTCGTAGCTCGCATGTTGGGAATATATTTAAATTAAGAGCTGTTTAAGTTTTTATCTGCGGAAAGCATGTAGGGCGACTCACATGAACGTACCTGGTATTCTGGTTAATATAGTGTTTCGTTCACCACTTGGTAGAATATGTATCCAGGGCATATTTTTGTTTCTAAAACTGTTAAATCGTGTGTGCAGGTGGTGGCGGCGGCAAGAAGAACCGTCAGAAGGAGCGTCGCCTGATGAAAGGTTTCAACATAGCGCCGGGCGGGTCCCTGGCGCCGGTGGACGAGTTCCTGGCGTCGCTGCACCACGAGCACGGGCCTCACGTGTCGCACCACGCGTCGCTGTCGGCGTTGCTGGGCGGTCGGCTGCGAGCCTCGCAGTCGAGCCTGAGTGACGGCGCGGGCGGGGCGGGGGCGGGGGCGGCGGGCGCGCTGGCGAGACGCAAGCCGCCGCCGCACAAGCGTCGCTGGGGCACCATCATCGAGGCCGCACGCGCCGCTCGAGTCTCGCGGCTCATCGGACGGTCGCGGTCCGAGGACTCCGTGTGTGACCACGCGAGGCACTCGCCCAGGTAACTAGCGCTTCCATCGACTGACGGATGTGTGTGGAATGTAAAATTATGCATTTTACTCGTAATTGTGTCGATATTTGAAATGCTAAATTAAATGCGCCAACTCTAACACTCTGCCATCAAAATATATGTTTGGTTGCGGCCGCGCAAAACGAACTCCAGCTGGTATTTTCAGCATAATATATCAGCTAAGCTGTATATGGGTATTTTGTTGATATATAACAAGAGGTGGGAAAATGAGTAAGTGGATCACCTGATGGTAAGTGATTTCCACCGCCCATGAATACGTATAGTAGGTAGAAGAGTTTCCCGTACTAGAACTCAATAAAACCGACCCATCCAAAACGTAGATAAAGCTCAATGTGCCTCTACCATTTATAACAACGTGGTTAAACCACATAAGATTTTTTTATGTTATATACAGTGGTAGCGAGCGGTCGGAGTCTGGCAGCGACTCGCAGCGCAGCCCCGAGCGCACGGGGTCCCGTAGCGGTCCGCTGCATCCGCTAACAGCGCTGGCGGCTCTCAAGCGCAAGCGCAAGAAGTTCTCGGACTCGCGGCGGCAGGAGGCGGCGCCGCGCGTCACGCCGCCCGGCGACGCGTTACAGCGCGCGTCGTCGGTGCCGGCGCGTGTGCCGCCCGTGCCGCCGCCGCCCCGCACCCTCCCCGCTCCGCAGCTCGTCTCGCCCTCCACCACCGCGGAGAGCGTCGCCACCCGCGGCGGCAGTCGTGAGCCGCTCCTTGCCAGTCTCGATGACGACGCGCTCAAGGTCTGCAACAGTTATATATTTATTAAATTTAGCCCATAGCTCACAATATACTGAGGTCGAATGTTCCCAGCATTTTTACATCCCAGAGTGTCGACAGCCAATGGGTTCGAAGAGGGTATCAGGGTTGCCAAGAACCGGGTTCAAGGTATAACGAGGGGTGTTTCAGTTGACGAATTTTATATAATGACGTCCATGCATTCAACCATAGCGTTATATTACCACAATATGAAAGAGAGAATGAAATGGTTTATTAGTTAGTGAGGTATTATAAGTTTAACATCTTATACGTTTTATGAGGTCTTTACATGGAGCACGAATGTCACCGAAACGTCACGTGTTTTATGACCACCACCGGATCCAAGATGAGCCAGCTTGAGAAGAAACGGCGAAGCATACTCACCTATAATATAACCATCAATATAGTTTTAAAATGAGGACTATCCTTACTATTACTTATGATCCTTCGAGCCGGATTGCCAGACTTCCTTAGGAAATAAGTATTGAGTATACACGCGACGATGTGTGGTACTCGACCGAAACACTAAATTCTTTGGAAATATTTACAATATATGCAAAAAACTTGGCTAGGCTGAAGTTAGTCGCTACATTTGTTATATATGCATTCTTTTATCGGTTATCTCTGAAAACAATAGTTACGACACGTTAGTTAGTTCGTTATTAACTTCTCGCCGTCCAAGTTGAATTGTGCGTATTGTTTGTAAGTGAGCGGTTTATTTCCGAAGCGTGTGTGTAGTATTGCAAATAGTTTTATTGTAACAGGAGGCATGTGGTCAGTGCGGATACGAGGCTGGTCCTGGCGTGCCGACAGAGCCGCGGGCGAGCAGCGCTGACTCGACGGGCACCACCGGCTCGGTGGGAGGGGTGGGGAGTGTGTCGGTGTCGGGGGAGGGCGCGGCGTGCGGCCGGTGTGCGGCGCTGGCGCGGCTGGCGGGGGTCACTCCCCTGCACGGACACGCGCCGCAACACTCCGCCGGCTGGCTCTAGCGCGCGGCCGGACACGGACACGGACACGGACACTCCGCGACACGTCGCATCGTGGCGCTCGTCCGGTGACCAGAGAATACTGGTGGACTGCGGACTCGAGCTCGTCACCGATGACTGTATCACACCACAGTTCACATGATCTGTTCAGATACGTGGATTGAGCTGCGAGCTATTAATATTAAAAATTAAGATCTCACAGCTCCACACAAAATCAAAACTGCATTGATAAATTGAAGTGATTTGAGCTAATCTGTGAGTCGATTCGCAACTCCAATACTTTAAGTATTGTAACTGCGTGAATGTGAAGTCTTGAATCCAGTTGTGATTCACAACTCAAGTGTTTATTGAGTAACCCATGTCTACCGGGGATGCTGCAGCTACGTTGCCACGGCCCACTATCGACACCACTAGTATGAATTCTAAATATGAACTATTTATAAGTAGATATTATATGCTACGTGAGAGAGTACGCACGCGTACGATCACGTGCTCGTAATACGTATCGGTACACAATGGGTGACTACTGTCTGCAGTAGGTATCTCTTCCTATGTTATAACGAAGACATATTTTATCGAACACCAACTAGTTAAGTAGATACAATCGAATAAACTAGGCGTAATTGTGTATTAGCTTGTAAGTATACTATTTTATATATTGACATAAGATTAGCGACGAGCGACGGAATGTTGACTTGCGGAAATATAATGAATATGTAGAGTTCCTTGAAATTTATAACTTCGTACTATAATACTAAACCCGTATTATATACGTTCCACTGTTGGGCACTAGCCTACTACCTGGCCCTAATGCGGGTTGGCAGACTTCATATTACCTCTGAAATACTTAAGGAGAAATTCTCGGGAATGCAGATTTCTTCACAACGTTTTCTTCAACGTTAAAGTAAGCGATAATTAATAATGAATACGCACATACATTGGAAAAGTCAGAGGTGCAGGCTCTTGGTGCTGATGTCGAACCTTTGCTGCATAAGTACAGCATGTATAGCTCGTGAAGTCAACATTCCCCCATCGCTCCGTGATCTAATGTATAGAGTCTATGTTACTAAGCATAATGTGTTCCATTCAAGTTTTCCAATGATAAGTTACTGTATTTGCGCACATTACAAAATATATATTTATATGTAAGTAAGATCGAACAATGCAAAACAGGGATTTTTAACACGTACCTATATCCTATCGGCAGAAGTAAAACTCCACAGAGTCCCTGACTCGACAGTCGACACGTGTGTATGTGTGTAGTGTAGCTATCGCGTGGCGGACTTGCGGACATTAATTGTAACCAACTCCATCCCAAGTATGGCCAAGCAGATTATACCAACACAAAAGACTGCTGGGCCGTTTTTAACATATTTATCCGTCTCCATTTGTGGTAACTGCGATAATGCATGTCATACGGCCGTAAGTTTTGTTATTCTATAGAATAGAATTGAAATGAGTTGGATATGTACATTTTGGTCGCAAGTCCGCCGCACGTAGCAGTAGCAGTTAGCAAGTAACAGATGATGCAATATTTTACAATCACATTTACATAACGTGTACACTCGCGACGGATACGATTTACAAGATATTTTCTTTATTTTGGTATTTGTGTAGAAGTGTACCCGTGCTATAGCACGCCTAGTTGTAGCCGCCGTAGTCCGCACGGCACTCGGCACCTCCGCACCACGCACCAACATACCGACCCGACGCGACGCGACGCGATGACTCGACGGTACTCCTGTGTCAATCATGATTGATTCGGGTCATTTGGCCCGAATTGTGTCAAAGTATTGATGATTGTAGTCATTCGTTGTATATGATCCGGATCCCTATGATTGGTTGTATGGATCTCCAATCGATAGATCGTATTGAAGTTCGTTCGTGGTCAATCAAATAACTGATTTATTGAACTTATGCGTTATGTTTTGGCACGGGTCATTGAGAATGAACGATTGACACAGGACTACTCGACTGAACCCTCCTCACCTCCTTAAGATTTCAAACTAATACATCTAACATTATACTCACGCTTGTAGCACCGAAGGAGTGAGCCGAGTTTTTCCGTCCTATGATGTAATAGGTAGCGACTTTATAGCTAAATTGGGTAAAAATCCCAGTCTTGGACAACTCGTGAGTGGTTCCAGAGCCCTAGTAAGCTGCTGCTAGGCTAATGAGGCGTTATAAATTTTACGTAACATGATATTCAGGCTACATTTATATATTTTCTCTTATAAAATGCCCTTGAATCCAATTTGAGATCATTTTTAGTACTATTTAATTCTGAAAAAGTCAAGCCAACGCGTTTTATTGCGAAGTAAGTTAAAGAGCATGGTCATGAAAACAGTGCTATTTTATTAACTTCATAAATTTATCAGAATCCATACGAGGCATCAGTGTATGCGTGTTGTATGCATAATGCAGGTGTTTATAATGATAATTAGTTGTTATTGAAAGCAGTAGGTCGCGGTCGGTTTGTTTGTGCAGGTCTATTTGTAGTTAGTAAGCGTGTTGCGCGGCCACCGCGCCGGTGCCACTGGCATGGCATGTGGCATCCTGGCACCGCGCTCGTCCGCCGCGCGGCTGCATGCAGACGCATATCGTCCTTCTGTGTACGCTGTGTAACGTTGTACCGCAGCTCTGTATGATTGTTTATCAAACTGCGAGCCCTCGACGGCACCATACTCGCTACCCACATGTTTTTTTTGCGATCAAATATTTTTACAATAGAACTTACACCAAGGGTATTTAAACATTTATAGATAGTGTAGATAGTTTTCTCTACTGCATGAAGGGGCTAGCTCGATCGGGATGTTGCTACTGTCTCACAGAAATCCGACGTGAAATAACAAATTGCTGTTGCGTTGTGCACGGTGATTGAGATATACGGAGAGATCCCCCTTCCCCTCCCAATCTCTTAATTAGCCCTTCTCCTTAAGGTCGGCAAGTCGTCCATGATTCTTCTGATATTATGGGTGTACATGGGCGGAGATCACTTATCATCAGGTGGCTCACTTTATCGTTTGCCGATCTTTGTAGCAAATGAGCTTCTATAGCATTACGGTTCAGAGACCACTCCCGCTAACGTCTTAATTGCAGACTTAGTTGATGTATTTCTTTGTCGATTAATAGAGTCGGTATATGGGTGGGAGCGGGTGTGCGCCGTCGTGGGTTCGCGACGTATTTATGTATAATTTATTATTCGACTACTAGTACTGGATATAGTTTTATATCTAGTATGACCAGAGGCCTTCAATTGTTTAGTTGTGTAGCCCGAGCGTCGCAGCGGCAGCCGCGAGCGAGTACTCGGCGCACGATCAATTATTATATTTTGTAAAGAAGTGTTATTTATTTATACATCATATTTGTATATAACGGTGCGAAGTTTAATAAAATAAGCACTAATTATATGTTCGTTTTATTTCATTTATTACATTGGCCGTATCCTGTGTTTAAACAGCGCTGGGAATGCAATCGCGTCTCGGCGAGATCTCTTTATTATCTCCTTTGACAAAGTGGTAACCCTCTCCTATGTGAGAATCAGTCCGGGTGGTACCGCCCCTTTGTCTATTTCTACGGCCAAGCAGCAGTGTATAGGTATTAGCACTGACATTTAGGTTTGAATGATATTAAAGCTAATGAAATTACTCGTCATTTTAATACTTAACAACTTGTCTCAGGGTGTGGACGCAGTTCAGTGCCATGCACTGCTTTGTGATTCTATATGGCGCACACCTATTTACAGGTAGGCGTAGCGCTTACAATCAGACGAGCTTGTTTACGTACCTATGCGTATTCATTATTCGCTGTAATGTGCTGATTATGGTGGTATAGTGGACTACGAGTACCCCTCCATCATTAATTCAACATTCAGGCTTTGAGACAGGCAGCTTTAATACAATAAGTCCGACTTGCACAACGATCCTTAGGTCGCCTTGCACAACAATCCATAAATCGTATTGTTTACTGATATTCAACTTTCAAAGGATTTGACGTATATTTAAACACGTTTAGTGGCTAAACTTTATGCATTGTTGTGCAATTGCACCTAAGTATTTAAGAATTATTTTCAGTAGTAGATAATTTAACCAGCCGTTGCAATAAGTAATCGCCGGCTGGTATAAAATAAACTGTAATATGTAATAATAAAGTTGCTTTAAAACGCAAATGTAGGCTCGGAAGCGCACATACAGTTGTCCATGGTAGACACAAGTGTCGACCGAAGAAGTGGCCACTCGCCACTGGTCGAAGTAGGCATGTCGGCTGTGAAAAAAGTATAGGTTTTATGGTATCGATAATTCTAAAAAGTATCAATATCGATATTTTGAGAAAAATATCAATATATCGGCTTGGCGTTTGACCTTTTTTAGCATTTTTCTATTTCATGGCATCCAATTTTAAAATATATAGTTTTGGATATGATTTCAATACTTTATACAAAATTACATAAATTTATACATTTACATATCGATATTTTTTCAACATATCTGTCTAAGATGTGGGAATATATTTTGATTTACATCATTTATAGCATGGACCTTAAATAAAACTTTATTAAAGAACTGATTAGTGCTTTTTTCTTTCAACGCCATTTTTTAAGTTGCTAGGAAGAGATAAAATAGTATTTAACTAATCGATGCTTGAAAACGTTACAAGGGAGGTAATAAGCAATTTTATAGGCAATATAATATTAACATATAAGCCATATTTTTAAAGAAATAAAACAAAAATTAGTTTCAATCATTTATTTCTACCCGTTTAATCGATTTTCTACACAACTCTTAATGAAATAAATATATGATTTATCACAGTTCTTTAACGTAAGAATATACACATATACAAGTCAGGTCATAGGTTCTACCTATTATTTAAATTAGAACAGGCAAACAAAATTCTATGTACTAAAGTACTTTATTAAGTTGTAAAGTTGTAGTATACATTGGGAAATGTTCGTTACTTATTTGATAGAAATGTGTTGGAAGCGCATTACATTATTAATATTGTCTGAAGTTAATTTAACAGGCGACATTGTTGTAAGAGCGAATTTACTAAATGCGATCCATCGTTGTTGTGGTGGAGATTAGGTGCGGAATAAGAGTAGGTAGTGTTATGTGAAATTGGTTATATATTGAGTATGGTGAGTATATGTTTGGCGAGAACGTGTTGGTGTGTGTGTTGTATATTGTGTGTTGTGTATTGTTTGTAGTGTATTGTGTGTTGAGTATTGTTTGGTGAATATTGTGTGTTGAGTATTGTTTTGGTGTGTATTGTGTGGTTTGTATTGTTTGTGTATTGTGTGTGGTGTATTGTGTGTGGTGTATTGTTTGTTGTGTGTGGTGTACGGTGTGTGTCGCGTTCAGAGCGTGGCGAGGTCTAGCGGCGCGTAGTCGTGCTTGTGCGTGCGTCGCACTGCGATGTGTACAGCGCCGGCGCGCGCGGTGAGCAGCAGCCCGCAGCCGGCGGAGAGGGCGCCGCGCTCGGCCGCCAGCGCGATCTGGTTCACCACGCGCCGCTCCACCTCGTGCTTGATGGACCGCGCGCCGTAGTGCACGTCGTAACTGGAACACATTACACACTGCACACACTACACACGCCGCATCACACTTCAATATTATAGTGAGTACGTATCACTCCTGGAATCCCCGAAGGGATAGGCAGAGGTGTAACCAATAAACACCCACATTTCGCCGAGCGTATTTCCGTCCCATAATGCAATAGGAGGCAAGCCTATCACCATACCGGGCACAATTCCGGACTATGGCCGATTCTGAGCATTTCAGATAGAAAAACCCAATATATAGCGATTGGTTACGCTAAACGAAGTAAAATAGCTACAAGGAAATAAAAAAAAAAAAATCTTACTAAAATACATAAATGATATAGATATTTAAAATAGACGATTTCTGTAGCTTAAATATACCATAATAAATGATCATTATTACGTATATGTAATATCTCACCCATCAGCTAATGCTCCCAACACTCCCCCCTCCCACTGCAAATCCACAGCATGTTTAGCCCTCGCCTTCTCAGCCCAGCGAGTCAGCTCCATATTGACAAGCGTCAGCAGCTCTTGTCTCGAGAACGGCAAGAAGTACACGATCTCATTGATCCGTCCGAGGAACTCGTCTCGACCGAAATGTCTCTTTAGGATGGGTCGGACGACATTATCCTTGAAGTGTCGCGATATCTCGACGGCTTCGTCGTCATCGTCGGAGGTGGCGTCTCCGTCTGCTGTGGGTGCGGCGGCGTGGTGTGTGGGTGGTGGTGCGGGTGATGTGGGTGGTGTGGTTGTGTCGGGAGGCGCGTGCGCTGGTCGGACGCGGCGCGCCGCCCGTGCATCCGCCTCGCGCCGTAGTCCCAGTCCGTGCTGCGCGATCTCGTCTGCCGCGAGGTTTGACGTCATCACGAATATAGCGTTCTTGCACTCAATCAGCTTGCCCTTCCCGTCTGTTAGTCTACCCTGCGGATTAAACCGTCATAAAATTACAATACCATTTTTGTCTATAAAATTTAGGACAAACTAATTTACAGGAATAAATATAGTTCAAAACCATTTTGCTGGTGGTGGGATATTCATATCTGCCCGGATAGCAACCACCATGCATGTGGTGTTAAAACCTGCCATAGTGACCCACACATCTTATGTGTAGCGTGTTCCAGAATCAGTCAGTGTATATCCGGTTTTCCCTAGGGACACATCTTAGTATCCCTGGGCCGGCATCGGTCATCTGCCCGTCCTGTCGCAGGCCCCTCGATTTGCTTCTTCACTCTTCAGATTATTAAGAAACATTTATACTGGCAGACATGATTTTGGTGACCACAGATCAACTCATTGTTTGTCGGTGGTCGCTGGTGTTTTTAGATTGCACTGTGCTTACCATCAGGTGTAGCGCAGTCACTTTGCCGTTCTAGGACAATAAAAAAACGAGAAACAAACAAATTTTCCTCATTTCACACAGATTAGGATATTCTATACTGGGTGTTATTTTCTGTACAATGAACTAACGGAACTACATATGGACTGTACTTATAGTTATTGACAATTAACGCGCGACATAATAAAAACGTAACAACATATTATATGAGAGGGTACCTCGTCAAACAGCTGCAGCAGCACAGTAAGCACATCGGGGTGTGCCTTGTCGACTTCATCAAACAACACCACGGCATCAGCTCGGCGCGACAGCGCTCGTGTGAGCTGCCCGCCTTCCTCGTGCCCCACATATCCCGGCGGAGCACCGATCAGCTTCGCTACCTCGTGCTTCTCCTATAAATAAACAAAGGGTATTTGTCGCCAATGTAGCAATGTGTGCTGGTAGTAACAATCACAGTTTACTCACCTGGTACTCGGTCATATCGAGACGTATGAATGCGGCGGGATCATCCCGGTGCATGTATCGCGCCAGCTGTTTCGCCAGCTCCGTCTTGCCAATACCGGAGCTGCCGAGGAACAGGAACACGAGCGGGTGTTCGTCGTCCGCCCATCCGTTCTCCTTGCGGCGCACAGCAGCGGCGACGGTCTCGATGGCGGCGCGCTGTCCCACGATGTGTTTGCGCAGCCGCTGTTCGAGCGGGAAGCGGCGCCGCTCCTCTGCGGCGGCGGCGGCGGCGGCCTCCTCCCAGCGGCGCGCGTGCTGCGTGAGCAGGTCGCGCACGGGCGAGGCGTCCCGCGCGTACTGCAGGGCGCGGCGGCCGGCGTGGTCGCGCGCGGTCGGGTCGGCGCCGCCCTCCAGCAAGGCGCGCGTCGCGCCCGCCGAGTCCGCGAGCGCCGCGTAGTGCAGAGCGGTCCAGCCGAGGAAGGAGGCGCGCGCGTTCATGCCGCTGCAGAACTCCTCCTCGCGCCGCTGCAGCGCCTCCAGCGGATGTAAACCGACCGTGCCCGCCGCTGTGGTAGCGCCCGCGTACTTCTCCTACATTTAGATGTTTAGTATTAACTAGAGTGTCAAGTCAATTCCGAATCTATGGTACTGACTAACACTAGCTCGAACTTTAATAATTTTGTATTAAGAATGTTTCAAAATTAATATGAAATCTTTTATCAATCATGTAGGCCAGGGGTTCCCAAACTCTTTCAGTTCACAACGCGCTAACAAGCGCACTTAATCGTGATATCTCACATTGATGATTGGCACGAAAAAGTATAAGAACAATTTTTGTAGGCATTTAATATGATCTACGATAATAAGAATTTCAGGATGTTAAATGGGGCTATGGGCCTCATTGAAACATCAATGTTTTTTAGTAAGTTAGTTTTGTAAAATGAATGGAAAAGGGCCATACACATGTGGCATGTGTGCACTATTTAAATGGCGTATTTATCCCTCCTGGACACAACACAGACTGAAATAATGATTTAAAATTATACATACAATAAAACATTCTATTGCTATTTTGTAGACCACTATACCTGCAAATCAGGCTTGGCGCCTAGACGCAGCAGCTCGGCAACGGCGGCGGGCTGGTCATTAGCAGCGGCCACCATCAGCGCCGTCCATCCGAGCGGGTGTCGGTGATCCACCACGCCACCCTCGCTATCCTTCCTACTGCGACGATCTTGATTTGCCTTGGCTGCATCAATTTGTCTAAAAAATTACAGCAGATTTATAAAAATATGTAAATATTATATTTTATTGCTACAAATTTATAATACATTTAGAGACCATTTGGCTATTACCCCACAAATATTTGGCTACTATTCGGTATCTTTTTCAATATAGGTATTCACCTGAATATGGAATACCAAATCATGAAATAAATGCACATATTCCTCAAAAATGTCTAAGTATGTTAATCACAAATTATTAGGTCATCTGCATCAACACCTTCAGTAACATTTAAAAGGTTAATAATATAGATGTCAAATGGACTAATAATTGTGTTTCAAACCATAGCTAAGCATTACATAATATGAGTTTGTTTCGGTGTTTCTTGTCATGGCTAGTCACGAAAAGCCGATGTAAATATAATCTAGTTAAAAAAATTATTGACATGTAAAAGTGATATTTATGATCCAATTTATAGAATAAATGACTTGATTTCATATTTAATAAAGAAAATGTATTACAGTGTCTAACACATATTAATATACCATAGTGAATATAATCGCTTAAATGTGGTTATAACATTGTACAAGATAAACCTCATTGTTATTTGTATTTTATAATTCAAGAAGATGCTTTTATTATTTATAATAATAGGCAATGAATACCTGGCCCTCCTAGTCTGTTCAGTCACTCAAAAGAAAAATAAATGAATATTGCAATGTTGTAATGGGTTTCTATTGGATAATTATTGTTCTTATTTCTCAAATATATGAAGAATGCCAAAGTGCATAATTGAAATTGTAATACTGTTATAGTATTTTGTGTTTTTACCTCTTCAACTCTTGAATGTTTCCCATCTGAGCAGCTTTAAAAAATCGTTTCTCTGTGGAATAAGAGATGCTTGGGTTATATATTTGCAACACACGGGTCATGGATTGTATAATATAATTATAACATCACATGATGGTAAATGTGATGATCTAAGTGTTTGAGACTTCAAGATCAAGTTAGTCCATAAACGTTATGTTCGGATAGTCATTTATCTATCTTATTAAAAAGGGGTATTTGTATAGGGGACTCACCATTAAAGATATGGTCGGCTGCGATAAGCGCAACCCCAAGAGTGCCAGCGCCGATGACCACGCGACGAGCGGTGGCGCGCGGCTGCTCCCAGCGGCCCTCGTGGCCGGGAGCAGCGCGCCGCAACGCCACTGCCGACAGCCGTGCCGTCCGTCGCAACGACCGTAACATACACACTGAAAGCCTTCCGCCCGACATTTCACTTATGTGTTATAGATATCCTGTATTTAAGCTATCAGTCCCAAAATCCGTTATCGTGCAGACATTTCAGGCATTATTACTATTTTTTATTTGAATTTAGTTCTGGACATGTTACTGTAAGTTTGTCATTGTTGATGTAATTTTTCGGTATTTTCCATCACTTTTGATTTCGAACATTGCTGTCAACTGTCAAGTGTCATTTTATTGCAGTGTTGTTAGCGTAAAAATCAGACACTACCAAGTAAATAGATTTCGCGGGCTAGTTTGACGGAACTAATTTATAGCAAATAACCGAAACACAAAATTTTGAAATAATCAAAATTAAAAGTTTTGATATTTTTTTCAAAACTAAATAAATAGATTCTTCCAATCTCAAATCACAGTACGTTTGCTGTTGCCCGTTAAGAAATTTTTCGTGTTTCCACCTATATTACATTTGCAAAAAAATAAAGTAATAATAGCTAGAAGATGGCGCGATCCTATGATAGTTTCGTTGGCTCAGTCAATTTTGATGTTTTGAATGTACGACACAATCGCTGCGCTGAGTGACGCACACGCAATTGGATTTTGTGCAAATACAAGAGGCTACCTAAACATTTGAACTTTGAACGCTTTGATGTGCATTCCAAAACCGATACGAGATGGAGAAGTGCAAATATTTGTTAAAATTTTGCACATATACTCATATAAACGTGCCACATTTCGTGAATTTATAGGTATTTGCGTATTTGAAGCTATGTCTGGCGCGGGCATTAAGATATTCCCATAATATCCCTTTATTCCTGTCTGGTGACTTTGTACCATACAAAATCAACAGACAGGAATATACAGACAGTAAAGGAGAGACGGGAACAGGCATATTCTATTGTAACGCAGTAGAAGAATTGAAACACCATGAACTTGATCTTCTGTTTTATTTTGGCAGAGTCACATTTTATATTCCGTTTACCAACCGATTGACCGTTGACAATTTTTTTTTGTTCGGACGCTTTTGCTGATAGCCCAACTCGTCAGCTGTTTTCACCGTTGAGAATAATTATTCCACCCTATTTATACCTTTCTCCAAATGTTTCAAATGAGACAACACTATTATTTGTTCAAAGCATTTGCTATGCTATATTAAAGCTCAGATTTATTTTTCTGCATTTGTTTTATTTTGACCATGTTTTTTTATTTTTACCATAAAATAAATGAATAATTTTTGGAATTTCAGGGACCCAATGGTATAAAATGAGTTGTCTGGCAGCCCTAGAATCGCTAATTTCAATTTTCATGACACGAAAATGGATTCTTAGTTTTATTCCATGTTTATATCAAGAAATCTTTTGGTTTTTAAATGAAAATTCTCGTAATTTATAGTTCGTAAAACTAGTAAACGTGGCCCGTTTTGGGTAATATGTGCCTTGACTGTAACCAAATAAATTTGTATATGAAAACTGTACGAGTTCGACATGTGTTGACAGTGGTTGGTGTTTATTTGGGTGCCGTCGCTAGGATTTGTTCTGAGAGCCATGGCCCTGGGTCTGGGTGGCTGTACGTTTCTGAAGAGTGCCACTATGTTGGAACAGCTGCTTGAAGAAATCAACTTCCAGAGGACGAAGGAGATGCGGCAACTTATGAAAGATGGTGAGTGGCAAATCTCTGCTGATTGTTGGGGACTGTTTTGAGTATCTGGTTGCTTTACCTCTATTAATATGTACATAAACCAGGACTTTGCCGTATTCGCATTAAGTGAGTACTAGTCTATTCGTT
The DNA here is from genome assembly GCA_949126905.1 of Amorpha juglandis. Lineage (NCBI taxonomy): Eukaryota > Metazoa > Arthropoda > Insecta > Lepidoptera > Sphingidae > Amorpha > Amorpha juglandis. Next base: position 17,837,246 of record OX421371.1, on the reverse strand, counting down.
ACACTAGTCTGGCGATTAAAATTTTTTCGGACTAGGAAATTAAGTCTTATTTTTGTATCTTCACTTAATGCACAATGCAAAGAAGTAAAATATACAAATAATTACTTTAAAGGAGATTTCCCATGCATAGTACTTTGCATCCCAACAACTAAATTGTTATGAAAATGTTAAAGTATAAATTAAAATTTTCTTCCTAATTATATTACTATTTTAGGTGTTTTTTAAATTATGTAGGATACTTGAAGTCCTTGCTATTTAATTATGTTTTCATAATACTTTTTAGAGCACTCATTAATATCTGTACTGTTGAGTATTGGGTATATCTATATTGATATTAATTTTAGGATGATTTTTTGAGATTCATTTGAGAAATCAGATCTACAATGGTGATACCATGTTTGTAATAAAGAACTAGGTTGATGAATATATTCATTAATATAAAATCCAGAAAAATTGAAACAACATTGCCAACTTAATTATGATAACTCAATATAATACACTATACAGTAGACGTTTACATATACCATTTACAAGGCGGTAGGTCTAGGTATGGGAGAGTCTGTTTGGGTTGATACTACTGCTTTGTCTATTTCTGCCGCCAAGCAACTGTGTAAGTACTATTATGGTTCAATTAGAAGGACGTTGAAGCCAGTGAAGTTACTGGGCATTATGAGACTTAACATCTTGTGTCGCAGGGTGATGAGCGCAGCCCAGTGCCATGCACGTCTGTGTGGTGTTGCTTCTGTTTATGGGCAGGCGTGGTGCTTACCATTAGGCCAAAGACTTGTTGGTCTCATCATTCAATTAATAAAAAAAAAGACATTAAACAACAAATGCTTAGCTTTCCTTATTATTATTTCTATTCTATATCAAATTATAGGTGGCGGGGACCGCTTCAATCAAACGGGCTGCATGCTCATCTGTCCATCTGGGCAATATTGATAATATTCATTAAAACATATAGATGACTTGTAATTTTTTGTTTTTTCCACATCATTTGCCATATTTTAATTAATATGTTCTGTGTTTAAAAGTATATTTGTATAATGATTTGTTATTATGTTGCCAAACCAGCCTACGTTGCTGGAAAGGGGCATGTGTTTCATTTAGGTACTGCAATGTTAGGTACTGGCTTTATTGGATATAATCATGACTATTCCTCACTTCGACCTGATGCCACAATTGACAATTGAACACAGTATACCAAAATCTTATTGAGCGATTGATAGATTAATCTTGAACCATAATGATTGAAAACTAAGTGGTTCAAATTCCACAACAATCAAATTAGGGATTGACTAATTATCACTCTGAACCCCAAGGAAAATGAAATGAACAAAGATATTTTTTTATGTATTTATAGTTTTCTTCCAGTTGCCCTTATTCCACTCACAGTGGAATTGGCGTAACATGCTTTTTAACACATGTCACAGAAAGAATTGGCTTGTGGTTTTTACGAGTGGCTGTTTGCCTGACTTCAACCTAGGGGATGTACAAGGTTATAGCTTATTATATCTTTAATTCCGAGGTGCACCCCTTTTGTCATCATAATATAACCGAATCCTATCCTACTAATAATATAAATGTGAAAGTTTGTTTGTTTAGATGTTTGGATGTTTGTCCGTCAATCATGCTGAAACTACTGAACGGATTTTGATGAAATTTGGTATACAGACAGGGTATGAGCTGACTTGGGTGATACTTTTAATCCCGGTAAAAGCAGATTACGCGGGCGGAGCCGCGAGCAAGAGCTAGTTCATAATAAACATAAGACATATAGGTAGGTATACCTACCTACCTTAAAATAAGAAATAAACACCTTTAAATGAGTTGGAGAAAAATACCTTTAATTTATGTATACCTACTAGGCTAAAGTATAGCTTTGGATTTAATGTTTGAATGTGAATGTTGTGCCATTTTAGACAATGTCATTAACCTGGTCGTGACTAGGAGTAATATAATTTGGACACTCGGCTTGGCAGCACTACGGCACTACCTACGCGTCCCCTGGGGCAGGGCGGCGCCTTAGGCTGCGTTTAGACGACGCGAAAAATTTCGTGCGGCCGCTGCACGAAATTTTTCAGTCATAGCAAATGTATGTCTTATTAACTAGGACTTAACGTTGAAATTCTTTGTGAGTAACCAACCGCGCGGCCGGCCGCGCTCCCGTTTACACGATCGCGCAGTCGCCGCGTGGTTGGAGCGTTGCGAAGTATTAAACATTATGGCTTAGTCAATAGAGTTTACATTAGTTTTTCGAGTGATTCGAGCACGGCGGCCGCGCGGCCGCAACGCGGTGGGATTCCTTGTCATATAAATGCGCCCTTATTCACCCTACCTACGCATATTTGTTGCGGTGCGTGCACAAACTAGGGTTGCCAAGTCATTGGAAAGCCAAGTATATAATGGTTGATGGATTACACCTGATATCTGCCTGGCAGAAAATAATCGTCTGGGTCATTCCGTGTAAAATCGTCTAAAGGAAAAAAAAAATTCCCGACTCATTTTAGATTTTGGTGTAACTTTGAGAAACTCTACTCTAGGGTCCCAAAGAACAAAATTTACACGAGTTTGATTTTTACAAGCGCTTGTTTCCGCCTATTTAAACATAAAATTTTAAAAATCGATATTTTTAAACCTTATCAATATTTGCTGTGAATTTTTTCTGTTTGAAGCTATCTGCATGATCAAGATGGAATTCACAGTGGGAAAGATAGTAGTTGCCTAACCCATCGTTGCCTCGTCCGTTAATAAGCAGATGTTACCACGTGTAGGTGTGGTTGTACCAAGGATATTGGTTGCCTACTTATACCCCAACTTAACACTATACATACTCGTTTGCCTATCTAGGCAATAAAAACATACCACACAGAGTATCGGAGGTTATCGTTACTCTTCAAAGCTAATCTGAAGTTACTCACTTAACTCGACTCGCTTTCTTGTCGCTTGAAAACCATAATTGCTACGACGCTTGTGAGCAACAGTGGCAATAAAGATTATCGAGGACTGTGTGGCAACCCTAGGATAAACCACCCCGCGCGGTGCGTCGACCTGCCGTGTCCCCAGCCGGCGTCCCCCGCATAACACTAGTACACTACGTGACTCATGTCCAACATTGAATACTTCTCCTTTCTTTGTTTACGTCATCGTCTCAGTCGCCAGTTGCACTCGTTTCACTTTCCATGCATTACAATAACACGTTTTGGGGGATGCGGTCGATGCTGATGACGTCACCGTAGCTGCAGAGTTGAATCGAATAGTACATTTGCCAAACATGTTGAATATTATGCGTTGTGTCTTAATCTTTGTATAGTGAGTAAATATAAGCTGATTGGTATAGAAGTATTGTTATTGGCATTCCCGAAGTTACCACAGGAAACTGTTACCGTAATCAATAGACGAAAACACGTCGCGTTTACATTTTTCTTAAGTCACCTGAAAACCCAGAGCGAGATCCTATCTATTATCTGAAATAGTTGTTTAAAAGTTATTCTGGCTAGAACGTCTTAAATTAGTCAACAGTTTTTTATACCAATACATTGCTCCTTTAAACATTAGGAAACCAGAGTCGTACGAATCAAAGCTCGACGGTGCGTATCCCTTACCTTAGGGCGAGGGTTCTAGATACGCTTATTTACGTTCACCGCATTAATCACATCCCCTGGCGGTGACAGCCCTACACTATGGCCCTTTGCACAACTATATGTATAATATATCGCTTATCCCCCCTCTCAGGGTGGCGTGTTTAATTGATAAATTTATTTTATACGAATTTGTTATATTTTTGATCAATTTATTTACTTGAAACTTGAAAGTATTGTCGACTCCTATGTGCTACTTCAGTTTTGCATTTTTAAAAATTAGGCATTACATGTTAACATACGCTAGATTATTTATCACAGATAGTGATAAAGCTCATTTTGTTCTGCCTACAAGTTCTACTGAAAGTAGTGCAGATTTGTAAACGCAATAAAATACACACGTAATAAGTGTTATTCGTAGATAGTTAATAATAGAGTTAACGTTTATCTATGGCGCTATACTCTTTGGCAGCCGAGTTTCGTTTTTATGATTGTTGCACAATATGTTTTTATTGTTATACATCTGAATGCTAAGATGAAATTTTACAGACCATTTGTTTCGCAATATCGAGATAGAATAGTCTACAGAACTTAAAATCTGTAAAGCCTGTTATAAAATAATACAAATATACACTTATTAAAATGTAAATAAAATATACTTACTCCCTATGCTGGATGTGTAATGAAAGTTAGATCTTGAACGGATTGAGAAATATGTTTTAATTACATTAGTAATGTATAACAAATATAATTCGGCGATTCCGTTTTTCTACGAAGCAAATTCACCATGAATTCCATTATCGTTCCGTCATACTGGAATCAGGTTAAACGTGGCGCTGGACATAAATTTAGTGTACCATGTAGATATGTAGTGTTAGATTTAATAGTCCATAGTTAAAAAGTATGGCAATATAAAGCGCCGTCTCGTTTCTGTGTATTATAATTTATAGCAACCTATACTAATATTAGGCGAGACGTCGTGGATTATATTCCTGGACCAAGGCAAATGTTTGTGTGGTCCACAAATATTTGTTGTGTGACTGCAAGTTGCAAGTTTGTGACGTGATGAGTTTGTATGTAGGGAGTATTATCGCAGGTAGTCGCTGGATGCAGACCGCTTGCAACAGGTCGGTCTGGAAATCTTTGTGGGAGGTCTATGTTCAGCAGTGGACGTCCTGTGGCTGATGCCGAATGAATGAAATATCTGGAATTGATCCTGAATATTCCTTGAGCAACAGTAAGCTAAAGTATACTTGGTGTTTTATAATTAAGAGTCAGTTACGTTGCTATAACCGATATTCTTTCCGACTACAAAAAGAAGGAGGAGGGCATGTTTTTTTCTGTACGTTCATGCATAACTCGCACAGATATACACCGATTTGGATGATACCTTTTTTTTATCCGAGCACGGCAAAGTGACTGCACCTACACCTGATGGTAAGCGTAGTGCAATTCAAAAAACCAGCGACCACCATCAAACATTGAGTTCTTCCCTCTTCGGAGAGGAAAGAAGCAAATCGAGGGGCCTGCGACAGGACAGGAGGATGACCGATGCAGGCACAGTAATACAAGGATGTACATCTGTACCCCTATACCCGCCCCAATCAACCATCAAGTCATGTCGCAAGCCCCTCGGGAGAACCGGACATACACTGGCTGATCCTGGAACGCGACCCACACAAGGCGTGTGGATCACTATGGCAGGTTGTAACACCATGTGTACGGTGGTCGCTATCCGGGCGCATATGAATATCCTGCCACCAGCTTTTTTTGAAAAGTTTTTCCGTGGTGGTTTTATATAATTTGGTTAGGATCTGATGACGGAGTACGAGGGAAAGTCGGAAAACTGTTAGAAGTCAGTTTAAAGATTTAAACTAAAAGCTAGGCATTATGTTACATTTTTCAATTTCTTAAAAACCACTGGGTTTTCAGTAAGCCTTGCAAATTTCATCATTTTATTCTTTTAGTTTTAATAAATATCGTAATATCAATGATCACATTAATATGCATGAAGGCCGTGAAGCTACTGCTTTTTGTTACTTTAAATGCATTGCATTGAAAAGAGAAATCCGAATCCAAGAAATTCCGTTCCTTTCTGTGAGAAAAACGACAAAAGAAACTTATTAGATCATTTAACAAAGTGTATTTGTATCTTTTTTTAATTCCATTTAATTTTCGCATTTATACATGTTGTTTAATTGTTTTATTTTTTAAATGTTTAAAAAATTTAAAAATTAAAATGTTTTTATTTTATAATCATTTTAAAAAGGTGGTAACGTAACATATTTTTTATATGCCTGTTTAAGGGTAGGTGTGGCGCTAACCATCAGGGGAGCGACCTTTTCGATTCGTCATTCAGTCTCATTAAAAATGTTATACCTACAGAACTAATTATAAAAGAACATTTTATTCCACTTTCCATGCTTTAATTGTCTGTTTCATGTTTTGAGTACATTTTTTTTACAACTTATCATTAGTATGGCGATTGTGCGCATATTTTTTATTATGTATTTATTTTTTATTAATTTTAATATAATTTAAACAATTATTAAACAAAGTCACACTTTTACAATGATCGACATTTACTGTAAGTAAATACTTATGTAGAAAAACGGCAAACATTTAAAGTGTATAGCTTCCTGTTATAGTGTTGTCTAACCACTTCTGAATAGCAATAGATAAAGCAACGGAAAATTTATTTTGCTTCGGAAAAATGATAAAAATGATATTACGAAAGTATGTTTTTATAAAAAGAAATCATAATTTAAACCTCTGTTTAGAATTCGGTCTTTCATTGTGCCCGAATGTGAGAACATATGTAACAAAAAGCGTTTCCTATGTCACAATATGTTTGTGACCAGGTTCCATTTAGAAATTTGCACGCAATATTCCTAAAGTTTTGCTACCGATGTTTAACAAATCGTATGAAAATTGGACTTATGTAAACATGTTTAAAGCCGAATAGGATCGTCGTGCAAGTCGACCATACAGTTCAAGCAATACAATGTCAATAAAAACTAAATCATTTACAACAAAGAATATATCATGTTTTTTGGTTAACTCATATTTCATAACAATTTAATATTGTACGGTTAAGCGAGTGATAATTTCCCTTGTCCTCGTTATATATAAATTAAAAACAGATTTAATTGTTACATCACTTTACTAATTATATTTCAGAATAAAAATAAAATTAGTTAATGATAAATTAGAAGTCATTTAAAACATCACATTAAACAATTATAGGCAACAATATAATTAACATGAATAACAAAATGACACCATTATTGCATTAATCTATCTACCTACGAGTATATTATGAACTAGCTTTTGCTCGCGACCCTGTCCGCGTGAATGTAATTTTGTATTAGATCCCACAGGAACGGACTATCTGAATACAATATGTTGTAAGTTTTATGCTAGATCCTATACTTATGTTCCAAATTTCATCCCAGTTCATTCAGCCGGTAAATTATGATAGACCAGAAGCGATAAAAGTATTTCGCCATCAAAAAGCTTTCATTCAAACTTTCATCCCCTATTTGGGCCCTTTAGGGGTTGAAATTTAAAAATAATACCCTATGTTTAACCCGGGGTCATCAACTATCATCATCATCATCATCAGCCACAAAACGTCCACTGCTGAACATAGGCCTCCCCCAAAGATTTCCAGACCGACCTGTTGGAAGCGGCCTGCATCCAGCGACATCCTGCGACCTTTATCAGGTCGTCAGTCTACCTTGTAGGTGGACGTCCAACGCTGCGCTTGCCAGTATATTTTTTTCAACTATATTTGTGCCAAAATTCATTGAAATCGGTTCAGCGGTTTAGATTTTTCATACAAACTTTCATCCCCTTTTTAAACCCCTCAGGGGTAGATTTTTGAAAAACATAGTAGCCTATGTCCTATTCTGATGTATAAGCAATATTATTGTATTAAGTCCCATCCTCTTCCCAATCCCTAATTATCCCTTTCCTTTGAGGTCGGCAACGCGCCCATGATTCTTCTGGTGGTGGGCGTACATGGGCGGTGGAGATCACTTACCATCAGGTGACCCACTTGCTCGTTTGCCGACCTATGCTATAAAAAAAAAGAAGATAAGTCAAAAAATTCGGACAAACTGTAAAAATCATGATGTTTGTATGCGCTCTCGTGTATAATAATAGAACATGTCATGTTTGTACACAAAACTAAAATAAGTTGCTTTACCATGCATTTTTTAAATTAAAATATAATAGATGTCATTATCGGCATCAGTCGAGAGCACACATGGACGGTAGTGAAGGTAGTTGAGAGTCCAATAGACAACAAGTATCTGACTGACGAACCAATTGAGTGAATAGTATACGTCTTACGCTCCCATTCCGCCAATCAGAACTATAATTATTATGAGCTATTGCTGCGTACAAACAAGGTGGACAGACGACCTGATAAAGGTCGCAGGAAGTCGCTGGATGCAGGCAGCTTCCAACAGGTCTGTCTGGAAATCTTTGGGGGAGGCCTATGTTAAGCAGTGGACATCCATGTGGACATCATGGCTGACGATGATGATTGCTGCGTAGGCTCACTACTCATGCCGCTGGCATCTGTGTCATTTGTTTTTTATTGCTATGGTAGATTGACGAGCTTGCGGCCCACCAGAAGCCGATCACCGCCGCCCCTGGACTTGCAATGCTGCAGGTATTGGGCGTTGGGCGTCAATTAAAATTAAGCATGATTCGGTGTTGGTTGTTAATGAATAAGGTTTGGTTGTGTCTTGCAGAGTGCGGCTTCGTGGTGCTCCAGGGCACGACGTACTGGACGGACCTGTTCGTGCGCCACTTCTTGTTCCAGGAGGAGCAGGCTATCGACTGCGACGATCTGCTGTTCTTTGTACGCAAGCGGCATGTCAAGGGATCCTCGCGCTATCTGCCCAAGTACGAGGTCAGTGGAACCATTGTATGTCATTTACCCTCGAATACTAAATCTTACCTTGGATCCTTACCCATGAATTACCTTACCTTAAATCTTGAACACTTAGGTGGACCCTGCCACTAAGTCGGGAAAACGCCAGGCAGAAAGAAAAGACTAAAACAGACTGTGTAAACTGAACATTTTCTCCTATATCTTTAGCTTAAGCAGCATTGTCTAAGCGCTGTTGTGTTCCGGTTTGTAGGTTATTCAAAGCAAGTGAAATTACTAGGCATTGTGAGACTTAACAACTCATGTCACGGGGTGACGAATGCAGTCCCGTGACATCCAGTGTTTATATCCTTTCTTTATGGGCAGGTGTTTATCATCAGGCAAGCGACCTGCCTGTTCTTTAATTCAAGTTATTAAAAAATATTTGCTTTTAGTGTGAAAACATTCGATTTCTAAGTAATTATATAATGACAATTAATAAAATAAAAAATAATTGATGTCTTTGTGTGCGCCAGTTAGATTACCAAATTACAAAATAGATGATTACATTAAGCCTCAGTTAGACTGTGGTACTTTAAAGCACATTTATATATGAGTGTTTATGTTTCACGTTAGGCCAGCAGTACACCGAACAACAAGATAATTATGCAGTTTCAGGAAAAATACAATTTATTTAGTATTGATAACGACAATGGTCCGGTATTTTTTTAAGCCACGGGTTTAACGTTTTAAAATTGCTCAGAGGCAATGCTATAAAATAACGACGTGATTCTAGTTTTTATTCATTTTCTATCATACTTCAGTGGTATAATATTATCAAGCTACCTATTAACAGTAGTATCGACAGTGTGAGATTTAACGGATATTGTTCCGACATATTGAAATTGTATGTTGTTCTTGGCCGATTGTACATAGTCATTTAAAAAAACTGGTATTTACTACACAGTATAACTATATTTCTATGCACTTTACAGTGACCTGGCACCATACATTCCTGAAACTTTTTAACACGCCTAATGCACATTACACTATGCTTTTGCCATGTTTATTGAATGTTGTCTAGTCTCATGCTATAATAGCTTACACTCGTATTCATAAACGTTACTTCTATGAGGTCTCATAGTGAGCGCGAACGCATAGTGATGATTTCTCTAAACGGCATTGGCTCATTTTTGGCGCTAACAAAAAATACGAGCCCAATATTATGTAAGCTACCAATGTAGCCACTAGTACCAAGCCACATAGTATGCTCTGTGCCGAAGAGTCGAATGCTGTGTACATCATTGTTCTGTTTTTATTTAGCGCCAAAAATGAATTTAGAGCAGAGGTACCCAGACTTTTTTTCTCATAGACCACCTTCAAAACTTAGCTAGTTCCAGTGGACCCCCTGCAGCTACATTTCTACCATTTTCCCAAAACTCGACAAAAAATGTGAAGATTTGCAAGTCTCGTTACACGTTGTACTGAATATGGAATATGCAAGTTTTTATAAGTAACAGTCGCTGAGCTTCTTAAAATATTAACTACTTGCATTGATAGGTGAAGTCAAGCCAACATTTTAGTTCTTTATTATCGAAAGCAGATAAATTTTCGTGGTCCTCCGATTACGAATTGTGAACCCCCATTTTTTTGTCACGCCGACGTAGACCCCCGTTGAGTCTCCTGCGGACCCCTGGGGGGTCCATCTGGACCACTTTGGGAACTAAGGGTTTAGAGAAATCATCACTAAGCGTCCGCGCGTCTAAAGTCTAAATGAATCCATTTTTGATTTAATTTCCTGATCAATTAATGTTTGTGCTAGAACACAATCCTGTTGTTAATTTCAAACACATGGTATAAAACGTGCTTTTCACAATTCGGCGACGCGACCTTATCATCCGCATCGATAACAAGTTATCGCAGTTTTGCGTGATAATGTATCTTGTACAGATTAATTTATTGCCGTGTAGGTAGAAGATTCATTACAAACAGCTTTGTTTTCCGTAAACTGTATTACATAAAGTTTCAAAGGCACATTTCAGTATAACATGTGTGACAGTGTTATTTTATATTAGACATTTAAAATGCTGCTTAAACATGAACATACAATGAGATGTGGTGTGTTGATCTGCCAATGTACTCCAAACTAATATGTATGTGCAATTGAATATGTCACTGTGTTACATTTATGCCAGGGAATGTGATCACGCGACGTATCGTCCATGCGGCTTGTGTCAACGATTTCACTACTTCATAGTTTATCTTTTGAATGATATAATTAAATATTATTATAAAAATGAGTATGAATATCTGTATGTATTTGTATGTTTGTGCACTTGAAATCGTTCGGTATACCAAAGGGTCAAAAATTAAATGTCTTATGTTGGACGCAACTTGTATAACTTTGACAAGAAGATATAGACGCCGGTGGTACCTGCGGGCTTCGATCGCGTGTAATATTCACGCTTTCGTTGTAGTTCGATGCGTGATTTTGTAGTGCGATTACTCCCGTAATATATGTTCTAGTATAGCACCATTTGGATGAGTCACACCAGACGAATTTTTGGATGTATTAAAGTATGGTTTAACAACAGTTAAGTATGTACTTTATTGTAACGATATAAAAATATTATTTCTTACAGTAGTGTGACATTACAACAACTAGTTAGGTATGTAAGGTGTGCGTGGCATGGCGTCGCACGCACCCGAGCCGCTCTCTCGCTCTCGCACTCGCACTCACACTCGCATTCGCACGAGCCACACATACACATAATATGCATCACAGTACATTTTTCTAATAAATACTATACTCTTACATTGATCGTTCAATAACCACTTATAAAATATACAATTTACAAAAACAAAAAATCCATCAACACTTGAATGATTATTATTGTTCCGCGTCAAAATAACCGAACTTACAATTTCATTTGATTTAACAACAAAAGCAAACGAGACAGTCAGTGTGTCACCTCATACGGCACGAGGCGCTCTACACACGGCTTGGCGTGTCCACTGTCCACTGTCCAGTGTCCAGTGTCCACGGTTACATAGTTAAGCACAGCCACATAGATCGGACATCGGACGCCGGACGGCACCGCCGCTTAGCTTCACCTGTTCGCAGACGGACGTCGAGGTGTTCCGCAAGGACTCGAAGAAGTTGCCCATCGGCGACCCGGAGATCGACTGGGAGGAGACGGTTTACTTGAACCTGATCGTGCACCAGTTCGACTACACGCTCACTCTGGCCATTTGCACGCGCACCAGCCCCAAGGAGCTGCAGGTCCTCAAGCGGCACTCGCAGAAGGTGAGCGTCATACGCGCTCCGGCGGCGGCAGCGTCCCGCGAGCGCGTCACTAGCTGAGCCGGTTGAATAGCTTGGTGCGGGGCCACGGCAGCGGCCAGTCGTACCGCCGCGGCACCGGCCCGCGCACGTTCCGTTCCAGGTACGAGAACAGCCAGTACCACCACTCGCGCTGGATCATGTACTGGTTGTGTCCGTTGCCGGTGCGGTACGGCGTCACCAGCAGCGAATGGTACACCCAGAACAGCCGCGTGGTCACGTAGTACGCGATCACCACGTCCACCGTGTAGTGCCCGTGTGCCAGCAGGACGAACGAAACACCCAGCAGCGCGGAGCCCCACATAGCCCAGTGGACCGGCCACAGCTTCTTCGGCGAATACTCCGCCACGACCAGGTAACTGAGCACGAGCACCATCGTGTGCCCCGAATAGATATAGTCACCGCAGTACGTATGCTTGCCGTTAATGGACAGCCCGAAGCCGGATATCAAATAGAACATTCTTTTGACGACGATCAACGGTGTGGTGACGTTGCTCTTCGGACTACAATAGTACGTGGTACTGGACACCGGCAGCACAGTCACGAACATGGTGACCGACCGGTACAGGTACAGCAGCCCGATGATGAAGAACAGTCGCCGCGCCACGATGAACCGATGCTTGTGGAACACCACCACCAGCATGGCGACTGTCGTCGATATCATAATGAGGTACTCGGACGCGGGCAGCCCCCAATCCCTGGCGGCCACGTTGTCCAGTATGGTGTCGTTGAGTGGCGGCGTCGTGTTTCTGTCCGGCAAACGTTCGTGCACCAACGACAGGGACATCATGTTTATGCACACACACAAAAACAGGAAGAAAAACGACACTATCGTCTTCCATATCTCTTTGGGGTATCTCTCCTCGCGGACTGTGCCGGGCGGAATCTCGACGGTGAAGTCTCCGGTGTGCGTCCGCTGCGGCGAGTGGTCCTGGTCTGGGTCGGACTCGTCTGTGGTGGGCTGCGGCGCGTCCGCCTTGGTGGTGCGCGCCAGCAGCGGTTGTCTCTGCATGAGTTCCGCCTGGCTGGGCATCTCCCCGTTCTGGCGCCGTTCGTTCTGTTGCCGCGACGGGTTGTTGTTTAGGTCATTCCGCTTGAGGCGCGCCTCGAAGTTGATGCCTTTGATGTCCTCGCGAGCCGTGTGGCTCGCTATGTCGACATCGCAGAGCGGCGGCGTGACTGGTGGCGATGCGTGAGGTGAGGCGTGCGGCGGCGCGCACGGCACGAGCGCTAGCTGCTTGGAGGGCAGCTCATTGGCAAGGTACACTCGCACTGACGCGACCAGCGGCTCCGCGTAGTTGATCTGCTTAGGCGGCGACGGCTCCTTGTCTGGGGAGCGCGCGGAGATCGTCATCCACTCACCATTCGGCTGGATCGAACCTGAAACGTACAAAACGATAACGTTAGTGTTATGCGAATGACAGTCGGTGCAAAGCGAGAGTTGTTTGTGTCGCGCGTGTTGTGAGACGCACTTCATGTTGGTGATTTCATTTTATTGCACCGCACGGTTTGTTTTGTTGTTATATGGACCTGGCGCGAACGACTCGGCGCGGTGCGGTGCACTAACAGTTTCTGTTGTGCGTGTTGTATGTATGTACGTCCCACGCTTAATTTAAAACAGCTTAACGGAACGCCGGTTCGACAGCATTGCGAGATGTAGCAGAAAAGTCTGAAATTCTCTCGATACAGTCTATTAAGTGATATAGTTAATGATCAACAAAAGAATAATTTATTTAAAACTATACATAAAGACTTACAGATATGATTACTGCATCTATACGTATTATTTTATACCAATGTTATTGTAAGTCGTTTACAGCACACTATTACAACTACAAGATATCGGTAGCCTAGTTTCGCGATATACTACATTATGACAGATACGAGTTAATTTTGCTTATTGCATACTGCACACGTATTTCTAGAAATTTCAACGTGTACAAACACTAACAATAACAGGAGAGGCGCAGTTGGAGGAGCGTGGTGCGCGGTGGCTCTGCGAAGAGGGTCTCGGAGCCCCTCCAACCGTCGCCGGCCGGTCACAACGATTACCTATGTAGCGACAGTGCGCCGCCGGGCGCGCCTACATGCGACATCCATCACACGACACCCCATTGCACAGATATTTTAGATCGCGCCCGACAACAGATTTCTCTTTACACTGTTCTGACGCCCAGGTGGTTGATCGCGTTCGGTTGCGCCGACATACAATTTCGTGCTCAGCGTTCCGGACTCACCCGATCAATGTGCGAGCTGTCATTCGGCGAGAACGCGGCGGCTCATCGATTGGGCGTCTCGGTCGTCCCGCGCGCCCGGTAGAAAGCCACAACGGCGCGCCGCCGGCCTCGCGTCCGGTAAAATTACACAGACACGTTAACGAGGTCGAAATGGAAAACGAAATGCACACACTGCACTGCACTGGTGTTGTAACGACACTCGCGGCGGGCTTCCGTGAACTGACTGCGCTCCTCACTACACCGATAGTGGACACGGGCGTCCGGGCGGCTCGACACGACGGCGACTGCACAATAATTCTTATTCGTAGGGAGCGCCGTGTTTACGAGCAAGCGTCGATAGTTGCGGCCGCGTACTAGAAAAGATGTAGCACTGGTTGGCTTCGGTCGGCCGGCGCTCGGCTGAAGTCGGCTGTGTTCGGGGGTATTCGGCTCAATGGAAGCGATTATGCGCTCGGTGACGTCACCCGTAGACGTTTTCGTCCCCCCGCGGCGGGACTGCGCGCGGCATGGTGTGCGGCGGCGCGGCGCGGAGCGGAGGGTTTCGGAAAGACGGAAACAAACGCGGTGAATGGAGGGCTGGCAGCGTTGTACCAGTTACAATTGTGTTGATATTGCCGAGCAACGAGTGCGCCATCAAACATCCGCCCATACCATCGCACAAGCAAGCACATACACGTGTATGCAACGTGCCGCACTCCTATTCAAATTATGTATATAAAAATTGTTTTAATGCTCGCATAGCATCGACTTTTTGAAAATTAGCGTGTCGATTCGTACAGGATTGATCATGATTGAATAATTTAGATTTTTACTAATTACTTTAGTATTTTTAAAGCTAATTTCTTGCCATGGAGGTGTCGAGGGTTGACACCGCGCAGTTATGGCATACGGACATACGTTACCTGTCTATAAAAAACCTGATTGTAATCAACCGTGTATTACTATTACATTATATTCGTTTAGTCTTTCATTATGATCTCTTACATTGTTAACAGTAAAAGTTCATACTAATGATATTTCAAAGTTCATGGTGAGTCAAAATTTGTTAGGTACCTACATCTTCTAAACAAACTCAAGGAGGTGGCCAAAGTTCGACATCAATTACCTTTAATAATCTAAATATCGTACATATTTTTGTATGTTAAACTTGTTTTATCTCTGACTCAAGGGCGATCAGTTAATGTTACGAGTGGGCTAGTTGTGCTCGTCGATCCCGCTACGAATCAGATCTTGCTTTTGATCCGGTTTGGTGGCGCGTGGGCCGGCTTACTGGGGCCCTTCTACTATCACAATGTCACTGCCAACAATACGACCTGATGGGAGGGTAGCGGATACATATTTGTATTAGAATAAATATAGATCACCTTGTAATTTGTGAATAACCAAACGTAGTGGATGGTGTCTGGTGGCTGAACCCCCAATTTTGTCACGCCAACGTAGATCCCCGTCGAGTCTACCGTGGACCCCTGAGGGTCCACCTGTACCACTTTGGGAATTAGGGGTCTAGACGAATAGACCTTTTACAAAACCAAGTTAGCTACGTTTGGACTAAATCTGTTCAGTTACAAAATTACAGATTTTCACTAATGTCGGACAGGTCTTAACAGTTTCTATCCACGAGATTTCAACTTGGTCTTCAACATAATTAATATAACACCGTTGTCGGTGTTTTTTCCAATATTCTACCTCTAAAGACAGTAAAGTTATACAGGGGGGAGTAAAGTTACAGGGGGATAGTAAAGTTTGTATATGATGTGAACGGAAAGCCAGTTATTCTATATATTGTTTTAAGATTAACTACGTAGTACAGTATATTGGTGTAAATTATTATAACCATAATGTTCAGAGCCAAGTGCCAACACATACACGCAAACGATCCGAAACGATGAAATCATAATAAACTTCAATGCTTTCATATTATATTTAACTTCCTATTTATTATCCAGTTAGATAAACAATATTCGCTTTTGTTTTGTCAAGTTTATAACGTCTTTTGAATTTATATCTTAGAACTGCTACGTATTACCGTTTTGACGAGGAACGGCTTTTTCTGAACTCTGAACGAATAAAATTTCTTTGTATTGAAAACATTTATTGCTTTATACACGAAATGTAAAAGCAGTTTTAATAAAGAATTACGTCGCTCCTGTTTGTCTTAACTTTCTAAAAGCATTATAAATAAGTTTAGCAACTAGCAAATAGATGATTATGCAATTAGTTCTTAGTCGATATCTGAGTCATTTGAAATTGCTATAAATATGTTGAAAGCAAATGTGTCATTTCTTCTATAAATACAAGTTTACAAATTCCGTACCAACATTATCAAAATGGCGCTAAGTTTGTATGTAGCTATACGTCCATGACACGTTCTGGAATGTTCTACAATTGAGCATAATAATTATTATTAATAAAGCCGACCCCAATTTGCATTCAATAACGTTTCTATAGATTCATGGATATGAATGGAGATAAGGCTGTTAATGGTAATTATGTTTTTAAGTACATCATTTGATGCGATAACGCGGATTTTTATATTAGACTAGCTATTGCTTGCGGCTTCGGCCGTGTGAATCAATTTCGGGAAAATAGTGAAACACGTGTTTCAATATTTTGAATAAGCAATATTCGTCATTTCAATTTAATAAAATGTAAATTTCAATAATCCATTCTTACAGGGACCCTTGGTTACACAAACTACTATCGGTGTCTTTCATGTTTTAATTGAATTTCATGATGATGAGTTATCCTAGATGTAGTAATTTTTGAGATTACGTGAATAATCAGTTGGCGAGCGGGTGGTATTTTGCTTTTATACATTTAGTTAGAAATAATACATAATATTCTGATTTTAATGTTGACGAAATTAATTAAATTAACATCCTGTTACAAGATACTGTTTATTACGAAGTATGAGGAATGTTAATTTGATTAGTTCTGTAACGAGTGCGAGCAGGTTTATCGTGACTGGTGGATTTTTCTAGAGTTAACTCATGACTCGTAATGATACATAATTACGTACAATTTACAAGTAATTGTGTACAAAGACCGGGGAGTGAGTCATTGGCACTAACCGGCGACATAAACTATTGCCAATCACTGTTCATTCATGCGATCAAATTTAATCACACGCAATCTGAAGGGACACTGATAAATCACTGCAGAAACTACTGCTGCTGAGATTACTGCTTAACGTAAAGTAATCTCACTGTCGACTTAAATAAGGTTGATGTTTATTACGGACGCCAACTTCCTGTCTTCATCCCCATTCAATTTTGGTTCAGTGTTATATGCTTTTACAAAAATTTAGGAGGTTTTAGCTCGTCTGACGTCGACATTCTTTGCGAGATGGGATCCAATTATAAGCAAAGCGTCCTAGAACAACTTACACAAAAAGTATTGTCTGACTCTGAGAATCATCTCGAGGTAATTCACAGAGTCACAGATTCATATATGGAATGCGGAAGGTCCTGAAGGACATATAGTATACTAGATGACCCGGTGAACTTCGTATCACCTACATAATATATTTGTGTAAAATGTGGTCAAAACTTAATACAAATGTTTTATTTACATTAAATGCAATTAAGTGAGGTACTGCGCCATTGCACGTGAGGTAGCCCGTCGCACATTTAATTGACTTCGACGACCTAAGTCAGGTCGTCTCCCACCTCCCTCCGGTTGGACAGTCCTATCCCCGTCCCGTCCCCGTCCTGACCCGTCCTGTCCGCGTCCCGTCCCCGTCCTGTCCCCGTCCCGTCCCGTCCCCGTCCCGTCCCCGTCCTGTCCCCGTCTTGTCCTGTCCCTGTCCTGTCCTGTCCGCGTCCCGTCCCCGTCCTGTCCCCGTCCCGTCCCGTCCCCGTCCCGTCCCCGTCCTTTCCCCGTCCCGTCCCGTCCCCGTCCCGTCCCCGTCCTGTCCCCGTCTTGTCCTGTCCCTGTCCTGTCCTGTCTCACTGTCCTGTCTCACTGTCCTGTCTCTCTGTCATGTCTCTCTGTCCTGTCTCTCTGTCCTGTCTCACTGTCCTGTCTCACTGTCCTGTCTCACTGTCCTGTCTCACTGTCCTGTCTCACTATCCTGTCTCACTGGCCTGTCTCACTGTCCTGTCTCACTGTCCTGTCTCAATGTCCTGTCTCACTGTCCTGTCTCACTGTCCTGTCTCACTGTCCGGTCTCACTGTCCTGTCTCACTGTCCTCTCACTGTCCTGTCTCACTGTCCTGTCTCACTGTCCTGTCTCACTGTCCTGTCTCACTGTCCTGTCTCACTGTCCTGTCTCACTGTCCTGTCTCACTGTCCTGTCTCACTTTCCTGTCTCACTGTCCTGTCTCACTGTCCTGTCTCACTGTCCTGTCTCACTGTCCTGTCTCACTGTCCTGTCTCACTGTCCTGTCTCACTGTCCTGTCTCTCTGTCATGTCTCTCTGTCCTGTTTCACTGTCCTGTCTCACTGTCCTGTCTCACTGTCCTGTCTCACTGTCCTGTCTCACTGTCCTGTCTCACTTTCCTGTCTCACTGTCCTGACTCACTGTCCTGTCTCTCTGTCATGTCTCTCTGTCCTGTTTCACTGTCCTGTCTCACTGTCCTGTCTCACTGTCCTGTCTCACTTTCCTGTCTCACTGTCCTGTCTCACTGTCCTGTCCCTGTCCAGTCTAGACGCTATACGACCCGTCATCACGGCAAGCTTCGCAACGACAACTCAACAACTACTAATAAATTAAAAATTAATAAAAAAAACATTGTCCAGCGGACAAAATTGTGAATCTAAACCATTCTCAGATCCCCTTGAACACACACAAAAAATTTCATCAAAATCGGTCCAGTCGTTTAAGAGAAGTTCAGGAACATACACACTCACAGAAGAATTATATATATAAAGATTGCCATTGAACCAACAAGCTCGATTAGTTTGTTATAATCAAAAGTAAAATATTACCGTATAAATTCATGCTTGTTCGTAATTGGAACATAATATGTTTTAATCGATAATTGAATGCATAGTGCCGTCACGCGGACCTTCATACAAAGGTACAAAGCAAATGGCAAAGCTCGCATAGAAGAAAACCAGGTCAAGACCTTTCTGGCGTCATACTTGCGAGCTTGTGATGTCCGTAGACAATAGGCGAAGGGACGTGTAGACATGCCAACTGCCAACCGATCGCCCACTATAATACATGAATATGGTCTGTATTACATACGTCTTACTGTATTACCTCTGCGTAGGGTCCTCCTCTGCTAATGAGAGGTGATAGACCTTAGTCGACCGTGCTCGCCTAATGTGGTTTGAAATGTGTGTTGTGGTTTTCGTATGGCAAATTATAAAGTAAGCAGGCATCATTAGGATGTTTGATTTCACCGGTAAAGGGAGCGATAAATGAACAGAAAAGTATGTAATCTGGGAGCCGAGATCGAAACCGTGCGCTCTAACTCCTCGTTAAGCGATCACACATTAACGATGTTTTTTTGTGCGTCCAATGAAGCCGATTGATCCGCCCCTATTGAATTGGTTGCCGTGGGAAAGTATCGCCACAGCCGCCGCGACCCTCGCCGGGGGTTCAATAGTCTAAAGTCTTCTATATTAATTTCATTTAACTCATAAACGGTGGTGCTACTGCCAGCTAAGCCGAAGAGACTAGAGTTGTTTCTATTGCGGTCATTTTTTGCAAATAGATAAAATATAATAATGCATTATGATTTTATGCTTATCTATAGACACACTACCTGAGATGTTTGACAAAAACAATATTTTCAGCTTTATGTCTAAGTTTGACCAACACAGATAGTAGGTGTGTTTCGAGCTTGAAAAATATTTTTTAAATAATAAATCGTGAAGCAATGGAGCACGTGTAGTCGAATTACCTTGGCAATCTGGAGCGTTCAGCGCCGCCTCGTGTATCCATTGAGCAATATCGCAGACTGTAGCCCAACCCGTTCCAAATTGGATTGTGCATATTAATAATGTAGATTTTATTGAACATTTTTATTAGATAGTCCAGTCATTTTAGGAAATCACCTCGGAATCCGAGATACCCGGCTGTAAGTCTGTAAATAGTTGTATATTGACACCCTAAAAGTTGTCTCAAAACCTACATATGGTAGGGTGTGCGCAACTATTAAATTTCAAGGTCAAAGGTCACAAAAATCGCTTTTTTTGTAAATATCTCATTTCCTATGGGTTTTTTGCTATTTATATCCATTATCAATATTGTAGAATACAAAATTCTCTACAAATTTTGTTTAAAACTCTTTTTCATACGGTGAACCGTTTTCGAGATAGAGGGCGCAGAGCGCGCGGTCACAGGATCAGTTCAGGTCAAACGGTGCCTCCGGTCGAAAACGCGCCATATATAGTTGATGAACTATCCATAAATCAATGATTATAAATATTTGTCAATTTTTATTAACTATTATGTTATACTAGCTTTTGCTCGCGGCTCCGCCCGCGTGAACAGCATTTTCCGGGATAAAAGTAGCCTGTAACCGTCTGCAGGGCTCCATCTGTCTCTGTAGATAAATTCATCAAAATCGGTTTAGTGATTTAGGCGTGAAAGCGTGAAAACTTTCACCCCCTTTTTCATCCCTTAATAAATAAAATTTCCAAAATTCCTGAAACACGTATTTATTTATTTTACGTCAATAACCGAAATACAAAATTTCGTTTATGTAACTTTCAAAATGACGGACTTGTGACCGCGCGCTCTCCGCCCTCTATCTCGAAAACGGTTCACCGTATGAAAAAAAGTTTTAAACAAAATTTGTATAGAATTTTGTATTCTACAATATTGATAATGGATACAAATAGCAATAAACCCATAGGACATGAGATATTTACAAAAAAAGCGATTTTTGTGACCTTTGACCTTGAAATTTAATAGTTGCGCACACCCTACCATATGTAGGTTTTGAGACAACTTTTAGAGTGTCAATATACAACTATTTACAGACTTACAGCCGGGTATCTCGAATTCCGAGATTCTTACCTAATTTAAGCTAAAATGACTGCACTAAGAGCCTACCGTCTGCTGTCTTTTAGTTGCCGTTTTCATGTACATAGTTTTATACGTTTATTAATACTTCTTTTGGGTGTTTAGCCTCAGGAGCGTGTTTAGCTTTACAGTCTTTTTTAATTCCATTATTTAAAAAATGATTTTGAATGATATTTAAACGAGCTTTAAATTAGGTCCTTAACTTTGATATGAAGCAATACATTTGTCTCCTTATTTAAATAAAGTATGTAAGGCATAAATGTTACGATTATAAGTTCTTAAATATTGATTCATCCATATGATATTCAGCTTTTTTGAGAAGTTTCGTACATATGAAGGTTAATTTATAGTAGTAAACAGACAATCGACAAAGCAGCGCAACTGGTAGTAAATGAACACCCTCCGACCACAACTACAATACGTGTTGCCGACCTATAAGGAAAATAATGATTTTCCTAGAATATATCCGAGGTATTTCCATACCGATTGTACCAGAAATAAATAATCTGTACGAACGAATGGTTAGTGCATGTAAACTCACGGTGCCCGTGTTTGTAACAGTGAGTTAAAGCCACAAACAATCGTGTAACGTTGTGTTTCCACCATTTGCTGATTGAAATAGGGAAAATATCGTTTGACATATCATACTACATACACAATACATAAGGCTCCGTTGCGCAGGGGACGAGTCTCCGGCTGTCAATCCAGGGCTCCTATTCTATAAATCCGAAACGAAGCAACGAAGTTTGGGGCATACTTCAGTAAATTAGGTATAGAATAGCCATTATGTACAATAATAATGTTATTTATATAAATTTAGGGCTAAAATAAAGGATGGATGGTTGTATGTAAGTATGCCACATATATGACGGCGCTGAATTACACTGGAGCGATTTTTATGTTATTTTTATGTGTGACCCCTTCAGGGATTACAGGCCTGAGCGCGTATGTATGTATGTATGTATATGCAAATCTGTGTTGCGCGGTTGTTGATATCATTGTTTACAATTCAATTACAATACATTGTTTCAATTAATCCGAACAGGAAAACAAGTTAAGTGAAATATAAATTAGAACAATTATAAGCCTTGAACGTCCTAGAGATTTGCATTGTACAGTTATTTTTATAATCTGAAATCGTATTATTATAATTAAGATTAATATTTCGTATTAGCTAGAGCTATGAAATACTTTAGCATTTAACCTTATAGTATATGTATGCATCTATTGAGATTTAAGATAGCGTTGAAGTTGAAATCTTGTATGTCAACATGTCTGGTCGAGATAATCGCTGTCGGCTGGCGCGGGCGTCGCTTAGCATATTCTGTTATCTATATTAGTGTATACAACTTTCGACATTAACACTCAGGCTCGATTTTCCGCAATATTATAATACTCTTCGGTTTCAACTCTCGTCCTAACGTAACATTGAATTTTGTGAAGTTTTCGCTGCACGGATACTGACGGGCAGGCGACGAAGCACAGCGCAGCGCAGTCTTGTAATGTAGAGATCAGTGTTTCCCAACGTGGGGCCCACGCCCCACAGGGAGGCAATTTGATAGTTAAGGGGGGCAATTTCAAAATGGACTCGACACGACTTTAACCCTTTCGCTTTTGGTTATTTAAATGCAGTGCTAGATATCGGTGACAAAAACAAAACATGTTTAGGTGGGGCATGGCCTAAAAAAGGTTGGGAAACACTGGTATAGATCAATATTTAGATTGTACTACAAGATAACATTTGACATGATCTGCGTCTTGAGCTGAACTACACTTTAGGATTAAGTGTGGTTTGCTGATTGCGGTGGTGTCAACAGAAAATGTAAGGTATGTGATTCATATTTATGCGGTTTCACTACACCATTCGTTCAACCTCCAGGGAGCAAACTCCGTTGGAACAATCTGCTGCTAACTGAAGGTCAGATATGGATTTGTTGTATATTATTATTTATCTTCAAATGCTGTTGATTTCTCGAAACGAAATACTAATCTTTTATATTGTAAAGTTATTACTATAATGGGTAACCATATTATGTTAGGCTTAGATATAGAAGATGCATTTTTACTAGGAAAGTAACGAAAGTTGGAATGTAACTTAGAAAACTGTGCGTCTTTGTACTCCCAAGATACTGATATAACAAAATATTCCAATACAAATAAGGCAGTTGCATCTACTTGAATAAAACGGGTTACCGTTCTTCACGATTTAATATTTCGTGTTCCTGGCCAGGTGTACGCATCTCCGAGCCGGCGCAAGATGGACACGAAGGGTGAGGGGGAGGAGATGACCTACCCGCACATCTGCTTCATGGTCGACAACTTCGACGAGGTAACAATACTTCTTTATACAGCGTGTTGTAGATAGATGTGGTGAAATGTAACCAACATGTACGATATACGTATTTCACCCAGCGTAGTCCCAAATCTTATTGTGTTGACTGGAAATAAGTTTTCTTGCACGCGTTTTGACTCTTTTAAAACTGAGGTTCTGGTGTTTTATAATGTATTTCTCCTTGTTTATTGTACGTAAACTTGATGTAGACAATAGTACATTAATTTCAATACTAGTACCGTGAGATTATGTTCGAACGTGAATACTGCCTGCGAACATGTCTGCGTTCATGTTTTATGCTAACGAAGAAATAAATTAATGTTCAAGTTCAGTACGCGAGAACATGAGAACGACTAAGATTCAATGGTATTATTTTAAAATTAAAGTCCACACACACTAAAGTGTTGATAATTTGACGTAAATACTTACGTTAATCAGACTCGATTCACAGTTCTATTTAAATTTTGGATTACGAATTCTTCAGCAGAAAACAGAGTCTATTGCCCGCTAGGTATGGATAGATAACGCGTATAAAAATAGCTACAAGTGATGCGTCTTAACATTTTACTACTTCTAATGTTAATATCACGCGGTTACAAAGTGACAGAGTACAGTGTTAGTGCCAACGTTACCGCTGTTCTAGTAATTTAAGCAGGCTCTTCATAGCTATGCTAGGTTCTTTATCTGGCAATAATTCCTATTCTACATAATTAACTATGTTGGCTCAGCTATTTTAGTCTGTAGATTGTTTACAAGTTTGCACGATTTCATAGCGCTGTAGAAAGAACCTTCTAAAATACGTTACTACAATAACATTCCCAAATCATTTCCACGCGGAAAGACAAACATCGAATGATAGTTCATAAATATTCATAGTTTGCGAGAACACCGATCGCGCCACATTCTCGTATATTTCTCGACGTGTGTTCCAAATTATGATTTCAAGGATTTCAACAATGTGTATAACAAACTAAAACTCTCTCATGTTTCTAAAAATTATTCACACATAGCGGTGGAATGAAATGGAGTTCTATGTTTATATAGTGTAAATAAACAAAAGTTTGGTTCGGTTTCGCGATATTTATTACAGCGCGGCGGTGCGAGAGAACAGCAGGCGCCGATGTTTGGCCGAACTTCGACGCTTGCAAATCGATTGTGCCGCCGCGCCGCGCCGCGCCGTGTGCTCTATATTTGTTTGGGAACAGCGTGCTACATAATCGGCCTATATATGCCCAACTAAGTTACAGTAGGTTTTTGAGGTAGGCATATTGCAAACCGTAATATCCAATTCGGTTCAGTATGGAATTTATACGAATTTGGTTTAGCTTCGGTTACTATGTGATAATACATAGTTCAATTGCTGTCCTAGGTTTCGATTCCTTTTTTATTGTAAGGGCAAGTTAACGATACAATCTCTTCTGTACTCTGGGCACCCATTGTCATACCATCATGCTCCTTTTGTTCATCGTAAGAGATCGCCGGTTGTGATAAGACCGCCCATTGTATCTCTATGATCCTTACTTTAAGTTACTTTATTTGGTGTGCAGTAAAGAATATTCTATCTATCTATGTCTATCATCCGCGACCTAAAATTTAAAATACCACAATGCAAAAACAAAACCACATAAACATCGATATCGGCGGCTATGGCTGTATGCTAATTATCCTGTGTCGTCACCCGCCAGCTGCGTAGTACCGAAGGCGCCATTATAGGTGTCTGTCGAGCCTCCATTACACATGTTGATGTTATATTGGTAACGAACGTGATCGCCATCAAAATCGCGCTTTGTTTGGCTTTTGCTGACATACTGAACTAACAATGCTCGAACTATATTTGTTGGAGAACAATAATAATGGAAATTAAGAAAGTGTCAAAGAATTAGTAAACTGAACTCGCATTAGATACCTATTTGCTGAACATTCCATAAACGTGCATGAATGTTTAATGTTATTCTTTATTTAGGTATAATGTAAAGGTAAGATATTTCTCCTCCCAATGAAGTCACGATTTATGGAAGGTGACTGTCAGAAAATGAATATAGCATAGACAAAATGTAGCTCATATTTATTAATTTCAGAAGAGTATTTACGTGCAGAGGCGAATCAAAATAAAATGATGACGATAAGGTTTTTAGGCTTGGGTTTTGCTCATGGCTCTGCACGCGTGAAAGTCTTTTTAGGGGATAAATAGTAAATAGTCTGTCTTAGTTCAAGTCGTGGTCTACCGGTGTGCCAAATTTCATCCAAATCTGGTCAGTAATTAAAGCGTGATTGATTATTAACAAATATCCAATATCACAAACATCAAAACTTTACATTTATAGTACCTATTAGCAGAATTATAATGTAGGGTTTGAATAGGAAGTGATTATACAGTTTAAGTTTAGTTAAAAAATATTATTAAAATAGATGCTATAAACGAACAATAGATACTATTAAGTGCGAAATGCTTGAAGTGATCGACACCGCTGAGATATAAATGATGAGTGCTTTGTTTTTATACTATCTAGATCTTTTTGTAACAAGTCAAGTAGCAAGGGCAAACAAAACAATACTCGCTGTGACCTACACTCCCAGTTCCCAATGTATAGCTCCAGGGTTGGTTTTTGTTAACGTCGCTTTTTGTTTCTGTATTAAACATTGATCCGAGCCAGATATTCATGACTTTTGCTAAGATAAGCATATCTATATTGACATGGATGATGGATTGGATGGAATCAAAGATCTGCAGATATACTACTTTATCGAATGATATTTCGTCATGTGTTTGGATAGTAGTGTGTTTATAACTGAGCCAGGTTAAACTCTGACGCAGAAATGGTTGGATGCTATGTTCGCCGGGGCTACAAAGGCCACTTGTGGTGATATAATCTGGAGAAAATCAAATCACAAAAACCTATGCGTATTGATAACATGTGAACTTTTTAGGTGTATCATACGTGCAATATCCAAATATTATATCCGGCATTCCTAGAAAGTGGAAGCGTCTTTCCACTTCTAAGCTATCTTGTTTCGCGTCAATTATTTTTTTTAATATCAGAGGGCGCTAAAGGAGCAAGTGGCTCACATGTTGATAAGTGATCTCTACTGACACAATACGCAAAGAATCATGGACGCATTGCCGACATTAATTTTTTTTATCGTTTTGGGTATCCGGATATCTCACTCACAATGTATGAAACGCAACAGCATGTCAGTTTTCTATGAGACAGTGACATCTCTATCGAGCCGGCCAATTCATATAGTAGACAAGACTGTCCACAGCGTGGCTCTACCATTTGTTTTCATATTAATTATTGTTCATGGATTTGTAGGTATTGTTGTAGTGATAACTTTGTTTTGTGCAGTCGTAGGCAACTGTCCGAGTTCAAGGTTATCTGTGGTCTCCTGAGGCTTTGAGCGTAGTATCTTGTGTCAATTCTAGAGTAAAGAGAGGCAACCTAGCAAGTATTAGTTATCACTGCCAGCCATGGATACTTAAATTTTAGAGCATTCATTGTCGAACTTTGATGTGATTGATTGTTCCGTGTATTGTAAAGTGTTTTTCGTGTAGCTTTAGTAGTAACTTCATACTATTGTAGTGTATCGTGTAGGACGTAGTGCCCTATTTAGTATTCAGCAAAAGACACTGCAATTTAACTGTGAATTTGTACAGTTTTAATGTCCGCGCAGTTCCGCTACACACCACTACACTCAGAATACCGGCTGGGTGTTAGTTTGTATACAATTTTATTGCGACCCATGAGACGTTTTTATACGATATCGGCTCTATGTTTACATCGACAGACAACAGGTGCTTGGTCGTGTTTTACTTTGTTTTTTTTTCCATGAAGGACACCACATTATATTTGGATTACAATATAATGTAGGTGCAATCGTAATCAGAAGACTTAATAGTTACTGTACATGATACTGTAAATAGCGTCTGAAATATAGATTTATTGTTCGGTTTATTTTTAAATTTGAAGTACACTTGTGGTTTGTAAATTCCAACTCAATAACACAATCGCGACGACTGAGTTGTTGTCCGTTGAAGAGTTGATTTTTTTTACTTCGTACTCGATCATCAGATCTTAACCGTGCTGGTTGCATCCCTGCCTACCCCTTTGGGAATTACAGGCGTGAGTGCGTATGTACTGTATAAACTCAATTTGAACAGTAAACACCGTGTGGTTTGCGGTTATGTGTCAGCCGACATGATATGAATTTTGAACAGGAACTTTTGGTATTTTTGGCTTTATTATAACTGTTGTTATCATTGTAAAAATAGCAAAATCTATTTGTGAATTTAACATTTTGTTATTAATTTAAAGTTATCACTGTGTTTGTTTGTTAATCGACTGTAATGTCATGTAGGAGTTTTGGTCGCGTCGCGCCGGTCGCCGGTCGCCGGTCACCACCCACAACAAACACTCATTACACAGAGATATTTTTAAACACAACAAAATATTGTGCGCGTTCATTTGTATTATTGTCGCTTTAATAGCTCGTCATCGTACGCAACGCAGCAGCAAGCCGCTATTTCACGTCGGTTTTCTGTGAGACAGTGGAACGACCCGGTCGAGCCGGCCCATTTATGCCGTAGACATAACTGTCTACAGCGTGGCTTAACCTTGCTTAATATATCTGTGTTTGACGATGAAGTTCTGCGTAGTGAACGATGCCACAGAGTGTATTAGCTCCGTACATACATACGTTGCAAATAAAGTGGTATTAGAGAGATTGTTACTGAGCCTGCATTCTTCAGATAATCAACTTTATTATGATCACTTTAATAATGTTATGTTAGATGTATGCTTATTACTCACACAGACGGTCGACATTGTATGTGAAATGTAGCGTAACTAACACCAGCTTTGTGGTTCTAGAATAAAAATAATTATCAATATGAAGACAGTGTAAATAAATGTTACTCATATACAATTTTGCTGGTCCTGTCGCAGGCCCCTCTGCTTTTTCTTCTTCCTTCTCCGAAGAGAGAATCTTTTATTTATTTAATTCGTTTATTAGCTCAAAATTAAAATAATTAATGAAATTAGGACTGGCACTAATCGGTTCTCATTTTAAACAACAGTTCGAATACTCATGGCTGATGGATAAGGCATAATGAGAATTTTAGCAGATTTTGACAATATATGTATAAATAAATGTTAAAAAAATACCAATTTCGTTCCAACTATTTGTCTGCTCTATTTTTAAGTAGAAGAAGGCGAATAATACAGTGCATTGCCGTGTGACTGGCATCCATAGGTAAACACATACAGTTCATATCTGGTAGGGTCATAATGGGTGTAGTATCGTGGACGGCCATGTGCAGTGTGCGCAGCCTACATGGTCGGCCCCGTTTTATTATCACTGCCTACTAGCGTTTTGCTTGAGATTAACCTTACGTTTGACATGATCCCGGTACTTTCCTTATCTCTATTATTGGTTAATGTCCACTTGCCAATTAAATAAGATTCCAAATATTACGTGCATAACTGTTCGTACAACGTGGATTATTTTATCAAAGTAGGTAGCCTTGATTAAATGACAGGCTATAAATTACTTTGTGCACGTAGATCACGGATATTATGAATTCCATACAACGATATAAAAATACGTAATAGGTATGTGATCATTTCCGGAGATCATTCGTGTCACATCAGAAACTATAAGTAGTGGTGGCATTGTGAAAAATCCTCCCTTCAATCTTATCCTATTCTCGTGCGATTCAGCTGAAGTTGCGTTTGTTTATGAGCTCACTTGATTTAATTAATCAATAGGCAACTTATGATAGTTATGTATATAAAAATGGGGCGGGTATACTAATGTATATAAAACTCCTCTCCGATTGATATTGATAATTTCGTGATAGAAAAGCCCAATATCCCTTTTACCCGACCCGGAGATCGAACCCGAGGGTTCGGCAAAGTCGTACGCAATATGCAACCGAGGTAGTCATATAGATGTGTATTTCGATATGAAGTAACCTTTAGGAACGCATTTGTTTACATTAGCGACTAAGATAATAGTATCGGTGGTTATTCACCGCGTGGAAGTTTTCGCGCCAACATCATCTATATATACACCGTATTCACGTCGATGTAGTGTTGGTAGTTGCTAGTTGGCAATCGTGAATCGCTCTGGTGATTTATATTGTATTAGCCTCTGTGGCGCAGTAGGGAGCGGTCGGCTATGGAACTGGAGACTGCGTTTTCGATCCCCGCACTAAGGAGAACGGTTGTGTGATCCGCTAATATTTTTGATCTGGGTGTTGTGAGATCAAAGTCTCTCGTAGTTCCTGATAATTACGGCACATACGTATTTTAGTGTGATTTGTGTATTCTTTATTTTAATATCAACCGCTTCGTCGTGTGTTCAAAGCAGAACTAGGTCGGAGCTCACATATCCATGAAGGGTAACGTCGTGACTGTAAAACGTGCAACAACTCTTAGCTAAATAAAGATCAATAACTCAACGTGTATTTACTTGTTAGTATATTTATTTGTTTATGGTTTCGAGATCTGGGTCGGGAGTTATAAGACATGAAATAGATTTAAACAGAGCGTACTTCTAAGTTCTTTTTTGTGTAGTCTTTTGTCCGACTTTGTGTTAGTGTTTTGTAGCATAGGCCGGCAAATGAGCAAGTGGGTCACCTGATAAGTGTAAGATCTTCCGGTAAGTGACCTCCACCGCCCATGTATGCCCACAATACCAGAAGAATCATGGGCGCATTACCGACCTTAAAGAATAGGAAAAAATAAAGTATTGGAAAAGGAAAGGAGATTTGGGCCTCCAGATATCTCCTTCATCGTACGAAACGCAACAGCAAACCGTTACTTTAGCGTCAGTTTTCTACGAAACCATGGTAATGACGAAGTCCGGTCGAGCCGGCCCATTTATGCTGTAGACAAAACTGTCTACAGCGTCAACAGCGTCGCTCAACGTGGCTCAACCACTCATAAATAGAGACAAGCTGTACTTATATTATGCAATATGAACCTGATAGTTGTTCCTTCAATTCGATTGTAACTATTCCAAAAGAATAATATTTGCTTAATTCCGTATGTTTAAGATTCAAATGATGTTGGCATTACGTTATTTTTCCCATAGTACTGTTGGCATACAACGAGTAGTTAATCAGAAATTATAACTAGAAGAGGTTGGCTGAATAAACGGCGCCGCGCCGCGCCTCTGAGGTGGCATTGGAACCAGCTCAATGTTAGGAAATCACTGCGGAAATATATGGATGCCGATGCTTTCAAACTCAAATATATATGCGACATTCGGGAATATGTAGGTTTTATAAATAATGTACAGGAAGTATGCGTTCACTTCTCTATGGTTAATTGCAACGACTTTATTGAGAAACGATCGAGAATCGTTGGTTTCAGTACCAATAATGTCAATAATCTTCAGTTTTTCAGCTTTTATCTAATGACACTTAAAAGACAATAATAAATACACTCTGTTGTAGTAATGTTGTGAACAATTACAATTGGTACCCACGCATCTCAACTTTGTCCTAAAAATAAGACTATAAAGAGATTAAATTGTAGGCGTTGGTCTGCGATACGCCTGTTTGTTTCGATACGCGGTAAAAACTTTGGACTTTATATACATAAATCAATATCAGGTTATTGGCATCAGTTGCCATTTTCTTTTGTCAAGTCGAAACCTACGTTAAGTACTTAATGAATAAAGCCTTCAATTCACAGTTGCGACCTTTGCTCTATCGTCTCTATATTATGTATATTTCCCTCCCACACCCTCCTTTGGCACCTGGTTTTCATTCTACGCCATGTGCTAATAAATCCAATTAGATGACCTAATGGTCCTCCGGTCCCCAATCTGCGTCCGTTCTGACCTTTCCATCGTTCACTATTTCTACCATTGTCCGGATTGCGTTGTGGGTGGATAATGGACACCACTGGGCGAAATTAGTACAAATTGCGTTGTTAATACTAATTCTGCTATATATTGTTTGGTTCATTGGCGTTTGTAAGGTTTCGTTTACTTTAACGGCATTATTTTGTAAGTGTGTTTACATGAATTAGTGAAAACGACTGAGGTGTATGTGTCCTTCACCAGCTCAGCTATCCATAAAAACAATGCGTTTTTTTATTCACGTATAGATCTCACAGAAAACCGACGTAAAGTAGCGGCTTGCTGCTGCGTTTCGTACGGTGAGTGAGATATCCGGAGGCCCAAATCCCCTTCCCTTCCCAATCCCTAATTATCCCTTTCCTTTAAGGTCGGCAACGCACCCATGATTCTCCTGATATTGTGGGCGTACATGGGCGGTGGAGATCACTTACCATCAGGTGACCCACTTGTTCGTTTGCCGGCCTATGCTATAAAAAAAAGCATCGCGACCACTCGTTCCCGTACCTCAAAGTATACGTTAGAATGATAACCAAATGACCTGATATTTCAAAGTAAAAATTTGATTTGACACAAATATCTAAGAATGTGTAGATTCCGGTGTGACACACGACACACGACACACGCGCTGCAAGTTCACATTGCATGCGTGTGGTCTGTGCGGTCAGTGCTGTGTGACACATGTTTGTATTCCTATCGCACTAATATGTGGAGCGTGCTTTTGTACAAACATTGACCTGCGTGATGCCATACCATGTTATCACTACGTTTACGTGATGCGTCCATTCTGTCAACATCTACTAGTGGATGCATTCCGTTCTATTTTTATATCTGCTCAAAGATAACAGTTAGATAAAAAGTAATCCTAACATAAAACACGAGGAAAATAATAAAAACATGTTTAGTTTTTGTGACACAAATAGATTTAAGAAACAGTGGGTATTTCCTATTGTTAAATAAAACATAATTATTAGTATCAGCATAAAAATATGTTAATGTAATTGTGAAGTTTCCGTCCTGCTATAATTTTGTTGTAAATCATAAAATAAATTTACATATGTATCTCCTCTGTCTACTTGGAAATTACTTCTGACTTACTATCAAATACACCCAATACATCACATCCACCACCTGATCCACTTGTTCATTTGCTCTTTTAGTTTGAGAATATCGACCCGTGCCTCGTTCGCCGTTGACTGCGTCTATTCCGCAGAACACAGGAATAGTCTATTCATTTCTCGTACATAAATACAAAAAGAAAGATTCGCAAAATGCGGCGCGAACGATAATGGAATCTCGATGGCTGTTGTAGTTGTGTGGAGACGAGATGTAGGTCAGGCGGGAGGCTGGGTGCGCCGAGCGCCTGCCCGCCGCCTGCCACCGCCTGCCACCGCCTGTCGCCACGCCATCGAGTGATCGGTCTCAATACTTGGAGCCCCTCCGGCTGGCCACTACAGCGATGGCCAAACTAATACAATGCTTATTGTCAAGTTCATGCTTCAAGGAACTTCATTAAGGTCTCCGTAATAGTGTTAAAATTATATTTTGTAAATAACAAATGCTAAGTCAAACCAGATGCTGTATGGGTTTGTGATAAGTGATAAGTGCAAACTGATAAGATACAAAGTGAATGAGTTGGTTGCCTAGATGTTTATTTCAATTGCGAAATGAAGGAATTCGGCAAACCATTTAAAAACAAACCAATTACAGGAAATTAAACTGTTGTTCAGTTTCCCATGGCCGGTTCTATAAAAAAGTGATTGGTATATTTTTTTTGTTTGGCCAATTGTATTGATTGCCTGTGTCAGGTGACGATCTGTGCGTTCTCCCACACGGACCATGGAAAATATCGATAGTGGAAGGGCAAAATACTAAATTACGGTAGAGCATTTTAAAGTGGTTTTTATGATAATAATTATTATAATTATATTCATTATACTATAATATAATTATTATATTAGGATGTTAGTAATGATTATTGAGTCAAATTTATTATGTTGTGCACTACCTGTTACATCACCTGTTCTTCTAACCGAGTAACGATTAACGAAATCCTGAACACTTTTTTCATAAAAAGTGCTTTTGTTGTTTTAGCGGCAATGCTCTTTGTCTCTGAAATTATTGCTCGAAACAGTATACCTTTTAAATGCCAAGTCACGATATCCACAAAGAGCACTTATCTGTCGTGACTTTATTCAGAGAAAATATACAATAATATCTTGTGCGGATTGTAAATGTATGTACATGTATGTTGAGTCTTCAATGTTGTTACTGTATAATATTATACTATTTCAAACATAATTATACGTATAATGAATGAATCTGTAACCGACGACAATAAGAGATTGCTACGATGGAAGGAGCGAAAGAGATTACCGCTTAACAGTGTTTGATCAGGATGTGGACATGAGTTTGTGTACACTGTGAATATAAGTGCAATAGTTCAGCTGTTTTTGGGACAGGCTGTCGAGACTAAAGTCACAGGTTCGAAACCCAAGAGTATGCACCTTTGATTTTTCTAAGTTATGTGTATATTGATTGTTTAACGGTGAAGGAACAATCGTGACGAATGCTGCATGCCTGAGTTCTTCACAAGAACTTTGAAAGGTATCTGTCCAGTCTACCAACCCGCACTAGGTCAACGTGGTGGATTAAGACCTAACCCATCTCATTCGGTAGAGGAGGCTCGTGCCCAACAGTGGGACGTATATAACACAGGGCTAGTATTTATATATTTTTATGAATATACAAAGTTATCGTGAGTTTATGACGAAGTTGTCGGTATAAAGGCATATTCCACTGCGTTGTATGATAACAAATATTGAGCGACAAGTGCGACTGATAAAGCTTGGTGTATTTATATCTGCAATAGTTTTGTTTCAAATAAAACTCTTGCTAGTTGCCACACTGGTTTGTCTAGCGTTATGAATCGTATCTTAAAATAAACTCCAAGTCAGTTTCTCGGAGCGGTGGTCGAGTCCGAAGTCCGGATGAGTGAGTATACAAACAAACAATGATTCACCTATCTCTAGAGGAGTGATCTAGCGATCGTTGGCTCAGTAGCCACAGTAGTCGGCGCCGTGACGCGTCCGCCACCGGCTGCCCTCCTTACAAACGCTAGTTTGGCTTCCGCAATACATTATTTTTTTATGCGAGAGCAGCTAATTATTTTATGTAAGCACAGGCATGTGTCTACGAAGTGGTTGTCAGCAGTATCATTATTACAACAACGGATTGCTGTGTTTATTTCCATTATATGATCTGGACGCAGATTCCAAACTCGAATGGATTGCCTGTTTTTGACACACTATCTGAGGATCGAACCAATGATTTCATTGGTTTCAAAGGAGAGGCCGTCTTGCACAACGATCTTTAAATCGTATTTAACCATTAAATATGTTTAAGAAATGTCATATCGTATGAAAAATTGTAATTTATAAGCATTAAGTATTGTCGGTCGGCCTAAGTTGGCATACCAGTAGACTAATTATTCGGCTAATTAGCCGACTTGAGGCGAATGAGCTGTTATTTGAGTTGTTTGTTTTCTTTGTTGTTTTTTGATGAGTATTTGTTATTACTGAATGTCGTCGTTAAGTACTTGTATTTAAACAGTAGATGTATCTAGTGGATGCAATGCAGTGGATTGATTGTGTCCAGTGCATACTGCACGCGTATTGCGGTATACGTCAGTCGTCATTCGTCACTGATGACTGACCATCACGCTCCATTACCACGTGTTCCATATTCATTATTATACATATTGTATGTTTAAATATTGCGGATTTTAGGTTTTTGAATGATAATTAAATATAACAGTTACTTTGACTGCACAATGGTTTATCAAATACTATCTTTTAATCGTGGCTTCGTCGGCTTGAATGTGTTTATCCGGAACAATTCCCGCCCCTATTACACGTTCCAGCCACTAAGGGATTATTTACGAAAAGAGGAATATTCGAAGTTTCGAGTTATTTAGTTATTGTTTCTCCATACAAGCTTTTACCTTTTGCGAACCATTTAACCCCTTTAGAGGTTGAATTTCAATATATCCATTGTATACATCATAAAGGGACCTCAGCAAAATTTCAGCTTTCTAGGTCTAAGGGTTTGAGCTGGGTGTTTATGAGTTATTGAGTCAAGAGTTTTTAGACCAAATTAAGCACGACTTGGAATAATAAGGATAAGACTTCAAATTGAAAACACTTATATTTAATCAATCAATCAATCAATCAATCAATCATTTATTTGTCAACATAGGTACATTATAAGTTGATCTTAAAAATAAATAAATTGTCCTCTATGTTTGCCATTAGGGCGTACAAATAGTTAGTACTTAATTAATAATTATATTTAATTCTGCATAATGATTAAATTTATTATATAGTAAAAAAAAAATGTCAAAATTGTCATTGTCAGTAGTAAAATGATAATTTAAAAATGTAATTTATGTCAGTTAAGTCAAACCAATAGAATTTATTAGATCAATGGAGCAGTATGTACATCAATTATCAAATTTGTCACGAAGGAACTCCTCAATACTATAATATGCCTTGTCTATCAGGAATTTACTTAATTTATTTTTAAACATTTGATTATTTAGTTCTTTCCAGAGCCTAGGGATTTTGTTATATATTTTTGGCGCCATACAAAATATACTATTATGCATTAGCGTAGTTTTAGATGTGTGTAGGCAAAGTTTACTATTATCGCGCCTATTGCGGTTGACATGGTCCGATAGTCGTGGAAATAAATTAGGATTATTTTTTACAAATATCGAGCTTTCTAAAACGTAAAGGGAAGGGAGAGTTAAAATTTTAAATTTCTGAAAGTATTGCTTACAACTGTCAGTAACTTTCAATTGAAACATACTCCTTATGCATCGCTTCTGAGCTTTAAATACAAGTTCCTTATTAGTGGAATTAGCCCAAAAAATTACGCCGTATCGAAGGTTAGAGGAAACTAATCCATGGTATGCTGCAAGAAGGGCATCAGCATTAAGCACTGGAACCAATTTGTGTATCGCATAAGAAGAATTACAAATCTTTTTTACTAATGCTTCTGTGTGTGCTTTCCAATTAAGTTTTTTATCTATTATTAAACCAAGGAACTTAGAATTGTCAACTTCATTAATGTTTTTATTATTATATATTATATTCAAATTAGACATAGTAGATCCTCTTTGCGTAAAGTGCATAATATTTGTTTTGTCAAGATTGATCTTTAAATTGTTATTATCTAGCCATTGTATCATTGATGTCAAGGAATTATTAATGTCAAAATTATATGTTTCTTTATTTCTACAAGGTATCGTTATTGTGCTATCATCTGCAAATAATGTTATAAACTGGTTTATAGCCTTGGGTAGGTCATTAATATATATTATGAATAATAAAGGACCCAGGACACTGCCCTGAGGCACACCGTATCTGACAACACGTATTGATGATTTATATGTTTCTTCACGTTTTGTGTGGGTGTTTATTGTAGTTATTTCTGTGTATTGTTTTCTATTACTGATATAGGATTCTATTAAACTCAACACATTACCGCGAACACCGTATGCCTCCAATTTCTTCATTAAAATATCATGGCGGACATAGTCAAACGCCTGCGTCATGTCGCAGAATAATGTGCTCACAGGACAGTTTTTATCGACATTTGTAATAACTTTATACATAAAATCATAGACAGCCATATTAATTGTTTTGTTATTGCGGAATCCCTTCTGTTCGTCAGTAAATATATTATTTTTTTCTAGATAAGTGTATAAGTGTTTATATATGTGCTTCTCAAATACTTTGGAAATAATACTTATAAGAGAGATTGGTCTGTAGTATTGCATAAGTTCCTTATTCTCCTTTTTAAATAGTGGTTTTACTACTGATATCTTTAGTGCTTCAGGAAATATACCTACGTCAATACAAAGATTAATAATGTAGCTTAAATGAGGACTAATTTCATTAGCGACCGACTTGATTCCTTTTGTTGCTAATCCATCATAACCCACACTACTTGTATTTTTTAAAGAATTTATTATTTTAAAAACTTCTATTGGGAGACATGGAGCTAAAAAGAAAGAGTTTAATCTATTTTCAATTAGAGATGTCACATTTTTAGCAGAATTTACAATTGGTATGATTTTATCGACAAAGTATGTGTTAAAGGCATTTGCAATGTCAGTAGGATTAGTGATAACTTTATTATTAACTTTAATTTTACTAATAATATGTCTCGGTATATTAAACTTTGAATTATTAATTATTTTCCAGGTTGTTTTAGGTTTACTAGTTGATGTTTTTATAATGTAATTGTTTTGTGCTCTTTGTGTAAGTTTAATGATTCTTTTTAATCGTTTCGAGTAACTAATGAAAGTCATTTTATTAGTTTGACTTGGTTTAAGCCGAAATTGCCATAATAATTGACGTTTCTTTTTACTACACGCCTTAATACCACGCGACAACCACTTTGGTTTTTTAACAATATTTACAGTTACAGTTCTTTCAGGGAAACATAATTTATAATACAGAGTAAATGTGTCAAAAAAGATATTATAAGCCGTATTGGGATCAGTAGTTTCATACATTTCTGAAAAGGATAAATGTTGCAAACAGTATTTGAATTTCTTTATATTTTCCTTACTATAGTCTCTTTTAGTTACGCGCCAATATTTATTATTATAGACTTTTGCAATAGGAAATCTAAATATTTGAGCTGTGTGGTCGGATAGACCCAAATCGCGCACTTGTATATTACATTTTTTATTAAAGTTATGAGCAATGTTGTCAATGCATGTTTGACTTTCTATGCGAGTAGGTTGGTTTACAGCTAATTTTAAGTTAAAGTTCGAGAATATGCATTCAAAATCTAGAGTTTGTATGTTGCGTTTTAGAATGTCTACATTAAAATCACCCGCTACTATAACATTTTTGTGTTGATTTTTAGTAAGAATTTCTAATAGTATTTGCATTTTCTCCATACACATATTAAAATTACTAATTTTAGGTACCCTATAGACACATGCGAAAATGGTATTATATTGAGTAAGTTCTATCGCGCAACATTCAAATATACCAGTGACAGAAATATTTGCTATTCGTTTTAATTCGATGAATTGGTGACCATTTTTGACGAGTATGCATGATCCTCCTCTCTTGCTTCCTTTTCTGGCAAAACACGCTGCTAGTTGGTAATTTGGAATAGTTAGGTACGACTCATAACCAGACATAATAAAATGTTCCGTAAAGCATATAATGTCTAAATTTATATTTTCATTTAGCAGTTCATCAATACAAACTGTGATGTCGTCTGATTTATTTAATAATCCTGCAATATTTTGATGCACTGCATACAAATATTTATTATTCACGAAAAAAATCTTCTGTAGTGTCTTTGATATCATTAGAACTTGGGACTGTTTTTACTATTTTATAACATTCTATGTTTTCAATTAAATTATATAAGTCCTGAACTATAATTCTTAAACCTGAGTTATTGATTACCCCTAAATGTTTGTAGAACATATTAAAATCACACTTTAGATTCCGGTTCGAGTCCAGAAAGTTTACATGTTTATATGTTGACAACTCTGTATACAGTAATTTACTAAATGTTTCAACTCTATAGTTGTATATATTAGTATAATATCCAAGTTTATAAGTGGGGCAACAGACAATTATATTTGTATGCTTCATATTTTCCAAAACATTTCGTATATGTGAGATGGAGTTGGAATAATTAGTTGTCGTTTTGAAATCTTCTTCGCCGATCATTATGATACAAAAATCGCTCTTATTGAAATTAGATATTTTTTCTTGCATATTATTTAGTAATTGTTTCGTACTTGCAAATGGTTTTAAATAGTGACATATTTCATACTTTTCATGTAATAAGTTTTGCGCAATAGATAGTACAGAGTTCCTTTTGTTGGTACTTAAAATACATATCTTATTCTTTTAAAATACTTTTGTACAAATAGGCTCCTTATCACATTGTTTTAGTGGCGGTTTTTGAGGTTTGTCAAGATGCATTTTTTTAGCTAAGCCATTATTAATAATTGTAAGTTGAGATATATTGGTTTGTGACAATTTTCTTTTATTTAATTGTTTATCTGGAGTTCTTTGTTTAATTGGGCTGCTGGTTATTTTTTTTAATAAGTTATTTTGTTTTATTAATTCTCTATTGGTTTCTTTGAGTTTGTTATAGTATTTTTTATAGTATGGTTTAGTATTGCAATTCCTAAAAGTGTACAAATGTTTAATACGTGATTCTGTGTGACCGAAATCCTAAATATATAAAAACAAGATAGACATAAAGACAAAAAGACTTCCCAGATATAAGGCCTATCGATTTTACTTCCCTAAAAAGTCCCATCCAAAAAAATATTGAAATTATTTGAGTTGTATTGAAAAACGCTATTGTTGTGATAGTGATCTGTCTCGGTGTTGTCGTGACTCGTTACGGGAGCGCACTCATTCAATTGATAGGGTCATTTGTTTGATGATGGCCACATGCCACGTGATTGGACGCCGCGCTGGCCGAGTGTGCCGTGACGTCACACACTTTTGATTGGTCTTACTATACGCTTCGACAGGATTTTTACTGTATGTTGAGGCTTATAAATCCTGTTATTTTGTGTGATTTTTGCATTACTTGTGATACAGTGTAATGTGTAGTTTATTCGATGTTAATTGGCAGAATTCATGCTGAAGGCCTCATTTCTCTGGATGACTGTAGATAGGATTTATTTTCTGTTAATTTTCAGAAGAACTGTACAACCCCTTATTTTAAAAAGGTTTATCACAGTTTTAAGTATAACAACAGAAGATCTTATTATTATAATGTATTTAATTACAATGTTAAAATGTAAAATAACAAGCGATCAGACTTTAATACAGAGATGTAATTAAGACCAGAGTGATAATAAAAGCGAGAGTCATCTCCGGCTGGCAATTTCGTATGAAAACATTATTGACGTTGATGTTCCGTAAATACAATGTAAACAATCTTTAAATAGTTGCTCCGAGAGTACTCGCGCCTGCCGGTGCAACGTCCTCGATCCAGACGTGAGGGAACGTATGACAGTTCTCAATCCAGAGTGATTTTCGCCATCGTCAACAGATTTCAAAATACGGATGTCAACAATAATTATAAAAGACTAGCTTGCTGACGGCTTCGCTCATGTGAAAGGCTTTTTTGAAATGAAAGTAGTTTTTTACATTTACGCGAATGTTACTCATTGAAAATAACTAATTAGATCAAGACACCGTGAGCTTCGTCTGACTGTCAATAATTTTAAACTGAAGGTAGATAATGTAACATTAACATTTTGGGACAACCTACACCTCAGTCCACCCCGTGACCACGAAGGCTGAAAAGCTTTCAAACGTCTCGTCGGGACCAAAATTAAAATAATTAAACCGCGATAAAAAAGTTGAAATTAGTTTTTAAAGTAGATTTCTTTCCAGCTTTTCTTCCCTTAGGGATTGAATAAAAAAAAAACACCGAAATACGTGTTTCTATAGTTCGATATATACAAAGTTTCAAGTAAATTTGACAAGAAAAATATTGCTTCCTGTACAAACATTCCCAACCAGTTTCACACCCCTTATACACATTTGCGCCATCGAGGCAGTCAGATGGAGAGTACAAAAACGTTCCGAGGCTCATATGTGGCCAGCTGCGGTCATTCATTCAAGTGTGGATCCGATTATATTCAGTAACGTGATATTTACCCGAGCATATTTCATTGTTCACGAGAATGGTTGCGAAACTGTGTATGTACAT
Source organism: Amorpha juglandis (assembly GCA_949126905.1). Classification (NCBI taxonomy): domain Eukaryota; kingdom Metazoa; phylum Arthropoda; class Insecta; order Lepidoptera; family Sphingidae; genus Amorpha; species Amorpha juglandis. Next base: position 17,796,244 of record OX421371.1, on the reverse strand, counting down.
GTGACTCGGTAATACGAGCTGTGTATGATTTACATTACGTACAGTATTCGCAATATTATGATAAAAACTAAGTTTGAGTGGTAGAGCCGCGCTGTAGACAGCATTGATTACAGCATGAATGGGCGGCGCCGACTTGTTACCACTGTCTCACAGAAAACCGACGTACAGTAGCGGCTTGCTGCTGTGTTTCGTACGGTGAGTGAGATATCCGGAGGTTAAAATCCCCCTCCCCTTCCTAGTCTTTCTTTCTTTTAAGGTCGGCAACGTGCCCATGATACTTCTGGTATTGTAGGCGTACATGCGCGGTGGAGATCAATTACCATCAGGTAACCCACTTGCTCGTTTACCGGCATATGGTATAAAAAACTAAATTTTATTTATATGATACAGTACATAAACCAGTGACACTTTGGTTTTGAATCTTAGGTCGGGCAATCAAGATTTGTGTAACTTTTTCGTTTCGAGGAAACATAATACCTATGTTAAATCGGTCGGTATTGGAATTCACGATATAGCAATATGCCGCTGTGGAGGGGAAATAAGTTCCAACTGTGTATGTACAAGAAGTAAATAATTTACACACCAACCTTTGTCTTTCTCGTTTTTTATACAACTGGGGAGACAATCTACTGCGTTACTCTTGAATCCAATAAAAAGTCCGATCGGTACCAATCTTAATCCCATGCCTTACCCTTGAAACCAATTTTGATAACATTGTATTAAAATTGTAATCGCGCGAGTATTGGCAAACTATTTGGTCGTTACTCATGACAGTCAAATTTACGTCCATAGTGCCGTTGGAGCTGTAACGGATTGGCCTATACCGATTTTAATAAATAGTTCAAACATAAGGCACCACGGGCGTAGCTATACTTTTTTCACGGGGCGTCCATGGGCCTAGAAATTTACTAGATAAACTAGTTTTCGCCCGTGACTTCAAAGGTGGACTCTTACAAGGTTGTAGATCCCTCGTATGGATGGTATGGTTAAAAGGAATTATAAAATAATTGTTACCTTTGCAACTATGAGTATTGTAAGTGCATCGTAATTAATATTTAATCATCGATTAAATATTTACGTACGTATTAAACGAGTCATTTTAGTATAAAACAAATTGTAGTATAATAAAGATTTGCTGTAACTAACTAAATCGTTGTTTTCTCAATAATTACTAAATAATATACGGTCGACAAAGATTCAAACCGATTTATCTTAAAATAGAGACTCGAAAAAATATATATTAGCAAGAATTTACCATGTGCATGTTAATGTAGGCGAGTAGTAGTATCCTAATATGGTAGATCGTTACCAAGATACCGCTGGCTCCAAAACAAAGTAAAAATATAACTGGTAGAGCCACCATTTGCAAGTTGGACGGTATCACCACTATCGCACGGGAAACTGATGTTACCACATCCATATTCAGCAAATCTCATTCGGCAAAAAGTTTTTTGCGGTTTTATCACGTGTGGGCAGTGCGATATTATATGTGTGTGGTGTGAAGCGAGTCCTTGGACTATGTCTGTGGTGACAACAAAGCAAAGTGCTTAAACGTATTGTGTTACAGGACACACACACACATATATACACATACACATAGATACATAGTTATGTCGTGTAATGCGTAGTAGCATTGACTTGCTAGATATTATGTGTTTTTATATAGATTTAAATATGTGGATATGAACCTGCACTCACTAGCGCGGCATTTACTATACATGTAATTGTGGCTTTTACGTCTTACATTGTATTCTATTATTCATTCATGATCATTAGTGGCCTTAAGTGTCACAGTTTAAAAGCCGCATGAACTTGATTTTCGCCTAACTTTATATCGCCTTTGACTTATCATAACGACTGCTATCAATTAATGACCACCGAGACCGACTTTTTGCGTGCCCTCCGAAGCACGGAGGCACTCAGTTGAAATACCACTAAGCGGTCCCCATCCATAGACTGACCGCGCAAAGGTTTGCTTAACTCGTTACTTGCACTGTATTACTTGTTTACCGATCAGCGAGTGTAACTAGCTATGCGCGCCTCAACGCATTCTCTAGTTTGCTTTGTGTCGTCGTTTGTTTTTTGCTTTGTATTGTAGTGTGTATACCAGGATACAAAGTTGAATAATTACAGTTTTTATCGAGACTTTAGAAGCCGCAGGTGTCAAGGTTTTGTCGTTCTTGGAAGGTAATTAAGAGACAATGTTTTACCTCCGGAACGAGTTTTTACTTTATTACTTCCCCAGTCCATTATAATAATACGCGTTATTTATGTTGGACAGTCTGAGGTACATTACAAACCTGCTGGTTGGAGGGTACCTGATACACATGTGCGCGGGACTGGATACTAAACACTGTACACGTGGGGAAAAACCCGCTATAGCACATTTAGGTATACATATAGCTTTTTTTTATTGAATGACGAGACGAAGGCGCACGCCACGCCTGCCCATAAATAGAAGGAACACCACACAGAACTTTGAATTACAAAGAACTGCATAGCACTGAACTGCGCTAGAGACATAAGATGTTAAGTCTCATTATGCCCAGTAATTTCACTGGCTTTAATGCCTTCAAACCGAAAGACAATAGTGCTTACACAGTGTTGCTTGGCGGCCGAAATAGACAAAGCGGCGGTACCAACCCAGACAGCCTCTCGCATACGAGGGACCCACCACCTTGTAAACCGCTTGCTAAGGACTATCTAGTATCCAGTTACACCATCGTGTCGGCATAAATCAGACAGGTGTCGAGGGACACACCACACAACGGCTTTCGACGGGCGAGATTACATTTGGACTGCACTGTACCTACTTATCATCAAGTGCAGTAGGAGTATTTCTTTTATAGCATAGACCGGCAAACGAGCAAGTTGGTCACCTGATGGTAAGTGATCTCCACGGCCCATGTACGCCCACAATACTAGAAGAATCATAGGCTCGTAGCTGACCTTAAAGGGAAGGGATAATTAAAGGATTGGGAAGGGGAGGAGGGGGGTTTTAATGTGGCAGGTTTAATAATTCCTATTGCCGACGCCCAACGCGGTTCCATCCATAATTTAATCATAAATCTAAATATAATTGTTGATTGCAATCAAAACATCCATATATTGTTACATTCATTTTTGAAGACCAAGACATTTGTGTGGTTGGTAATGTTACGGTGTAATAAAATAAAGGTAAACAGAGACACGTCATAATTAGCATTTGTTTGTGGCATTGTACGTTCCTAACTAATGAGTATAATATTCGTTTAAAGGTTGATTTGTTCGAGATTATTAACAAGTTTTGTGAACCGAATAAACAAGTAAAACAGATTAGATTAATTAATAAATAATATTTAAAAAGCACATTTAAATATCATCTGCTGATAATTAGCTAATTTTATCGACTTTCTTTAATTATACCATTGTAATTTACTCTGTTGGTGTGGTGCTTGGAATTCAATAAATACAATTGTTGGGATCTCAACTCGTAGCGAAGTACTATGCGCACTTGAGCAATTAATCATATCAGCAATTATCGATATCGATTATTTATCGGATCGTTAATGCGTTTAATTAATTCATGCTGGACCGGTACCGATTCGGTGCGATTACTCGTGAATTGTAATTATCGTAATTTCATTACTTCCGCCAACTCTTTATCAGTTTGTTATCGGTGTGCAAAACATTAACAGTTAATTAACGATAAATGCCTTAATCGAACGCACGTCACGTAATAATTCCTTAGTGATTAACAAATGAAAAATATATGTCCATAAGTGTAGTCCAATATATACAACTAGACAAAAAAATAAGAACGAAATGCAAACGAGGAAGATGTGAGGTCAACGTAACGTTTGATAAGAGCTCGAGCTGGTATCGTGATCAGCGCGTCGATAACGGCCCCTGATAACCGCTGATAAGCCGCGAGATACCGACGCTGTGGTAAATATAGCACGCAGTCAATAATCGCTGACACACACATATGTTTACGTGAGATTTTCTTCATTTAATATATAAGCTTTGTACGGTATACTGGATGTTAATAAACTGAGATTCTGGCGTAAAAGATATTTGGAGCACTAGCTATTGCTCGCGGCCTCGCCCGCATGAGCGACCTTATCCGGAATAAAAGTAGGCTATGTCCTAATTCACGTCATGATCTACATGTATGCCAAATGTCATCCAAAACCGTTGGATGTTCATGTTATGATTGTACCTTGGATGTTTATTATTGATTCATATACTCACAAACATTCAAACATTCGTATTTATAATAGTAGACGTAATTAGAATGACACCGTCGCAATTTTTCCCATTTTAACTGAGAATTGATTTAGGCGTTAAAAATGTACAACACTCGTGTTATTAGATTTGATTAACAGAAAATGTATGTTGTATACTAATGCAATGACTAAAGGCAAAATAGCATAATTTGTATCCATAAAAGAGTAAGCAGTCTCCTAGCGTTATCTGCGATTGCATTCTGTATTATCTGTAGCTAAAAAATATTTGAAATCCCATGACTGTCGCCGAAACGGCTTTTACTCTATCTTGCAGTGAAAAAATTGTTAAAAGTAAATCCTGCTTGTTCGTGTGCAGGTGTTCTGCGATATCGTGGTGCGTGATGGCGAGATGGTGTGCGTGGAGCTGGTGGCGAAGGGTCGGGGATGTAACGCGCAGGCAGTCATCTTCCTGGGCTCCATCCGGTACGACACGCTCACCAGGGTCTACGACTCCAGGGTAAGTTCACATCACTGCTTACTTTAGATTTTTTTAATACGAGCACGGCAAAGGTCATGGCACTACACCTGATGGTAAGCGTAGTGCAGTCCAAAAAACCCAGCTACTACTGACAAACAGCAGGTTGTATCGGTGGTCACCAGAATCATGCCGAGCTGTATAAATGCTTTTTCACACTCCGAAGGGGTAAGAACGGATCCTGAGTATCCTTCATAGTGAGATTAGCTCTCACGTCTTTACAAGTATAAAATACCTCTACAAAAAAAATTAATTACTTTTCGTTTCAAATGAAAGATGATCAAACGCTTGCAAAGTTTAAATCGGACATGTACAACGTACATATACCTCATTAAAGTCTAATCCGTTCTTATAGTTAATTCCATGAATTCCCATAAAACGTTATGTTTATTCGAAATTTATGAAGTGTCGGAACAAATTTATGGATAGGGTTTATGATGTTATCGGACAACCTTCGTCGGCGGCAAGTGGCGACCTAAACAAGCAGGTTGTGTAGCGAGCAACACGTGTCGCTGGTTCCGTCGCGACGCGAGGTCGACGTCGGGTGTGGGTAATTTGGATCGCCCACAACAACTGCGCCGTGCAGAGTGCAAACGACCCTTGGACACTAAACTGGGTTGTAATTAACAATCATTAACCTCGATGGAGTTTATGAATATATTTGTTGAAATAACAAAAGTCAATAGCCTCGTGGATTTAATGGCTGCATACATAAGCTGTGCTTGCTGGCTGTGAACTATTATAATGTAGTTAGTAGGTAGCCGATGTACAGACGAACAACAACCAATTAGTTTTACACAACGCCGAATAGCGGAAAATAAAGATTTTTCCTTGTTTCACACACCAAAGGCCTAACAGATTAATATGTATTTCCATAAAGATATTTTATGGACCGGAGAGTGATATAAACTACTTTTGCTTCCTTGCTGACAAAGCAGCGAGGAAAAGCTAGTTCATTACTCGTGGTAATATCATTGAATCACCGCCACGGACTCGGACTTTGAAAAGTGCAAACAGCATTCAATTAATGCAGCATAGAGGTTATAAAAAAGGATTAAGTCCAAAATAAACTATCTAATCGATACTTAATGTGCACTGTAATGTAACACGTAGAGAAATATATTATTATATTATCGTACATAGATAACATTCTTCTGTGATTACGTTTTTATGTCGTGGGATCTAACTCGCATGTAGGTTCTGATAGTGTGGGATTAGGACTATCTTTGGTATCGTGTCGTAAGCGCGTATTTTTAACGAACTTCAAATAAAGAGGTGATTATTATTTCGACTGTAGTTTTTAAAATTACGCGATATATCCAATGATTTCACTACCACCATTTCCTCACCGAATAACAGAAAATGCATCGCGAGTTAGATTATAACTGTTACTTTTTGTTGTCAGTTATTAGCTATTATCTTTCATTTTATCACATTTTGATAAGCATACAAGTGAGATTGATAGTCAAATATTTTTAACGAAGTTGAACAAAGGCAACTTTACAATAAAAACAGCGTCTAGGACAGTAAATACTTCAGCCGTTCTGTGTCGTTTGTTTTGTGTAGATGACCTGATTATTCAGTGAGTGACGGTCGAGCGTCGCGACATTTGCAATAATGCGCCAACGGATAGCCGACAAACTCGTCAATATGATAAGCAAGACACTTTGAATTTGAATACGAACGAATGATCAGTGCGCACGTCACGCGAGCGCCACCATTCGCCGCAGGGTACAGGGTGGGAAGTGACCGTGCATCTACTGAAAAATATACTCTTATACACGTATAATATATAAATAAACGCGCTTGCTGAGTTTTTAAAGCGACTGTGTTTGAATAGAACGAAAACAATACGAATCAATCCTTGTTTAGTTTTTGTTGCAGTTTTAAATAGCAAAATTAACATTCAAGGAAGTAAGATAACATTCATTTTAGTCAGTGACTTCTTTCTGTAACAAACACGTCTTGCTTATCGTGAGCATTGCCAAATTTCGATACATAACTTTTTGTACAAATTTTTTTTCATCATACGATGTCTCTACTTTTGTTTTATATAAATAATCAAGCTTCTTCGACACGAAATGTTGCATTTTAAAATACGTTTTCTAATACCACTTTGAAAAACATGCATATTCATTCAAACGTCAAGGTTGTATGAAAGAAATCGCTGGTTGCGATAAGACCGCCATGTATCACCCTTACTGTATGATTCATGCTTTTAAGTTATTTTATTTCGTGTGCAATAAAGAAAATGTTATATATCTATCTACTGGAGGCGCCGAGCCCTTGCCTTCTGAACTTAATAATCGCAGAATCATGTATGCCAATAAATGGCATTAGTACCTACACATCCTTATTGCCAAGTGCAGTGCAGTGGACAATGTGCTCAGTGGGCATTAAGATAAAGAGCGACCGTAGGGAAATCGTGCAGGTGTCCATTGAACGGTTGACAGATCCCAAGGGGTCGTGGTTCTATTCTCGCATGAGCGTCTTCGTCTACGGTCACGGACGTGTTATGTGTACCTTTTGCTTCCTCATGTGGCTTGTACGTCGCAACATCTTATGTGTTGTATGAGAAGATATCTGTACCTGAAACAAGACAAGTTGTTTTTTAGTTGTTCATATTTTTAAGATTACAATTTTTTTTAAATAATGGTTGGCGACGTTCAGAAGATTTTTACAAGGCATAGGAAATAGTTAACGTTTCTATTTTCATTTATATATATTTACAATCACAGAGTTGCCCGGGATTGGAATTTTGGAATTGCCTTATGTAGCAATAGGCTGGCCCCCTATCATGGGACGGCAATAATCTCTGCCGAACGTGGGTGCAGCACTAGTTGCACTTCTACCGACTCGACTTACGATAGACACATTGTTTGTCGTTGGTCGACACTATTCCTGGATTGCGCTACACTTATCATCAGGTGTCGCGTAGTCACTTTGCCGAGCCATGATAAAAAAAAATGTGTGCGTGTACTAGTGTACACACGTAGGAAGTGAAACTTCTTTATGACCTTATTTTTCGAAAAATGGTCAAACTCCGGTCGAAGTCTGGTCAAAATTCAGTCAAAGTCCTGTTCCAGTCAAGGTCCGGTCAAAGTCTGGTCAAAGTCTGGTCAAAGTCCGGTCAAAGCTCGGTTAAAGTCCGATGAAAGTCCAGTCAAAGTCTGGTCAAAATTCAGTCAAAGTCAAAAATGTGACGCGTGCCGCGTAACGGAAAAATGTGACGATTTTATTTTTCTAACGCCGATAAAGAAGTTTCACTTCAATAAGTTTAAAGAAAGCCAAATTGTTTTGAAAATGCCAAACGGTTAATAATTCAAAGGCTGTTATTAAAATGTTTTTTTTTATTTAGGGGATAACATTTTGTATTTAATAATGCACAATCTAATAATCAAAGAGAATAATATATCGTTGATGTTAATACATCTGCTACCTACTGTCCTTACCGCGCAACCAATCAACCAGGTGTTGGTGAATTACTGCAGTACATATACAATTATAATGCCACTTTTTTAAAATTCTTCCGCGTATCTGTCATAATAGTTCCTAGTTAGATCTGTATACAGTAGAATCCCGATTATCCGGATCAATTAAAACCAGGGGTATTCCGGATAATCGAAAATCCGGATAATCGATTTCAACGTCAAATAAAACAATAATCAATTTTTTATAATTTTTTTGTAATAGAAAGGGACATACATATAAAAAAAATCGAGTAGCCTATGTAATGTAAAATGTTGGTTGGAAATAATTTGTGATTAATCTTTGACGTAATGAATCACATTTTACAAGATGGTAGGCCCCTCGTATGCGAGAGGCCATCTGGGTTAGTACCACCGCTTTGTCTATTTCTACCGCCAACCAACAGTGTGTAAGCACTGTTGTGTTTCGGTTTAAAGGATATTGAAGCCAGAGAAATTACTGGGCATTATGAAACTTAACATCTTATGTCTTGGGCTGACGAGCGCAGTTCAGCACCATGCAGTGCTTTGTAATTCAAAGTTCTGTGTGGTGTTGCTTCTGCTTATAGGTAGGCATGGCTCTTGCCATCAGGCGAGCGCCTTGTTCGTCTCGTCATTCAATCAAATAAAAAAAAATCTTTTCATTGCGGCCAAGTCCCTGATACTTTGCTGGTGGGAGGATATTCGTACCCGACCGGATAGCGACCACCGTACATTGGTGTTAAAACTTGCCATAGTGACCCACCTTGTGTGGGTCGCGTTCCAGGGTCAGCCAGTGTATATCCGGTTCTCCCGAGGGGCATGCGACATGACTTGATGGTTGGTTGGGGAGGGTACAAGGGTACATTCTTGTATTATTGTGCCTGTATCGGTCATCCGCCTGTCCTATCGCAGGCCTCTCGATTTGCTTCTTCCCTCTCCGAAGAGGGAAGAAGCATTATACAGGCCGGCATGATTCTGGTGACCACCGATAAACTCATTGTCGGTGGTCGCTGGTTTTTTGGACTGCACTACCATCAGGTGTAGTGCAGTCACTTTGCCGTACTCGGATAAAAAAAAAATATGCTTCAGTTGTAATAACTGTGTGGGATCCGATTTGTCCTGTCTTTCAAACCATTTAAAAGCGCTATTTAGAGCTCCAATAGCTTCACATACATCACCAGTTTCAGTCTCTTCTTCATCTCCTTTATCGTTACTTTTCAAATTATTGTTAATGAGTTCTTCATCAGTTAAAACGTGGAATTCAGGGCAGTCATTGAGAGATAACATTAAACTTTTTCGCTTAGACATTATAGATTTCTAACGCAAAACGTAAACAGAAATGTAAAAAAAATACAACCTATTAGTTGAATGCTATCAATTAAAATGAAATAATAGCAAACACTATCGCGCACATAAATGAGAGCAGCACCTACACGTCGGAGGAGGAAAAAAACTCGTCGTAAAATGTCTCGTTGCGCTGTCAAATCATTTCTACGTCGGTAATTAGAGCCGTGACGAATGAGTCCGGATAATCGGATATCCGGATAATCGAGGTCCGGATAATCGGGATTCTACTGTAGTTACATCCACCCACTAAACTTGCAAATATTCCTAATGTCCGATGAGTCATTGCGTAACCTCGCGTTGTGTGTAATGTGTAACGATTATGTGTTGAACTTGGTTTGTTAGTCATTTACCAATTCGCGGTGGTCATCGTCATATCGTCATCAAGGTTGCGTGTACAAAGGTCAATTGATACCGATTTATTTTTATACTTACCTACTGAATTGTTATTTTGTAATGAAATAAACAATTATGTTTTCAATTCAACAAGTTTATAACTTTTGTTCACCTTTGTACATAATATACCTAATGATTTCTTACGTTTACGCGAATGTTACTCATTGAAATAAATAAATAATTAAATGAAATAATAATTTAAACGGATTTTATCGCGGTTTTTTTATTTTTATAGACCTGCAGAGTGATCCCATTTTAATGATTCTTTTTTTACATACGACGAATAAATCTCGTATAAAAAAGAAACAAAAGAAAACTTATTTAATTTTGAGTGCATGCTATCAATTATTGACTTATCGGTAATTAACTTAAAATTAGTTAGATAACATTATGAGCTAATTCTATGTTTTTCCAGTATTATTGAGTTGCATTTAATTTTGGATGTTTCAAAGAATGTCAATAACGTTGTTTACGTAATCACGGAACATTGCGGTATCATCGACAACGACGTTGATACTTAGTGCTTGTACGTTGCATATAATATGTTATCTGCTGTCGTTGATCGATACAATATTTGGTATGTTTTGTATGATTTACGTAACAACGTCGAACATTGTTTACGTTTCCAGATTGTTCTCAATTTTACGTGTTTAGCGTCGACAATAACCGAATGCAATCTCAAAGACAATTAACTTTTTTTTTTCGAATGATGACACGAGGCGCTCGCCTGATGGCAAGCGCCACGCCTGTCCATAAAAAAAAGCAACACCACTCAGAGCTTTGAATTACATACAATGCACTGCAAGATGTTAAGTCTCATCATGCCCAGTAATTTCACTGGCTTCAATGTCCTTCAAATCGAAACACAATAGTGCTTACACACTGTTGCTTGGCGGCAGAAATAGACAAAGCGGTGGTACCAACCCAGACGGCCTCTCGCATACGAGGGATCTACTACCACCTTGTAAATGGCAATGTAAATTTGAACTATAACAAATTCTGTCATGTTATGGTTGATCTGGCACTGGTGCTTATGCATGTGGGTCACCGATATGTATTATTGATTTAACGTTCTATTGAAAACAATTGTTATAAAATAAAATTAAAAATCTATTTCATTTTACTTCGGCGTTGTTTTGGTGCTTGCGTACAAACTTACAAAGACTGGTGTAGGTTGTATATGACTATATATATGTAACTAGTAACTAGTAGGTAGTGTATATATGCAGATGAATGTCATTGGAATCGTTTTCCATTAGCCGTGACCTTGCGGGCCAGTGTGGCCGTCACGTTGCCCCACTCGCTAGATCGAAGCGGCCACGCGCCCTACTCTTGCGTAATGGAAAATGCAATGTATAAGATTCGGTACAAACTCAGTGCTAGTGCAAGTAGTACTTTTGCCCACTCCCTGTTTAAACAGGCATTATGATTTTTCCTTATTGTTATAGATTGTAATGAATTATTTGCCGTTTATCAATAAAGCAGATTTAATTAGAAGATAATAATTGTTACACATGTAAAGCGATATAATTAATTCGACTTACACTCCAGTGATATTAATACAATTATCTCTATGGCCATGAATATAGTATGTTAATAATATATAATATCTTAGATGACGCAATAAACCGGCGAAATGTGAGTGGGACTCGGCCCTCGGGCAACGAGGGTTACGTACCAACCCCCTTAAATTCGTAGTCGCTGTTTAGAATATTCGTCATAAAAATACATATTTAGTGAATATTTCAGTTGTTTGAGTGCGTTTTGCGCTATCTACTGTACATTCCCGGATCGACCGGGTTGTTACCACTCTTACAGAAAACCGACGTGAAGTAACAGCCTACTATTGCGTTTCTTACGGTGATGAGTGGGGTAGTCGGAGGTTTAAATCCCTTTTTTCTAGCCCCTTGATTATTCCTATCCCTTAAGATCGGCAATGCAGCCACGCTTGTAATATTGTGGATGTTCCTAAGCGGTAGAGATTACTAACTATCAGGCGACCCACTTGCAACCATTAGGAAACCCACTTGCAAGTAAACCGCCCTCTGCTTAAGAAACATGTTTTTAAACATAATTGATATGTACACTAAGGGCCTATTTTACACTGTCCAAGTAAAAATTAAGTAGCATTTACTTAGAGGTGGTGCAACATCCTCTTATTGATTTAAAAATATTCAGTAATTGTTGGTTTCCAACACACGTATACATATAACATTTGCAAGTTCAACGTACCTTGACCGATGGAGGTCGCGTGAATATGCTAGTGTTTGCGATATTGCCGCGTATATTGTGCAACGCAATACTCATAGCAAACATAACATTGCAAATGTAGAAATGATAATTTTAAGAATGGTTGCACCGTTCTCACTAATGCCAACTTGCCGTCGTTTCTTATTGTTTAACATTATTTATCAATGTATATGTGGAAATATGAACTAAACGCAACAGTCATGTACATTATATTTATTTATTTATTTATTTATTTATTTATTAAGTCGCAACAACATTGTAAATACCAACATATACATAAATGTTCAATGAAATTAAACGCATGCCAAGTATAACAATAATTATAGTTGCAAACGTCCTTGCAATATAAACAGCATTACATCTAGTTTACGCATAAAAGTTATTATCTAATTCATCTAATTATTATCATAATATATGTATTGAAATTAACAAAATACAAATTACAAATTGAAAATTAATTAAAAGCATAAATGTAATTGAAGGAAAGAAAAGTGTCTTGTTTAAAAGAATGTAAGAGGACTTAATAATAATATAATATGCTATATGTTAGTACTTGGTAGTATAGGAAAAATTAACGCCAAGTGCACACACATTTGAATGATAGTCACGCTGTAGACAGTTTTGTCTACAAATCCCCCTTCCCTTCCCTTCCCTTCCCAATCCCTTAATTTTCCCTTCCCTTTGAGGTCGGCAACGCGCCTATGAGTCTTCTAGTGTTGTAGGCGTGCATGGGCGGTGGAGATCTCTGGCCTCAGGTGACCTACTTACTCGTTTGCCGGCCTATGCTATAAAAATATAAACCACTTAAATTTTTAGAAATTTATGTTTATAATATTTAATATTGAAAGTATATCCAGCATATAATTTCGAAGGTCGCCAAACATTATATTATTAGAGAACTATAAGTGATTTGAGTCGTGTTGTTCAAACCAGTTACTCATTGCTTCAATAAAATTTCATTATCTTTAATCCTTATGCAAATGAGTAGTTTTTGACTTCCTCAATTATTCCGAAGGACGGTGTCGGATCGTTTCCCGGCTCAGTCGTTTGTGCGACGCCAACTCGAAATAAATTGCAATAAAAACTGTAATAGTACGGAAACGTTACAACTGCTCCGATGATCTTGAAGGTTGGTGTCTAGTGATAAAGATACCTTTACTTATTATCAGTATTTGGATTGTTAAAATGTTAATATTCAAATTAACTAATTAAAGGAGACTATAATTTCGGGCCATTTGGCCATGGTTTAAAATATTAATTTTTTAGGTTGTTTATTTATTTATTTTTTATTTTATTTATTAAACACAAAACAGGTTACAATCATGTAAAAATATACATTATGATATACATTTGATGAACAATAATTATAACCCAAAACATGTGTTCCAGAAAGTAATATATAAGTACGAGATAATATCTAATTATTAATAATAACAATTACGTTTAATAATATATAAATTAATTTGTATATTGCTCCTTTACTTTTTCAATTTTGTTTTTACAGTATTTGTTTTTTTTGTTAATGGCATATGTTAGACATGCTAGTGTCAAGTTAGATACAATACTTGTTGATTAACATAAAATAATGTCACTCGTGTTTTAGAAACGGTGAATAGGTGTGCAATCGGTGCATGGTCCACGTTTCGCAGAGCTTATAGCTGTCCGACGGGAACACCCAAATACTCCGAAATATTTTATTCCGAATTTCGATGTTCCGATGTTCAAAAGTCCGAATTTCATAATGCCTAAAAATTATAATGTCTATTATTCAAATTTACGAAAATTATTTTACCGAAAGTTGTAAATACGATCTGTTTGTTTTCCGATTTTTATATTTTCGAAGAGTCAAATGCTCGATGGGTTCTCGGTCCGAAAAACGACATTCCGATGTTCAATATTCCGAATAAATTGCTAAAATTAGGATTTTGATTCAGTTAGTATAATCATTACATACATTTGGGTTAGGTTAGGTTAGAACTGTGACCATTAAAGCGCGAAGGCGAGCGAGCGAAGCGAGCGTGCCGCGGCAGCGGCCGCCGAGCGCCAGATCCTCTCTATTGTTGGTGAATCATTTGGGTTAGGTTAGAATTGTGACCAGCGAAAAAAATATTTTTATTGGAAAGAAAATATTTTTAAAACGCATTTGACATTAGTTTTTTAAGTCTACCTCCTCATATTATTATACTTCTCTTTGACAAGCAATTATGTGTTGATTTGTCTTTTTATTCAGTTTTACAAGGCGTTTAGATTTCGGAATTTTAATTAATAGGTATTTTAATAATCGGAATTCGTATTTTTGATGTTTCGAATTATCATTAATTCGGACTTTTTGTTATTCGATCTATTGAACCTCGGTATTTTGAGAATCGTAATTATATACGTTAGGAATATTGACATTTCGGAATTATAAAAATAGGGTAAATGATACATCGGAGTTGTTATATTCGGAATTTTAAACCATTCGGAATTATGAAAATCGGTATTTTGAAATTCGTATTTGTGACTGTCGGAATAAAGTTTGTCGTATTATTGTAGTGTACCCCTGTCCGACACACAAACTCACGGACAACTAATGTGTGATTTTTCAAATGGTAAACTCAACCGCATTGTGGGATTTCAAACCAATACCTGGTTGATTCATTATTAGTAATGAATTAACCAGGAATTATTATCATTATTAATATATGTCTCACTGTCTTAAGACAGTGAGACATATATATTCGTACATCGTTCTCTAATTTTATTTACTTTCTGGAACCACCCATTCTTTTTGTTTATTTTTAATCCAGTCCTTCTGAAGGTTGTCTGGAAGAGATCGTTAATAGCGATACGACCGCCGATTGTATCTCGTAGTGTTTCTTTTTGCTGTACTATTGTAGTGTACAATATTTTTGATGTACAATAAAGTGTATATAAATAGTACCTGATCAGTGATTTGTACTAAAACAAAAGAAGGAAAAATAATTGACGTGGATAAGGAGGAAAAATAACATGAACCGGTATTTCATCATATTTAAAAACGGATCCGATGTTTCATCAGCTTTATGAGTTGTGAACCGTGGATTGATATTCATTTTTGTTTTATTATATTGCCAATGTTTTATTTGGACCATAAATATGAAGGGCTACTTGCACGTCGATCCTTAATTTTATGATTCTTAAATGTATTTTGGAGGTCATGTATGCTAATCCAGTACGTAGATATCACACTTCTATGATTGCTTATTATTTTAATTGACCTGCTCTAATTCCAACTAGTAGGTATATGTACAACTATAATATGTGTTTAAACCTTATGATTTAATTATTAATTGCAAACTAGTTTTGAAAAGAGCAACGAGTTTCTTACCCGTTCTTTAGCGAAGCAGCCCTCGGAACTGGCGGTAGAGTTTTGACGAAATCTAAATAATGTATTGTAGCAATTTATAGACTCAATAAATGTTTTCAATTTGAATATATCCGCTAAACATTTTAATAATGTATTCATACTATTTGATGTATAGTAAACATGTTAAGTGGCTAAATACGTTTAAGCATTGTTGTTTAAGTGGGCCTTAAATCACGTTACAATCATCTTTAGGCGAGAGTTAATTGTGTTGATGGTTAGGAGGATGGACTTGTACAGTGCAGCATCAGAACACTTAACACTCACAGTAAGATATGATCATCATGACTCTCTCTATCTCGTGTCCGAGACATGAGGAATTAAGAGAGACTTTCGGTCTCATAAAATCCAGACCCCGAAACAAATATTTATGGATCACATAAACATTTGTCTTTGTGCGGGGATCGAATCCGCGGCCTCTTGTTTCACAGTCAGCTATTCGCCCCTAACGCCACGGTGGCCGTTATTACACTGTAGTGGTAATACAGGAGTATATATGTGTTTATTATATTAAAAAAAAACCTTGAGAATTCATCCTGTACTCTGTTAGCGGACAATCTAATCAGGGTATGTAGTGTTGTGAGCACCGATACCTTATCTAACGGGGTTCAGACCGGAATGCATGTGGCGAGTGCTGAGCGTACCGCTCCGACCGGTATTATAAAACTAACATAAACACAACTTAGTATGAAATTCCTATACTGGTCCAGTGAGGTCTTTTAGATATGTAAATTGTATTAATAGTTTCTGTTCTGGCAGTGTACGTCGGCCGTGAACTGTGGTGTTCGATGCCAAGGTTGGGTATGTGATTTTCGAATTGAAAATTTTCAGAAGGTCTCGATAGCCATTATCTTAGGATACGATAGGAAGATTAGATAATACAATTTCTCCACCTTGTTTGAAATAACAACATTATACCAACATAATAATATTGTCTGTGATTTTAAGAAACTTGCTCCGGTTTCCCCTCACTATCCGACACTCTGTATCTATTAATTATTATTGAGCATTAGGTATTTTAGTATATATGTATAGAAATATGTGTAAGAATGTTTGTCCTAAAATGTCATTGAACATTTCGATCACAAGATTTTGTATCGGCTATATTATAACCAGACGTTATTAGCAGTTTCCGTTAATTATTACGTAATATTATGTGCATTTACGAAATACATGTCAATAATTACACGGGTATGTTAATTTTGTGTCGCGACTTGTTGCTTAATTCATACCAATTATTGAGTAATCCAAAATCAAATATTTAGAGATAAAAAATTACTCGTATTACTGCTTTTTACGTGGACCACTTTAACATTTAAATATAACCTTTGATTAATAAAACTGATTAATTATGTTAAACGTCGTTCGTGACGGGATACCGTCCGCGTCATGTGTGTGTCTGGTCCTAAAGACATCAATTATTGTTTTGATAATGGAAGGGTATTTGATACACACATATATGTATGCAACCATCTATACATATAATAAAAATGTAACGGGTCGCTGTCTGTACATGGAAGATATATGAGAAAAAATGTTATAAGGTACCTTTATCAACGCACTAGCACCCTATACAATGATTTTTAGAATTTTTGTCTGTGCGTTTGTGCACGATAATCTCAGAAACGGCTTATTCGATTTAGACGTAGTTTTCATTAATATATTTACATGGTGAAATCCCGCAGTCGCATTCAGTGGTTATTCGTTGTATATTCCAGTTACTTAAGGTCGGCATAATTCTAGCGATTCTTGACATTGTAATATTACTTAGACAGTATAATACTTACTATAAGGTGCTTCAGTCAGTTTGAAGTGCCGGCAAAAAAAGACATCAGCGACGTATTTGTGAAAAACATTATACTTGGGTTCACCCCAGCCACGGTTCGATGTCATCGCCCTTTACAGTCATCAATCTGTGTACAATCTGAGATGTGTCTTTTACGTTGTAAGAAACTGCTTGCCTACAGATCCCACACTCCCCTTTTTCTTACTCGTTAGTTTTACGACTAGGGATGATGCTCCATTTTTCAAGCCGCTGGTTATTTCGGATTTTTAAATTAGTTTTAATATTCCGTTAATTGAATAATTTACAGTGCTTGATTATATGGTGGGTTTATTGACGCAAGCATTACCATTATAGCGAAATAATTATGGCCAACTGTGGATGCATAAGTAGCAGCTCTATCTATTGTGCGACACTTTGCTGATAGCCTGATGCAAGTCGGCAGCACTGATGCAAGTCGACTGTTTTCAGTGTGTGCTGTGGGGTACGAACCTCGACTCAGGACGATCACTGAGGGATGGCACAGACATCTGCAACTATTGGGATTGGGGATTATTAAAGCTACTGATCATCATCGACTCGCGGGCCGGTACTAGGGTCGGGGCGGCGGTTATTGGAGCAGGTGCTCTATCTCTCTACTCAACTCCTACACACGACGAACTAGACGATAGACGAGAGAATTTACACGACTATTATTACCTCATGTCGAAGTAATGCTTTGCCAACGTGAATATATATATTTTTTAAAATAATTTGATAACACCCAACAGTCACACACATAGTCCTGACCACAGAGTAAGATACGAGTCTTGTGTCGTGGGTATCAGGATGTACGAGAGACTTTCGGTCTCACAACACCCAGACCCCAAAACAATATTTGTGGATCACACAAACATTGTGCGGGGATCGAACCCTCGGCTTCTCGCTTCACAGCCGGCTGCTCGCCCGCTGCGCCACGGAGGCTGTCAAATATACAATGTCAATAATTTCGAACAAACATTTCCATTTGTCTACAGACGAGTGTTTTATTAGTCATATTCCGATATTTTCATGATGCTACATTGCGGCAATCCTTCCGCACGGGTCGCCGCGGCTTGTTATCTGAGGGTGTCGGAGGCTGGAGGGCGCGATGTGGCGCGGCGCCAGACGACAACCTTGGGGATATTCTCCTTACCTACTTTCATATACACACATATCACACTATACTCTCAACTACTCTTAACGAGTGACGTGTGTTTTATCATTTAACTGCTCTGTTTATGGGTTTATAGAGTTGCTCGATGTACTTCACATTAGTGAATGTGACGGAAATGGATCTCTATAGAACAGTATCTAGTTTATATTAAATCCCGGTAAAAATACCCCTCGTATTATAAGTGTATGTGTGGCATCGTAGGACCAAAACGAATGCACCGATTTGATTGCGGTTTTTTCGTTCTTAAGGTAATTTAATCAAAATGGTTCCTAGCAATGTTTGAAGAAAATTTGTTCGGCCATATAAAGTTCTGAATATTTTTCTGATAGATGGGAGTTTTTTAAGTGTTAGGTTATAGCTTCAGGCACTTTGGCGGGCTAAAGTGGCAACTTATCTTCTACATAGTAATCATGTTACGCAGCTTAAAAAACTCTTATGCAAAAGCTATAATTACTGCTCATAATTATAATTTTATTTACCAAATAATGATTTAGAATTCATTTTAAGATATATATGAAAAAATGATACCTAATGTAAATATTGTAACCGTATAGAAATAAGAGAGGCCAATAAGCAGAGGATTCGCTTCATAGTTGTCTATATTTTGCTATAGGTCTGCTGTTTGTTAGCATCAATTTTCTTTGTCTCCTAATTGGATTGTGCTAACTACTAAGTGGACATCGGCATGTCCGCCGTCCATCCGTCGATTCACAAATCTGATTAGTTGCCGCGTCAGTTCGCCGCGCGTCGCATTCTTTGTCATTAAGGGCCGTCCGTGAGCAAAACACCGCGCGATCGAGGTTTTTAGAGGCTATCTAGTCATTACTTAAAATAAATATTGATTAAAAAAATATACAATATATTTTTACAATCTGTCAGCTTTACTTTGTTCGATTCAAATTCATGTTAATGCTGATATATATTTTTAAATTGTCGTTATAAATGAACCATAAAAATGAGAAAAATGCAAAGATTCCGTGCGTCTCCTTTTAAAGTACAGAATGTTTTCAAATGAGATTAACATCACTAGATAGACTATTTAATAACGAATATTTTGCCCGTTTTAAATTTTCGAAAAGACCAAAACCTGATTTTTTAAATCAATTATTCGCTAAATACGTGCATATTCTGCACGAAAACTCACACACCAAGTACACGATTTAGTATGGCGCGAGTCAGTCAAGGTCGTTTGCTCACGGAAGGCCCTTAACGCAATTAGTTGCCACTGCAAGCTGGGTTGACGACCTCTACACTTTCTAACTCACCATCTATGTACGTATACTTAGTTCACAACACTTATTAAAATGTTATGGTTGTTTTTTGCCGGCCTGTAAGGAAAGGATGGGAGGTGGGAAAAAGTTTTTCAGCCTCTATTCCGCAATGCCACAGTGAAGCTGCAACTTTACGCTGTGAGACAGTAATTACCGCTGCCGATAAATCTCGACCCGGCCTATTCTCGCTGTAGACAAAGCTGGCTACACCAAGGCTGCTGATAAAACATTAAATTGTAGTTAATACAACTGGCAAATGTCTGTGACCACGAAGGCTGAAAAGCTTTCGAAACGTCGGGACCTAAATTAAAATTAAAAACCGCGATAAAATCGATGTCGATCGGCAAATGTAGTCGATGGATGTTCAAGTAGTTAATTAGTTATTTAAAATTAATATTATTTATTATTACGTTGTCAGTGCCGTGTTTTCGGATTACTTTGGATTCAACAGGTAACTGATCTAAACTGGAAATATCTAAACTACTGGAAACTAAAGTTAGTATCTGCTACCCCGATCATTTTAACGTAAAACTGTTTTGATTATTTTGAATTAAACATTTGAAGTAGCTGCGCATTATCGAAAATTCGAAACTCGTATTAAGTTACTCGCTACTAAAGGTCAGAATAACTCGATGACGGTAAGGTTTTTGATCTAGGTATTAACTAAATACTGCCCTAAGTATGTCAATGACCAACCAAAGTTCGTCGAATAGAAATTCCGTCTAGAATTTATAATCTTGTCCAATACTTGGGCGTTAGTAGACGATGTTGGTAGCGGGTGTGGTCGGGAGCGGTGTGGGTGAAATGTGTAAGCTGGATATGGACACGGGCTGTGTGACGTCACGTCGCCCACGTCATTTCGCCTATATTTGGATATCGGAGTACGACACCAGTAGGGTTACGCCTTCATTAAATATTAGGATCGTGCGAGAGTATAGCGTTTTCACAACTTTATGAGGTTGGAAGTCAGTAAAAATACTGAGCATTATGAAACTTTACATAAATATAATTTATCAAATGGATGGTAACGAATTTTCAGGTCGCTGCCTGTGTCACTACCGGTCAACTAAAATTGCAAAGAGAGCTAAAATGTTTATTTTATACTTTTCAGTATATTTTATTTGTCGGTTTTTAAATTTTGTTAATCTTTATTTTTTTAACTCTATGTACAAGTGCAACACGCTTTATATTTGGACACCTGCTTTATACAATGCATTCATACGCACTCATGCCTGTAATCCCCGAAGGGGTAGGCAGAGGTGTAAATAGTACACTCACATTTCTTCGAACTTATTTCCGTCTATGATAGGGGGCGAGCCATAATTCCAGACTCCGGACTGATCTGAGAATTTCGTGACAGAAACCCAATGTAGCTTTTACCCGATTCTGGGATCGAACACGATATCTCAGCACAGCAGGCGTACCGCATACACATTACAACTGCGCCACCGAGGCAGTGTATTAAAATCTAATGTTCTGAAATTTACCTGACTTCGAGGACTTGAACTTTACGAGTCGTGATTTTGAATCATTGATGTTGAGTTTTGAAATTGTAACTTAAGTTACATCCTTCATTAGAAAAAGCATTTAAATAGATAATTTAACAATAAAATTAAAGTTAGTATTTTTGAACAAAGAGTCACGTAATTGTATAATTAACTGTTAATTATTATTAACGTTTTATATTCCATTTACCCAATTTAACTATTATTTAATTGTTTTCTTTAAAGAGAAAGGGCTTCGTGTTATTTTTGATAAACATTGTTTGGTATTTCCACGTATTTGTAATTATATTGTGAGTCAACCAGCCTTATTAAGGGTTGTGTCGCATGTAAGTGGAGCGAGCCGTGTCACGGCGGTGACCCGTCACCGACGACACGACAAAGCGCACCGCCCGCCCTAGCGCGCCGCCCAGTGCCGCCGCCCAGTATATATTACTCACACTAGAGCTTACACTGCAATATGTATCAGCTCGCGATTGTCCTGCTAGACGCCTTTCAACTCATATATGCTGGGATGTGCACAAACTGGATGTGATGACAATTTGTCACATTAGAGTTATTTCGTTCTTTTCCTTGATAAGCCACTTTCAGTAATATGTCTCTTTATGTAACTATCTTCTTTATTTAAATTATATTTTTGTTTTGATTATTAATAAGTACTTAATATTAATTACATTATTTCGTGATCACAACTACAAAAAATCTTGAAAATTCGTCGACATTTTGTTAAAATATTGCATGATATACTAAACAAAATTTTAGTCCAATTTTAAATTTGTTATAATATGTATTTCTGCGTGAACCCAAGAAATGTTCCAAAATGTATGCAATCGTAGATCGATATCTTGTTATTATATCCCATTGTTCATGCCCTTATGTGTTGGATGAGTTGGTAATGAAACGAATTTCATCGTGAGACGAGTTCACAAAACTGATTAGTTACATGAAGTGCAATTGTTGAATGTGACATATGGGTGAAAACAACTGGTCTAAGATCCCGGGGAACGTTGACCTTCACCCTTCTGTTTACCGGATGAAAATAATATTTTAGGGTATAAAATGTGTTGCTGAACACATACCAATAGGGTTGCCTAAAAAATATGGTCAAAACTGCCTGCAAAAGCTAGGAGCTAGATGAGCGCAATGCCCACTTTTTAGTTACCTGTTTGCACACGGCAACCAAGTAGAAGTGGCCAGAAAAAGGTAGGCAACCTATTTTTTGCAGGTAGTATACATTGTACAATTTTCATTGAAGGTTAATTTCTTTTAGTAAACGAGTCAGGGAAATTATAAAAAAATATATATTTTTTAAAATGTTAATTATTCATATTCTTGACCATATTTTTTTAGGCAACCCTATTGATATGTGTTCAGCAACACATTTTATACCCCAAAATATTAGTTTCATCCGGTAAACAGATGGGTGAAGGTCAATGTTCCCATGGATCTTATACTAAACGAAATTGCTAATATGTCGAGTTGCGACCACATCCTTCTGGCTGTGTAATAGATTTACATTGAAAAATTCCTGTCTTTTACAATTGAATCAAAATTAATAGCAACTATTCTAATCAAAATAAGAGTATACTCGGTCTGGTTCCTCCTATTGTCCTATGTTCAGACTAAGCCGGTATATCATCGACTATATTACACATGAAGTATACGTTCTTTCATAAAGTTATAATGTGAGAAAGCGAAGGCTACCCCTCATTGTTTGATATGTGAATTATGGACGCCGGCTCGTGAAGTGGTTTATCGGCGGTTAATTTATCCGGTGCCGGCGCGACTACTTGTTGATATCCCACCCTACCCCCACTCCGGCCCACTCCGGCCCCTCCGACCCACAACCCGCCGCCCTGTCGGCTAAAGGGTTGTTTACAGCAGCTCGTCTCGTGTCTAATTTCCATCGATTAATCACCGATCTGACATGTGAAATGCCATGTACAAAGCTGTTTTGGCGCCCACACTTTTGTATAAATAATTTTATACTTATATGTGTGTACTCGAGTGACAGTTTAATACAAAGTTAAAATATCCTAATATTTATATTCTTAATCGCGTAGTATTTGAAGGTATAAATACCTAGTTTTTATTTCTTTCCCGACATTTCGACCGAGTTGCATCGGCCGTGGTCACGGATAAAAAAATTAAAATATCCTATACAAATCGCGAAAGCCTAAAATCATTTATCAAACTCAACTCTGACGCTTACTACTTATAAGTAAATAGTAATGCCACCAATCAGCAGTCCGCCAATAACTTTGATATTTGCGTGTTGATGTTTACAGCAAACATCTCTATCAACGAAAGTAGCGCAGCGCATGTCGTTCGGTCTGCTGGGTGGCAAGACAGCGGCCCGGTGCGAGTTCGTCCGCATGAAGGGTCCGGGCGGCAAGGGACACGCGGAGATGGCGGTGTCGAGGCCTCGCACCGGCGGCGCGGACACGCCCGCCTCCGAGCCCGGCCTCGCGGCCACCGACATGTGGGACAGCGACTGGGAGGACGATCCTGAGGAGATGTTCGTCTACCGGCACCAGGTCAGTGTGATTCGTAAACCATACATGTGTGTCTGTCGTTTGCCCGTTGCCTATCAACAATCTGTCAATGGACTTCGGCGATCGCGAAAACGATACAGAAGAATGCCCATCGATGAATACTTGGTCATAATTACCTAATGCATTTTTAGAATACTTGGTCGTAATTTTATTGGAGTGAATGTATTACACGGTTTCACCAGTGTTTCCCTGACTTAACTAACTAACTTAGAGGTGAGAATCATATATGTGCTCCTTTTCTCAAAGTTGTAGTTTGTGTTATAAAAATATATTTAGGGTTCCTCTAAAATTAGAGAACGCTAATGAAATCGAGGATTGCTGTTTATATTTGTAAGCCATAATCCTGAAGTGTTTAAAAGGGTTATTGTTTTATATCGACAGCGTCGTCTGAGCGATCCGTCTGCGAACATCAACACGTTCTCGCGCGGTGGGTGGCGCACCAAGGAATCGCGCGACAAGAGCCGCTCCGAGAACGAGGGACTCGACTCCTTACTGAATGGCGTCGCCGAGGTGGAAGCGGGAGACCTGCGCGACGGTACGTACCACCTAACTACCACCACAACCATTGCACCATCCTCCCCCCTCGCTATCATACATCCAATATCAATATAAGATGTTTGATCCGCTTAACATACTGCGCTTTTGAAAATATCGGTGGTCTGGCTTGCAAATAATACTGTGACATCGGTAAGTACTAATTGCTAGACGAGTGCAACAGTGATATAGGCAGTGCGCGCATTTAAGCGGACGCCATATATATTTCAGATGGCTTGAACATTTTTTACATTTAAATTACTTGATATCAGCTATATTGCCTGCGTGTTTTATGTACAGTGTTGCTTACGGTGGTTGCCACTCGTGAAATACCTATGTCCAAAGTGCATTTGATAATATAAATTAAATAATTTCTAATCAACAAATTTGACGCCAAAACACATTAATTATCCGTCAGATAACGATCAAATATAAGACAAAGAAATTGAACAAAGATATGACGAATACCTATCCTTATTGTGTGGACAGGGTTCTTCACCTTACCTAGTGGCCAAGTTGCATGCCGTCTGGAGATTAATCGATTAATTATTATATTCATAATCGCAGTAATTGTCATATTTTCGTAGTCGGCAACACCGTGTTCATTCGTAATTGCTTTACCTCGCACAGTTTGTTCAACATTAGCCTAATACTAGCCGCATAAATCTAACGGCAACCAATTTAATTTGCGAATCTATGAGGTCCTGGGTTCACTCTAAATCTCGAGTAAAAGTGAAACAAGTGAACACAATCTGTACGCATGCATTAGAACATAATGTGTGGCTTCACTTTATATAATCCGATAGACGCAAGTGATCCTTTTGTGCATGTTATGTTAGCTTCATGGAATCGCGATCCGTGAGGGATTAAGATGTGCCATCGGCTTCGTACACAATACATCATTTGGACCGAATAATTGTATCGAATGCGATTTGTTGCTAACTGAATTATCGGCAACCGCTTTATCCCTATCCTCGATATTAAATAGCTTCGTTCCGTTAAATTATATTTACATACTGAGCATATTTGTCGCGTGTACGCGGTCGTTTTTGTTGTCGTACAGTACAAGTGTGGGCACGCACTTCTAGGCGTAACGTAGGCACTTGTAACGCAGCTTGAGTAGATACGTCGATGTGTTGCTCTCAGTAAAGGTGAAGATACTCGTTTCATTGACAAGCCACGTATATTGCCATGGCATGGGTGCAAGAGAGCACTACAACGACTGTATACAAGCTATAAATACGTTGAATGTGTAGTCAATGTAAGTCGATGGCAGTGTAATGTAAGTCGAGTGTAGAGGATAGACATATAAGAACAGTGTAGTCTCGTGACGGAGCTGATGTAACCGCGGCACCGCGGCAGCGTGTAGGTCGCTCGGAGGAAGCCAGCTGTATGACAGTGAACGTTGCGCACCAACTGTATGCAAGTAGAGCCGCTAGAGTACGCTCCGTAGTATATTACCGAAGTATACCGATGCATGCGTGTCGCATGTCGCGGACCAGCGCGTACTGGAACTAGTCATGAGTTGTGTAGATAGTTGTATATAATAATGTTCGCGTATCGGTGCGCGGTAGTGTAGTGTCGGCGCGCGTTCGTGTCAGTGCACCGTGCACCGTGCAACAGTGTGAGTTGTAGTCGCGTTGTCCGCAGAGCGGCGGCGCCGGCAGGCTTCCTCCTCGCGGCGCGCGGACGTGTCGTCGCCGGCGTGTCTGCACACGGTGCCGCTGTGTCGCGCCACCGCCCCGCTCACCGCGCTCACCGCGCTCGTGCCGCTCACACCCGCGCACACGCGCACACGCGCACGCACACGCACACGACCCATCCGCAACAACACGCACAACACACACAACAGTAGACACACGCGGCGGCACGAGCGCGAGTGCGAGGTGGCCGGTGACGCGGTGTCGCTCGACGAACGCGACATACTGTTCGGCAACTGCAACGGGACGGTCAGCTCCGCCGCGCGGACCACGGTACGCGGCGCCGAGGAACTGCCCTACCGGCTGCCCGCGCTCGACGACCACAACGGGAACGATGGGGATGACGAGGGCGACGGGGACGGGGACGGCGACGGTGACGGTGATGACACTGTCAGTGTGTCGGCGCCCGCGCCCCCGTCCCGCGCCTCCACCACGCCCCGGCCACGTCCACCGCGACGCACCACGCCCGACGGCACCGACATCTACTACTGGTGCGATGTGCCGCACGACCATGGTGCGTCACATGCTCACAACACAGAAACATCCGCCTCTACTATGCTATCTGTGTAAACTTGCTTTATGCTAAATGCTTTATAATGTGACTCGACAGCCTTTGTGGCGCATAGCTGAAGCGAGAGGCCGCGGGTTCGATTCTCGCACTGAGACAAATGTTTGTGTGATCCACAAATATTTGTTTCGGCTTTGGGTGTGTTTTCTCCTCGGAGTGGTTGACGCCATACCATATTTTTTGTTACATGTGGTAAAGAGCATGTTGTGCCGGTCCCACTACGAGTGGGGTAAGGTCAGGTGGAATAAGTATTTGAGTTGATATTGACAGCCTAGAGTAGTCTAAGCACTTTCTTTCTTTCAAGAACTGTCATAACATGCAATTCCACTAGAACCCCACCACAAACTATTAAGTCCCAAGTGTCTGCTATCCTCTCGCTTTCCTTGCCCTAAAAGTCATACATCAATGCTAGAGAAATCATTGAGTATGTCCAAACCGGCTGTGTGTCATTTGCTAACGAATGACCCACATTCTCGTTTAACACCCTCCCCTTTGTTTGTAATTTAAAAAAAATAACATTATAACAAGCGCCGACCAAGAACTTGCTTATTTTTTAAAGTCGGTTAAAAATGATATAAATTGTATATTACAGAGTTAGACGACGGCGCGTACAATCCTCTATGGGCCATGCGCGGGTTCACCCAAACATTCCACCTGTGGAAGGAGGGCAAGCGCCAACAGTCGACCCCGCTCAACGCGTATCTCACTTACGTCACACTGCCGTGGTGGACCATCGCTAAAGGTAAACCAAAACAACTATGTTGTACTGGGTGTAAGAACGCATTCGAAAATTGAGACAGGGGGTATATACCATTACCAGGATACAGAGATACCATAAAAAAATTGCGAAGTTAATTAACTTACTTTTTGTTGGTGGTAGGATATATCATATCCGCCCGAATCGTGACCACCGTACATATGGTGTTGTAACCTGCCATAGTGCCCCACACACCTTGTGTGGATCGCATTCCAGGATCAGCCAGTGTATAGCCGGTTCTCCCGAGGGGCTTGCGGTCGACCCCAGATTATAAGAAGAACCACAAAACATAAATCGCTTAAATGTTTCATGCCTCATAGTGACATCTATTTACACGAACCGTAAACAATACGTGTTTTATCCATAGATGGCGTTGTCCGTCGCTAATTTATTTTCTATAAATTAATAAATTAGGGGTATTATATTAGTATCAAATACTTTCTAAAAATACTTTCGATTAGAAAAATCGCTCATGAGTTGCTCGGGATTCGGATTTGTGCCCGGTATGGCGTAAGGCTCGCCTATTATTACATCATGAGATGGAAATAAGCGAACCATGGGAGCAGTATCGGTTACACCTCTGCCTATCTCTTTGTGTGTCCTTATTGATCAATGATCAATAAGGACACACAATAATAATTAGCCCTTTATTATACACGCCCCACTGCTGGGCACGGGCATCCTCTACTGAATAAGAGGGGGGAGAGCTTAGTGCACCACCTTGGCCTGATGCGGGTTGGTAGACTTCACATACCTTCGAAATTCTTATCGAGAATTACTCAGGTATGCAGATTTCCTCACGATGTTTCCTTCATCGTTAAACCCAACAAAAATTATCATTTTTTATGCACCTAATATAGACAATCAGAGGTGCATGCTCTTGGGGCTGATTTTGAACCTGCGACTTTCGTCTCGACCACCCAAATTACTCCCCGCTGAGCTATCGCTGCTTATAGTTAATGGAAGTTATGTATTGTTTGCAGATATACTAGACCATCGCGAGGAGCCGATATTAACTTTCTGAACGACGACGTTGCCACACGAATACGGACACGATAGTCTTGCCAGCGTTATATATACATGTCTACCAGGTATACGTAGAGGTAATATAGTTATGTGCAATAAGACCCTCATCAAACACCTTAAACACTCTTTATATAATATTTTATAGGTTCTCCTGACAGTTTCAACTTGTGTAAGCTTTTTTTCAGGCTGTATATCGTCGATGAAGTACCAATACCTCCTAAGTGTTGAGAATCTAATTTTACACCAGACTGTTTAAAATAAGGTTTTATTTTACAAAAATTCTTTTAAATAAGGTTTTATTTATTTTGATCAACTATTGATAGTATATAGTTTCCAATACATTATTACATACATTTCCTTTTTATTAGTTACTAAGGGATGTGGTTTATGTTTACGTCTATTGAAATAAAAAAGGAATTTTGGACTAAATTGTCAGCTAGGAGGTATTGGTACTTCATCGACGATATATTATTATGTGACACAAATACTGTACAATATTTGCGATAATCCAGTAGCATTCAAGTGATTGAAATTTTATTTTTATTTATTCTGATAATAGTAACCACTCTATGTGTATTTCGCGGTGTACTCCATGGAGATGTGTCAGAGAGGAGGGTTTTACAACCCTTAGTCTTTACTTGATGTGGTCAAGATGTACGGCGAATGAAAACTCTCAATAATAACGACACAGGGTTACCACTTTATCGTTTATTCACTCTTTTAATTTACTACCGGCTCGGAGGTACAATCTTAGGTGGGAAAAAGAGCCGGCGACAGAAAAACCACCCGTTACAGTGCTGAGGATACTTTAACACTTTGAACCGAAACACTTCGCGGTTATAAATCACGTTATTTGCGGTCAACTAGTTATTAAGATTGACACTGTACTCAAATGACTCTAGTCTGCCATAATTTTAGCAGTTCCCGACTGTTACGACTCGCGGACGGAACTCAACTGATCTTGAAATGACAAGACGCCACTTTATATAGAGGGATTTTCATTATCCCTACTTCGAAAGTAGAATTACTGGGTAAACAACGCAAACCACCCTCAAATTATCAATATGAGTGGCGGTACCGACAATTGACGTAGAATAACGTTATTTCAATAGATCAATTCAGTGTCCGTACTTTTCATGCTCCGACACGGCCATTCTGCAGGTGGGCGCGTGCTCTGCGCCTGCCTCGTCTTCTTCATGCCACGACACGGGCGTGCTCTGGGCCTGCCTCATTGCTTCTCGTAGATTGTTATAGATTCACGTAGCTTTTTGTTGGATCTCGTCGATTCTCGTCGGATCTCGTCGATTCTCGTCGGATCTCGTCGATTCTCGTCGGATCTCGTCGATTCTCGTCGATTCTCGTCGGATCTCGTCGATTCTCGTCGGATCTCGTCGATTCTCGTCGGATCTCGTCGATTCTCGTCGGATCTCGTCGGATCTCGTCGGATCTCGTCAGATCTCGTCGATTCTCGTCGATTCTCGTCGATTCTCGTCGGATCTCGTCGATTCTCGTCGGATCTGAAAGAAGAGAAATATCTCCTTTCAAGTAGGTATCAGTAAGCAACCAATGTTGCTTATTTTTATAAAGTTATTGTTACAACAGTACACAAAGATATCCTAAGTGAACTGCCTTATTAATTTATAATCTGTGGTGAATACATGTTTATCCATAGTTCCATAAGGCGTCCCCACGGTATCTCAGGGTTCACATATGGATACATCAAGGATCCGTGGTTAGCTCAAGGGTAACTCATGGTATAGCTCAGAGGTACCACTCTAGACATTTTATAGGGTTCTCGTAGAGTAATAATCTGTGGTGAATACATGTCTACCCATAGTTCCACAAGGCGTCCCCATGGTATCTCAGGGTTCACATATGGATACATCAAGGATCCGTGGTTAGCTCAAGGGTAACTCATGGTATAGCTCAGAGGTACCACTCTCCAGACATAGGGTTCTCGTAGATTGTTATTTACTGTCGTGGTTCTGAGCGGTCTTGTACGCCGTGGTCCACGCAGTTTATACGTTTTATATTCTGTTGTTAAATGCAAATGTCTCCACGCATCCTTGCATTTTTAATTTTATTTCTCGTAGACAGGGATGATGGTGCGGTGCTAAGCGGTCTTGTACGCCGTGGTCCACACGGGTTCTAAAGGATTGGGAAAGGACGATGCTGTGGCCTAGGTCTTTATTTGACCGTGGTCCACAGAGGCTCTGAAATATCTCGTAATTAAGGATGATGCTGTGGCCTGGGCGGTCCTGTACGCCGTGGTCCACAGAGGCTCTAAAGGAAATGGGAAGGACGATGCTGTGGCCTAGGCCTTTATTTGACCGTGGTCCACAGAGGCTCTGAAAACAAATCCTAATAACATTTTGGCTTATCACCATAAGCATACAATGATTTCAACATATTGTTCAGTTATTATCTAGTAAACTTATCAGAATTTCTAGTGACTAGGCACAGTAATAAGTAGAAAGGAGCTGATCAGATTATTTCAACATCGACTAGCACGATTGCTCGGCTCGTTCCTGATTATTGGTTTGTATGTTGATACCAGAAATGACCAGACTAGGAAATTCAATTACAGTCAAGACGAATTTTTTTTTTTTTTTTCTTTTCTTTTTCTTTTTTTTTTTTCTTTCGGTTAATGTTTGATTTGCTTTGTTCCGGCCATTCTGCAAGACCACGCGTGCTCAGTGTGGTACTTTGCACCGGCAACTCGGCTCGCGGGCCGCTACTAGGGTCGAGGTTTTAGTAAAGAATTTAGCGTGAATATTGGAATTGTTAATAAATATGGGGTAGGTAATTATTCATTTACATTTCTGAACACCATCAAATCCAGGAATGCAATGATTTTAAACTGAATCAATTTTTGTATGGCACCGGACTGCCGGACCATGGATCAACGTGATAATCCAACTCATTACATTGTAATATCACTTTCTTGTATGGCACTGGACTGCCGGACTATGGTTCACTGTGATGATCCAACTCATCACATTGTAAATTGGAATAGACTCACCAAATCACTCGTAGACAGTTGCAATTCCTCGGGCGTGATTAATGGATAGGCTGTGGGGCCCATCCCGGCTTCTGATTTCGCGGTGTACTCCATGGAGATGTGTCAGAGAGGAGGGTTTTACAACCCTTAGTCTTTACTTGATGTGGTCAAGATGTACGGCGAATGAAAACTCTCAATAATAACGACACAGGGTTACCACTTTATCGTTTATTCACTCTTTTAATTTACTACCGGCTCGGAGGTACAATCTTAGGTGGGAAAAAGAGCCGGCGACAGAAAAACCACCCGTTACAGTGCTGAGGATACTTTAACACTTTGAACCGAAACACTTCGCGGTTATAAATCACGTTATTTGCGGTCAACTAGTTATTAAGATTGACACTGTACTCAAATGACTCTAGTCTGCCATAATTTTAGCAGTTCCCGACTGTTACGACTCGCGGACGGAACTCAACTGATCTTGAAATGACAAGACGCCACTTTATATAGAGGGATTTTCATTATCCCTACTTCGAAAGTAGAATTACTGGGTAAACAACGCAAACCACCCTCAAATTATCAATATGAGTGGCGGTACCGACAATTGACGTAGAATAACGTTATTTCAATAGATCAATTCAGTGTCCGTACTTTTCATGCTCCGACATGTAATAATGCTTATATTTTATTGAGGTTATGTATGGATCGAATTAAACCAATAACAAAAAGCATAATTAAAGTCTGAACGTTGTTTTTGCTTAAGATAAGGACGTGGATGTGTTAATTTATCTATAAATGTTAATGGTATAAAGAGTTACGTCACAAAATAAGTTGTCTATGGAACCATGTTTAAACGATTCAAAATGGATAGTTTTGTGATGAGGGTCTGCCATTGCCTTACGATTAATATTATACAATGTATTTATTTTATTCTTGAGTTATTAACGCCTTGTTTCTCAAAGCCTGATCAAACTACATTCAACTAACAGACCTTTGATTTTGACAGTGCTGTCAAATCAATTTGAGTTTCTGAAACGTTAATTATTGAAAAAAAATATTATTCTATGATTTAATTTGTGAAAAATCGCTTGTTAGTAATTGATACACCATTCAAAGACAGAATTAACTATTGTATCTTCCAGCAACTCAAAATACGTTTGACATACGAAGTTTTAATATTAGTTTGTAAGCCATGTTAATTATAATGTCAAATCATAAGCGTTGACCACGCTTTTAGAAACTCAACTGTAACTTGACATGAGATTTGACAGGTGATTTCAGAAACCGTAATTCGCATAAAACGAACATTGCAATAACGCATAACTTTAATCATAGTACTGTATAACTATATATAAAATAAATACAACGTATGTAAACAAGATGGTGGCTATCGTGTATTGTGCAACATCATTTCTAGTCCCGTGTATTTATAAGTGATTCAGGTAAAAGTGAGAAAACACTACACATACGATTTTAAGTAAGTATGTACTTAAATTTATGTGATTTACTGTCGAAGTCATCCATAACATTAATAATATGGTTTAAATGTTTAGCTCATACGTATTTTGTCAACAAAGATTTTTTTATTATATTATTTTATTAATTTTGATTAAAATAAATTATTGTTTCCAACAATTACAGAAATAAATAATAATATCGTCGGCACGTTTTTTTTTTCAAATTGGTAGTATTGTGAAAAGTAATATAATCTGGTCTCAAAATGTAATGTGGAATACCATCGTGCCTGTAGTCTTACAAACACTTCCAATTAGATACATTTTTTCCATTATAATTTCGTATTACAAACATTTAATTCCAGTCTGTCAAGTGTTTGAGGATTGGTCACATGTCACGTCTATCACGTGATTGGTCGTGTGATGATGTCGTATGATATGACTATTCACGTGATACCATACCGTGATGACATAGGTCAGTAATCAATCTGTAGTGTCAATTTGTAATTCAGTTCCATGCCACATGAAAATAACGAATTCCATAAAAAGAAAAAGTCGCTGCTCATACTGCAGAATTGGTGATAGATAAAACGGTTCATATGTGCACATCGTGTTATGCGCACATAATATGTTTTGTATACATCTGTAAGGTCTGTGATGATGGTTGTGATGCGCCACTGTCTACAAATAAAACCTACATATTTACAAGCTCCGTAAATAAAGGAACACATGCACAAATGAACCGATCTATGTTATTGAAACATATAATTTGTACATATCATGATACGAAATGACAGAGAACAACAATTTGGAAGTATTTCTAAAAAACGGATTTGAAAACTGATCTTTATATTGATCTCATTAATTAATTTATTTATAAAACCATTCCAACACTAGTTAGGGCAACCAATTAATATGTTTAGGATATAAGGGTCGGTTGATATTATTTATATACGTAATGATAGAATTCTGTATCGGTTACTTGTGCATATACTCTTAGTATTGTCATTATTTGGAACTAGTTATGCATAAAGGTACCAACCCACAGCAAGGTTAAATTGAGATACTGATTTTGTTTTATTTATTTATTTAACATTTCATATACATGGCATATAAAAACGGACTTAATGCTTAATAAATAATTTTACTAGATTTAATAATTTAAAGTAATTTCGTCTCGTAGTTTTTTGGAAAATCGGACATGAAATATATTCAATATACGATTTACAAAAAAATACGTTATTCATTCATATAAATTTGTTATTTTAGCAAAACAAAATCGGTATAGGATATGAAGTAGAGTCGGAATTGATTATAATTACAATGAAATATTATCTACTTACTTTAAATAAAAAAATAACTATGATTGCCTCCGTGGTAGACCGATGCTTAAAAGAAGTTTTGTAAAGGAATCGGTCAAGATGTTTTTTTTAGTAAAAATGAATATTAAAACCACTTCTTACTTCCATATCTTACTATGTGTGCGTGACATGTTTGTACAGACACAATGAGTGTGTGTCTCTCTATTGATTTTATTGAATAATTGCTGATGGGATATTGTCACACAAGTCAAAACTCCATATCTACAAACTCAAACACACATAGTAAGGCGTGAAAAACGAACCAATGATGTTTTACAATTGAACGTAGTTACGCAAAAGGGATCCAACCCTCAGCAAGTTCAAATGGAGATACAG
The DNA here is from genome assembly GCA_949126905.1 of Amorpha juglandis. Lineage (NCBI taxonomy): Eukaryota > Metazoa > Arthropoda > Insecta > Lepidoptera > Sphingidae > Amorpha > Amorpha juglandis. The sequence goes on along the minus strand of OX421371.1, from coordinate 17,761,634 downwards.
TAATACCCCGACTTACGCTACCCCGTTTTACGCGAATTCGGAGATACGCGGTTATTCTTTTTGATGGCCGCGCGCGTCAGCTCTCCTATTCCGCCATGTTAGTGGTCCGTTTACGACAGGTTCGAACGTGTTCCGCGTTGTATTGTTTTACGTACGTTGTGTTTTATTGATAACCTCAAATTATGTCACTCAAAAGTGCATGCAAACTTGCACCCCGACTTACGCGAATTCTATACTGTACTGATTTTGTTTTACTAAATTCAATAATTTTAACTAATTTTATCTTGTAGTGTTTTAGAACATCGGGCATGAGATATATATATATTCCATGTACGATTTTGCGAAAAATTGCGGTATTAAAATCGATTTAACCTGATGAATTTAGCAAAACAAACTCAGTATCTCCATTCGAATTTGCTGTGGGTTGGATCCTTTTTGCGTAACTACGCCCAATTAACTGTGGAAATTTAAGGTTAGGTTTTTAATGGAATATGAATATTACAACTAATTTCGCCTGTACAATAGACAGTCACAAATAATTTAAGCGTATATTTTCTAGTCATTAGTTAGGCCTAAAAAATGTAAACATATACCCAATGAGGTAATAAGTAATAACATGTAATTCCAACAGTGCAAGTTACAACAGATGTTAGTTATTTTTGTATGTTGTGTTCTCTTAGGTACCTCTGATGTTGAACTATTGCAATAACCACACGAGTATGTAACTATAACACCACAGAGACGCCATTTCTTAAAATTCTATTATTCCTCAGTCAAATAACATGATTTCCATACCCTTTTGTTTTAACGTGATTATTGCAATGTAGAATAATAAATAATGTTCACTTGATATTGTCATGATTGTTTCATATTTGTATGATTTGACTGAATATAATTATTGCAACCCACTTGTATTTGTTTCTTTCTTTTTTGTCTTTTACCTCTAAGTGCATACACGGATCACTTGAACCAATCGCGGTCATTCTGGGCGTCAAAGAATAAAGTTTGATAAGACAGGCCACTGATGATATAGGCCAGACAATGAGCAAGTGGGTCACCTGATGGTAAATGACACACACAATACTAGGGGCATTGTAACGGGCTGACCTTAAAGGGATTGGGAAAGGGAGTGGGAGTTGAGCCTCCGGATATCTTACGGTACGACACGCAACACCAAGCTGCCACTCCACGTCGGTTTTCTGTGAGTGGTAACGCCCGGACGAGCCGGCCCACGCATACTTTGTATGTGTACTTCGTGTGCCGCGATTAAGCACAACATTCAGTGCAACACCAAAATTTATGCGCACTGATAACATCAGTCTACATAGTATAACATTGAGTACGCTTGGTTTCTTTAAAGATAGACATGTGTCTAATATCGACTGCTACGGTGGTGCAGAGTAGCCAGCTGTGAAGCTAGAGGTCGCGGGATCATTCCCATACCATGGCAATTGTTTGTGTGATACACAAATTTTTGTTTCGGCTCTGGGTGTATTCTCCCCAGAGGGGTTAGCGTCAGGCAGGCGGCCGATCGAAAAAGCTGTGTGTTTGACAGAGGTTCTAATTAATTCAGTGGAACACCTCACTACCCGAGTTTAATACTTGTAACATGTTAGAAAAGGACACCATAATATCCATATATTATGGTGTCCTTTTCTATATTGTATACATGAAGCTGACAGTCTCTTCACACATGCTTCAATGGTATATAATATAGCAGATGTTGCAGTCATATCTGACATCTAAACCAACTGTACTGAGTACCGACTACCGAATACAAGCATGTCGCTGTTCGTTTGTAATGTAATTAATTACATTGTGTAAGACATCCTCGTTGTGTGCAGGCCCGCATTTAGAACTCTCATATGATACTGTTTACGCATTAGTTAACATTTTAATATACCACGATGTCTATCCTCCTACAAAACGAAGGGTGTTTTATGTTTATGGAAGTGTGTAAGATATGTGTCAGTGGTATCGTAGGGCCTAATTGACCGATTTGAATGCCGTATTTATGTCGAAAGCTGGTTTCGAAATAGTTCTCAACATTATTTAAAAGTTACAACTGTTTTTCTATTTCGCGTCGGGGGTTTTACGATTAGGTTATGTAATAATATTTAATTAGACAACATTTTATTGAAATAAAACGTATTTTAACGGTTTTTATTGCGGTTTTTTATTTTATTTTGGTCCCGACGTTTCTAGGCTTCTAGGCTTTTCAGCCTTCGTGGTTACAGGGTAGACTCCAGTGGTGAAGATTTTATTAGGTACAGATGTAGAGAACGCCCCTCGCTGATCGACATATTTGGACTGCACGGCACTTATCAATTGGTAGAGTTACTCAGTTTGTCTATTCAGGATATAATTAAAGTAGCTAATTATTTCTTAGAGAAATAATTTCTCGAACAATACAGTAGTCATTTAGAATTTAAAGGCAATTTGAAAACTGCTAAATTTGCATAGTCACGATAAAATTATGAGTACGGAATACTTCTCAGGAGTTTTTTGTGCTTACTGGAGGCACAGCCCCCGTCAGTTTTTGGAGGTCCCTGGTTCCGTTCCTGGTGGTTCTATCCCGGCCCGTAGGCGTGAGCGGTTGGCACGCGCCCGGATGTCCTCACTTGTGGACGGGCGCTGTCGTCGCGCTCACTGTCCGCCTCATTACCGCCTCGCACCGGACCGCGGGAGGTGAGTGCACTTATTAACTCATCCCAATTATTTAACATACCATGCAATGCATTAAAAATGCACAATGTTGTCTCTTGTCATTTGTGCAAGACTTGTGTTCGCGTTTGTACTGGCTTGTTTAGTTTAGTACAAGTGGATTTGAGTGTACATCCAAGATTAGGTATCCAGTATCATGTTCCTTAGTGCTAATTATTAACTTTTAACTATTGATTAGTAACTTGAAGTGAAAATTATAAAACTTATAATGTGACTCCGTTTATTTTATTCAAAAGGTACTTGTTATAAAAATACGTACGATTTAATATTGAGTATAAAATTTAATTATAATAGTGGCTGTTGCTAATTTTTTTGGAGGTTACGTAGTAAAATTCCCTAAACAAAAATTCATTTAAAATACGGCCCTTTAACAAATTACAATTACAAAGAGTAGGTAGGTACTCGTGTACATTAAAGAGGTGAAAGCGAAAAATAACTTAACAAAGCCTAAGCTTGCGCATAAAGTCTGATGAAATTTAAATTCATAATAAATTTGTCTTACATTAATAAAACATTATAAGTATTTTTATAGTTAGTATTTGATAATTCCTCAGAGACGTAAATTAAGATTTCTGTATCCAGTAACGCAGCAACAACTGGCTCTGAGTGTGAAAATAATCGAATTCTAAGAAATTACCTAATCGCAAAGTTAGTTGACGTTTATAAATGTAGTAGTTAGCAGTAGGTGTTTGATTATTTAATTTGACGAAAAAATAACTAAGAATAATTTTCCATTCGTACTTCTTCCCTCGCATGGTGAAGGTACCTCGAACTCCCGGTTAACTCATTAGTGAACATGACGCCAGACTCCAGAGCATTGTGAAACGGTGACGTAACTGTACATAAAACCTAAACTTAGCCGTAGTGTGCGTCGCGGCCGCGCGGCCGGTGCCACTCACCCAGTTACGGCGGCCCACTTTAGGCCATCACAATAACGCGCCCTGCATCATCCCCCGTCCCGCCCCGACGCGCCGCGCCGCGCCCTTGACCTCGAGTGTGACGTTACCGTTCTAGACGAGCCCCCGACATTTGAGCCCAGAAATTAATTCCCTTTTCAATTATGACCGTATGTGTTTGAACTTTGAAGATTAATAAAACAAATCTTTCTCATACGTAATAAGTGAGTTGTTATTGAGATACGAAACGAGCTTTTTCCGCCGATTTTATGATTTCTGTGGTCTTGTGGGCACTCATACCATCAGGTGAGCAAAGAACAATAGGGGGAAAAAACACACTCCCTATTGTACCACCAAGTCGTGTAAAGGGGAATGAATAACGCGGTGATACAAAAGAGAATTTCAATCACATCTACATTTTTTATTGACCTGTAGAGGAGCAAGGCCGTCTGATGGTAAAGCGGTCATCGCCGCTCATGGATATCGGCAATACCAGGGGTACAGCCAAGCCTCTACCTACCGTTGGAGGAATACACTTTTTAAGCCTTGTTTAAAGAACATGACATAGCGCTCGAGAAAACCCGAGGGACATCTGCATTCCTTACTGTGCCAGCAACATGTTTAACCTGTATTCTTATTTTTTATAATATTCCAAAGCTACATTGGATACTCGAAGCTTATTTCTACAAAGTTTGCACAGCATCATGATAATTCGCTTTTAAAATATCACTTGTTCGTCCGGCTTATGTTTTGATTATGTCATACTCTTTACGCAGAACAGATGAATGCATATGTGTTCCTGATGACGGCATTTATATCGGACGAGCAGGAAATAATTCAAATATTAATATAATTATCTTATGGATTGTATGATTCTTGTTGATATAAAAGCAAATATAATAATAAAATTCAATTCAAATGACTTGTTATCATAAAACTACTCATACACTATATCGACCCTAAAATATTCAACAATTCTGGACTTTTACATAAAAATTGAAATGAATTACAATTTAAATAAAAAGTCAACAAAATAGATGTAGTATAATTGCCTAGTGTATTTTGATGATGCTATGCTATGTATTTCCAAGGTGGTAGGTCCCTCGTATCCGAGAAGCCGTCTGGGTTGGTACCACCGCTTTGTCTATTTCTGCTGCCAAGCAACACTGTATAAGCACTTTTGTGTTTCGGTTTGAAGGACATTGAAGCCAGTGAAATTACTGATGAATCGTTTTGGTTTCAAGTTTGAGGTGTTTCACAATAGAGATACAGAATTTACTCTTCAGGATTTTTGCATTACCTAATAATATCGCATTTATCAGAATTACTTTACCAAATGATAACTTAACCCAGTTGCAAGTTTATATAATCGGCTATTATCTATTCCGCCGATGCAATAACAGATCGCACAGTTATTCATACGATCCTGTCTGAACATGTGGAATATTATTACTTACTTGATGGATGCGGGAGTCAACATTAATACATGTAATACATACATAATAAGAGGGGGGGGATCCGATATTCTTGTACCCGATTGGATAGCGACCACTGTACACATGGTGAAAAACCCGTCACAGTGGCTTACTCCGGTGAGTCGCGTTCCGGAGTCGGCAAGTGTGTAACCAATAACTTCATCATCATCATCCACTGGACGTCCACTGCTGAACATGGGCCTCCCCAAAAGATTTCCAGACCGACGTCCGAAGCGGCCTGCATCCAGCGACTTCCTGTGACCTTTATCAAGTCGTCTAGCTTGTAGGAGGACGTCCAATGCTGCGCTGCCAATAACTTCAGGCCGGCATAATTCTGGTGACCGTCGAAGAACGCAATGTCCCTTGACGGTGGATATTAAATTTGTACTGCCGTCTACTTCACACCAGGTCCAGTGTAGTCACATTGCCGTGCCAGGATAACAAAATAATTAGTTTATAACGCCTATGAATCGATTTTAATACGGTCCTCTTCGTTGACCGGCAGTTTCATCGGCGTTTTACGTTACAACGGTAACCAAAACTGAGAATTTTTGGTGAGCCTTTATCAACGGGCTTACGATAGTAGCTATAGCTCAATGGGAGTAGTACAGATTATCGTGACGGAAATACCAGGTTCAAAACTAGCCCTATGATTTGCGCCTCTGATTTTTTAAGTTACATGTGTATTCATTGTTAAGAATTAATTTAAATAAAATAAATAAAAATAAAATAAAAATTATCGGTTGCTCTAACCGTCAAGGAAACATCTGAGAAGACCTACATAACAATTTCGAAAATATGTGAATTCTGGCGATCCTCATTAAGCCAGCGTCCTGGACTAAGATCTAACCTCTCTCATTCAGTAGAGAAGGGCCGTGCCCAGCTGTGGGGGGGGACATAATACAAGGCTAATATTATTGTTAGTATCTTATAAGAGCCGCCGCACTGTTCGAATTAACTTAAATATAGTAAAAATTGGTTCTTATATAACCTAGGACTTATATTTAGAGATAATTAACCTTTGGTTTAATTAGCAGCTTATTATAATCTACACAGCTTCCTTCAACTTAGGTTTACGGTCTTAATAATATTTTAAAAACAAATCGCTCGTATGATTTGGGCCGCGCTCGATTGACCTGAGACATTTAACCCTTTATCTGCAGGCCGAGGCCTGATAACGCGCACATTCTGCGACCGACGCACCAGCGAAGCGGTGGTGAGATTCCATTTAATACCATTATTTAAGTTAAGAAAATTCTAGTCCATTAGTCAGGTTTAATTCAGTCTATTTGAAGCTATCCCAGTATTCAAAGATTGTTCGTTGTTGAATTCATAAAGTGTTTCAATAATGATCAATGAATTTTACCACAAATATTTCTCTCAATTTTAGTCGGATGGTCTTGACTCAGGCCTTCTCTCGCTGTATTGTGTCTTATTCATTACCTTTCTCTTTAAAAGTTCTGTTTCAAAGTAGCTATTTTATCAGCAGCAGTCGTAGTCAATCACAATGGGTGTAATGAAGCTGGTGGCACTGTGGTGCCTGGTGGCGGCTGCCTTGGGCTGTGATCTGAACCCAGGAGCCGGGAGCTCACCCAAGTCACCGGGAGACAACTTCTACCGCCTCATCATCAACGGAGATGTGGAGCGGTACGCGCCCGGGGAGAGATATGTTGGTTCGTTGTATTTCTTTGATTCTTGATAACATTCTTAGTGAAGTAAGAAAGTGTTCCACAAGATATCCGATGAAATTGTATGAAATGAAGGACAAATCGGTGGACATTTTATTTGATTCTAAATTAATAGCTATAATATCCGTCACTAATTCAATCCAATTCAATTCCTGATTTGATGGCCTTTGGGGTCATGCCTAATTGAAAGATGGTACAGGCTATTTGCTGTTTCTCTACCCCACCTTCTTGCTACGCCTATGGCAGGAAAAAACGCTAAGAATAGTACATGTTATACCAACCCTAATAGTAGTTATAGCTAGAAGCATAATATTTACTTAAATTTCATTCAAAATTAAATAAAACAAAATAATAACGCGACAAAGTGTTCGAACCAGCATGGAACGAGATAGTGCGTCTGCGCGAGCGCGACCAACAACGACATTAACTTGAATTGATAAAGTACGATAAACTTACAATGAACTGGTAAGAAAAACTGATATAATTGCAAGCAAAATACGATGTATTTGGTAATTCCAATAATATAATTTATCAATATTTGTTGTAAACTAGTTTTTGTAAGCGTAGATTTAATCTATTAACAACAATCTTGATTGTGTTTGTCTAAAACGATGTTCAGAATATTATATTACTTACTTGTTATTGCTTTACATATTTTATGTATTTTGTATTGAGCAGAACATACATAATGTCGCAAGTCGTACAGATGTTCATAATCCCATTGGCATTGGTAACAACTCGTATATATTTTGAGTATTTACGGGAAACGAATAATTTTCTCATAATAAAATAACATAAGTGTCACTTGCGTCCCTCCCCTCCCCTATGCACTAGGTGGAGGAAATACATGAAGAGTTTTCCTAAATCGGACTCGCATTGTAACGTAAGATACATATTAAGTTTTTTTATCTTATTTGATTGAATGACGAGACGACCCAAGCGCTCGGCTGATGGTAAGTGCAACGCCTGTCCATAAAAAGAAGCAAAACTGTACGTGTACTGTCGCTGTACACGTGTGTCTTTCGAATAGAGTGCAACAAATATAATTGCCTAACCTGGTTATCGAACCTCGCCAGTTTCAAACACCAATTAATGACAACGCTGTCACTAAACCAAATGTTAATGTTATACAAAGTTACCACACAAAGATGCAGAGCATTCGTATTATGATCTATTAAACACTAAATGCCTAACTTCTCTCATTGGTATATTGGTCTAGCATTTAGACAGTGTTTAATTAATATAATGTGTTACAGTGACCCTGGTCGGCTCTCGAACCCACGACGTGGTGCAGCAATTTATCAGGTTCAAGATAACGCTGGATCCCCTGAACCCCGCGACGCCAAGAAAACCCAGCAAGCAAGGCCTGTTCCAACTGTTCGCCGACACTCTTACCACTTTCGATGAGGAATGCACCAACTCCGTGGTGGAGGCCGACGATCTGCCGAAGACTGAGGTGCAGGTTATGTGGAAAGCTCCACCAGCGGGTTCTGGATGTGTGCTCTTGAAGTGAGTTATATATAGGCATTATTTTATTTGGCATTTTTATATTAAATAACGTTAGTGTTGATTCTGTTTTTTGACTAACCTAATAATGAACTAATTACACTTTAGTGCAGTTTTAGTTCAGAGTGTGAATCCTATGTCAGTCATGTCAAACTATAATAACTATTTAACAAACTGGCATGAAAAACAGTTCTATATCTTCCCCTTTTTTCGTCAGTAAAAAATTAGGTTTAGAGGAAGGCAAGAAGCTACGTATACTTTTCTATGATTAATATTATACTTAAAGAGTCACCGTGTCAAATAGATACTAACTGGTGGGTGTTTATTTAAAAAGTATACGCATACTTTGTTTTATTTATTAGAATGAAGAGACAAGTAACTGATATAATGGGTAGTATATGGGTACGTTACGTCTATTAATAAAATACCTTTAAATACGTTAATATTTTGGTGCGGCAAAAGAAAAACTTTTCTAGTGTTGAAAAATTTACAAATTAGAAACGAATAATCAAATGTAAACTTATACTTTGATTACCCATTGACCGTTTGTTTTTAGCAGCGGTTGCAATAAATTATTTCATTTTCATTTCAGTTCATTTGACAACAACGACGTCCACGACACATTTATTAAGACACGTCTGAAATAAATTGTGTGATAAATCTTTATAATAACCATTTTTAAAATACATATTTATTTCAGAGCGATGGTGTATGAGAACGCTACCAGATGGTTCGCTGAAGACGGCCAGCTCACTAAACGTATTTGCGAGGATACATCGCTGTCAGCCCCTGATTGCTGCGCGTGTGATGATGCTAAGTACAAGGTGTACTATCGTTCAAATAACATCCATATTATACGAATGTTAATAAAAAAAACAGTTTTCTTTGTAAGTGGTAAAGTCACACTGTAGAAAATGGCCCGACTTGACCGGGACAGTACCACTGTCTCACAGAAAATCGACGTGAAATGCCAACTTGATGTTGCGTATCAATGAGTGCGATTTCTGAATGTCCAGTATCTCGTCTCCCTGCCGGTCCTATAAAATCGTCAGTCCTATGAATCCGTCTGATATTGTGTATATTCATGGGCGGTGGAAATAACTTACCATCAGGTGCCCCACTTGCTCATTTGTAGGCGTCTGTTATAAAAATACCGTTTGTATCATAAACTATTAACCCGACTTTAACAAAGGTTGCTTTGCTACACCAGTATTGTACAGGGCCCACATTTTTCAGAATGCATCTAGTTTTATAATAATTCAGTTGAAGACAAACTAAATTTGTAGTAAACGTGTGATTTATATTTTTTTTTCTGCCCAGATGGTGTTCGAAGGCCTCTGGTCACCACAGACCCACCCGAAAAACTTCCCGACACAGGCTCTATGGCTGACTCACTTCTCTGACGTTATCGGCGCTTCTCACCCCAAGAACTTCTCCTTCTGGGGCGAGGGACAGATCGCTACTGATGGATTCAGGTTTGATTTCAAATTTATGCCAAAAAAATTTTATAGTTCTATTTGTATTTATTGAAAATATAGTTTTAAAGCTCTGTTGAATCTTGGTCAATATATGTTCATTGCACAAAATATAAGCGAGTAATCTCTTATTACTAAGCCTACGTTGTATGTCTGTCTATCTGTTCTACTTATAAAGAGCTGCACTTTTTTACTACAATAGGTGGCCAGTTGAAATAGTCACAGAATATGTATTACTATAACGGATATTCGAATAAGTCATAAAAAAAGATAAAATTTTAGGTTCAGGATACGGATCATTTGGTATTTTTTCACATGGTACGTTTTTTTCAAGAATCATAATGATCTTCATATAAATGAAAATGACATGATAATAAACTGTTTGATAGGTCTCTAGCCGAATGGGGCTCAGTAGGCCTCCAAGAGAGGGAGCTCCGTCAGCAGGGCGGCCTGCTGCGGTCCATCGTGAAGGCGCAGGGACTCTGGTACCCGAAGGTGAACACCAACACTAGCGCCGGCTTCACAGTCGACAGGAAGAGGCATTTGATCTCTCTCGCTTCTATGTTTGGTAAGAATTGGTAATGTAAAAACAAAACTCACCGAATTGAGAGCCTCCTTCTTTTTAAATTCGGTAAAAATGCACAAATCATTTAGCCAGTAGTTTCGAGAGAGAAATTGCAAAACTAAACTATATTTTATGGTTATACTTAAGCCCTGAAGTCGGATATAATTTATAAAAACCGATTTTGTACTAACGCACCACCAGTATATATGGTGAAAAACCCACCATAGTGGCTCGTTTCTAGTCGTTCGTGGGCCAGCCAGGGTACCTATATGTAGTAACTTCATGTCTCTCTCTCTCTCTCTCTCTCTCTCTCTCTCTCAATGTCGACATTATATTTGGAATGCGTTGTACTAACCATTAAGTCCAGTATAGTCGTTATGCTATGCTAGTTTAAAATACATTATGCGAGAAAGCTGAAAACTAAATACTGCGGCTGCAACTAAGATTTTTGCACTACACTCAATGGTAAGTGCAGTGCAGTCCAAAAAAGGGACCACCCACAAATAATGAGTTTATCAGTGGTCACCAGAATCATGCTGCCTTGTATAAATATTTCTTGCAAATCGAAGGACCTGCGACAGGACAGACGGATGACCGATGCAGGCACAAAGATATCAAGTCATCAAAGGCAGGCAGGCAAGGCATCAAGTCATGTCGTAAGCCCCACGGGAGAGCTGCATATACCCGGGCTGATCCTGGAACGCGATCCACACAAGGCGTGTGGGTCACTATGGCAGGTTTTAACATAATGTGTACGATGGTCGCTATCCGAGCGGATTTAAATATCCTACCACTCTTTTTATCATGTTTCGAATTTCTTCTTTGATGGTCTTATTTTCAGGTCCTTCTCCCGACTGGGTGGTGGGTGTCAGCGGGCTGGACCTGTGTCAGAAAGACTGTACCTGGGTGGAGTCCAAAGTTATAGATCTGCTTCCCTATGATGCTGGCACTGACAATGGCATCTCTTATATGGTAAGTGGAGCTTAGAAAAAGAGAAGAGACTTGCGATTCTTTTATTCACTTTTGGAAAAGTGTCTGTTGGCTTTAATGACCTAAATATTTTCGTGGTGATATAATATGCTATCTTTCACAGCCTTCAATGTACTTCCTGCCTTTAACCCACTTGCAGTGGGGTTGGCACAACATGTTTTTTAACACATGTTACAGAAAGATTTGGTCTGTAGTTTTAACGACTAATCTCGGGGCTGTAATCGAACTGCGTCACGGATTTTGTCTACAAAATATCAACATTCCAGTTATATTAAAAAAGGTCATACTTTCGTAATGACCTAAAGTTAACCGATCAATTTCGGGTGAATAGATGTACTTAATCGAATTGCTATCTTTAATATTTGAGTTCAAATTGCCTTACCAGCAATTTTGCTACATTAATAGCAGTTAAAGGTGACAATTAGGATGTCCAAATTGTAGGCCATACAGGTCACGTCAGACTGTCGTTTATTGACACGTGTAGCTTTTACATACGTTATGGGTATTTAAGGGAACATTGACATTGAAATGAATAGACTATTTCCACAAAAGGTCAATCCAGAAACTTTTGTACATTACACTCGCATAATTCATTGATATCAATGTCTGGACATTAAAATAGGCAATAACCCATGAGTTTGTTTCGGTATTTCTTCTCATAGCTAGCCACGAAATGCCGATGTAGATGTAAATATAATCTAGTTTAAAAAAGTATTGCCATGTAAAAGTTATATTTATGATCCAATTTACAGAATAAATGATTTGTATTTGGATTATGTGGTAGGTTAAACGGACGATCAAAGTACGCATTGATATATAACGGTGTTGAAACTGAGATTACACTCGCAATGACTTTTTATAGCAGAAACTTGCAAAGCAGTATGATGGTAATTGAGCTTAAACACCCACAAATAATACCGACCAATGATGGATGCGGTGCCGATCTTAAAGGAATTAGAATTATTATGGGGAGGAGTGATTTGAGCCTCTGGATATCTCGCTCACCCAACACAATAACAACAGTTTTGTCTATAGCATCAATGGGCCGTCTCGACCGGGTCGTTACCACTGTCTCACAGAAAACCTACATAACGTAGTGACTTGCTTCTGCGGTTTGTACGGTGAGTGACATATCTAGAGGCCCAAATCCCGCTGCCTTTCCCAATCCCTTGCCATTAAGGTCAATAACGAATCCAGATTCTTCTGGTACCTATTGTGGGCGTATATGGGCAGTGGAGATTACTTACTGTGATTATTTAGGTGAGATTACTTTCGTGACCCAGACGTAGGATGTTAAGTCACATAATGCCCAGTAATTTCACTGACTTTAATGTCCTTCAAACCGAAACACAACAGTGCTTAGACACTGCTGCTTGGCGCGAGAAATAAACAAAGCGGTGGTACCAACTCAAACAGTCTCACATACGAAAACCTACTACTTGGTAAATTTACATACATCATTATTTAATATCATCTAACAATAGAGTAAGAAAATTGATTGAATGTAGTGTTTCAATAATGAATAATGTATAGTTTCTACCGTACTTAATTGGGCAAGTTAATTGGCAAGTTAATCGGCCTATCCAATTAACTTTAATGTTTAATCAGTAATTTTTACGATTTGATTATTCATAACTAGTTAATGCTCCAATCTATGGTTTGGAATACCCCTCTACTGATTACAGAAATACTATGAATATCTGAGAAATAATTGGATTAAAAAAAATTATGTTTAATTAGAGTTAATTGACTTCATTTATTGATTTCGTGAGTTTTGTAAAAACTAAACAAAATTAAAATTGTATCAACTATGTAGTTTAAGTTAAAGTATTGTGGATATTTATTTATTTGATCGATATTTATTTGTTTACAACTCTAGAATACAATATTCGTAGACAGTGCTACACCTGGCTACACTTACCATCAGGTGTAGCGTAATCGCTTTGTCGACCTAGAAAAAAAAATGCCACAGAAATTCCGTAAAAGAGTCATAAAACACACGCAAACAAATAATGAGTCAATATTATCGATACAAACAAACGAAACAACGCACTAATGGTACATAAAACATGGTCACTGCGAAGTTTTTCAGTGGTAGAGCTACGCTATAGACGCTGCTTGATTAATGCAGCTAATATAACAGGCTCGAACGGCTTAGTACCACTGTCTTATAAAAACCGATGTGAAGAGCCAGCTTACAAGTCACAACATGCTGGATATGTATCTCTAAGACAACGACATGACCTACTTTTAAACATCCTCCAGTCACCGAACTCTGAAACCATCCCCCGTGAGAAGATGTACCGCATCACGCCAATGTACCCTGAGGACCCTCGCGCTCCGTTCTACAACCCCGGCGCTAAGGAAGTGCCTCCGCTGGCCCGGCTCTATCTCACCAGGGAGAAGGTCATCTCCAAGTCGTGTGACGAGGAGACGCTTCTATCGCTCGTCGCTGAGGAGGAGGAGAATACGCAGACCGCTGACAGACGTAATTTAGTTTTAATTTTTTGCGATATTCTATTTTATCCTCCGTGGCGCAGCGGGCGAGTAGCCGGCTGTGAAACGAGAGGCCGTGCGTTCGATCCCCGCACCGAGACAAATCTTTGTGTGATTTACAAATATTTGTTTCGGGATCTGGGAGTTTTGACACTGAAAGTCTCTCGTAGTTCCTGATACCCATGACACAAGACTCGTATCTTACTGTGGGGTCAGGACTATGTGTGTGACTTTGGATGTATTTATTTATAAATCATTATTTTCATTAATAGCTATTATTTTAAGGTCTACTATTATAATTATGTACAGAAATTATCTTACAATTGTTTGGATAATTTGTACCTAAATACCGTTTGCCAGCGGAGTGTGCTGTAACCGAGTGGGGTCCATGGTCGGAGTGTTCAGTGAGTTGCGGCAAGGGTCTGCGCATGCGCACGCGACAGTACCGCATGCCGCAGAAGGCGCAGATGTTCTCATGCGACAGACAGCTCGTCTCCAAGGAGATGTGCGTCGCTGCTGTACCGGAGTGCGAGTGAGTCATTACAACAACTGTCTTAAGAAGAATATAATATTTAATTTATTTATTTAAGGATCACTAACATTACATATTATGCATTAGTACATAATCATATATTCATCAAAAATAATCTTAATTTAAATGTTGTCACAATTATAGGCGACCACAACATGCACAAGAATAAAGCGATGTTACAATGATTTTAACAGCTACAATCTCGCAAAAAAATACTGACAATAATACAAAACAATTTTTTTTTTAAAGAATTACTAATAGTAACAAAAATTAATGGTAATGTTTGATTGTAATGATTGTATTTTGATTTCTGAAATATTTTATGATCATGAACTGTGAGGACCTAGGTCTTTTTATCCTCGCACGGCAAAGTGAATATTATATTATATCGGATGTTAAGTACAGTGTCGTTTGATACATATAATGTCGGCCGAAAAGATACATTGCGCCTCTCGAGCTAAGGCTGAGAACTGTGAGGATTTGCCCGGGATTGGAGTTTGTATTGATTGGCATATGATGATAGGTTCGCTCCCATTGCATGGGATATGGACATGGACGTGGGTGCAGCACTAGTTGCACAGTAGTCGTACCGCGTACGCAATACTACTGCGGCACCGAGGCAGTAGTTGATTTACATATAAAATAGGATAATGAACTGTAACGCAAATAATATAAAAATTTTACCTTCCAATAAAATTTGTATTATGTTTCCTAAGACGTCTGAAGTCCTTATGAGAGAGTACATCGCTTCATTCCGTCGGTTCCCGCTAGGTGTCGCTACTTTCCGTACGCTTCCGGCCTAAGCGCCCTCTGCTGGCCCTAGCTGTAAACTAATTTATACGACACAAACCACCATTTTATATTTCGTCATTGTTGGGCTCATAATGCATTGATGGATGTAATATTCACCAGGAAGACATCACTTGGACTTCAGACGTCTTAGGAAACATAATACAAATTTTATTGGAAGGTAAAATTTTTATATTATGTGTTCCGTTTGACGTCTGAAGTCCTTATGAGAGATCTGTTTGTTATCTCCTGGTGGTTTGTATATAAAGACGCAATAATGTGATCTACTGTAGTGAAAATTTAAATGAAGCTATTATGGAATTACCAAGAATTTACTTTGATGTACATTAGATAAATGTACTGCATTTAACAAAAAATAGTTAATCAGCAAAACAATATACTTAAAATTTAACTAAGAATCAAGGTACAGAAAAATATTGAGATAGCGATTTCTCAGAATTATTTGAAATTTAAGAATCAAGTATATGCCTTTTGTAATATTTTCGGAACGTTGTTTCGTGCATCAAATTCGCTTTAGCCAATATTTCATTGATAGGATAGTTTTCAATCCAATTCAAAGAAGATACAGCTGCTCGAAAGCTGCCCGGTGAGGCTTCTATTCCTGCTTCCGACAGAAGTCGTTTCACCCAGCCACTGATTATAGTGGGTGAGGCAGGTTTGTAAGGTGCTTTGGTTGTAAGAAACAAATTCAATACAGAGTCCCTGATGTCTCGAGTCAAGTTTAAAAGCCTCTTTAGCCAATAGACAAGGTCAATATTTCAATCTGGCTATACTAGTTAATGTTTTACTATGTCAGGTCAGTCCTGGATTTGTTGATAGGCCGTATAGGCCGCGGCCTATGGGCGGCAGCCTCATAGGGGCGGCAGATTTCAGAGGACGCTCACTCGATTTAAGTATAAAAGTACTAATTATCTTTAAATATTTAATAATTTCATTGATAACTTTCAAACTCATTCGTTTACTTAACTTTAGTGCCTTCCATAATATTTGTATTATGGAAGGAAATGGAAAATTATTAAGTATTTTAGAAACCTAAATACACACATATATAAACCATTTATGTGGGGCGTTGGAAATAAAGTGGCCTACACTCAAAAAATATAAATCCGGCACTGTGTCAGGGGGAGCTATCTCATGGGAGAGTAGAGAGCAGAGGACAGTAGCTCTCTCCAGCATGGAGGCCGAGTACATGTCTATGGATGATATGTATCTCAAAACTCTGCAATATGAAATTACTAAGCACATGTACCCCATAGTGTTATATAATAATAGTCCAGAGTGCACAAACGCTAGTAGATAATTGTTCATTACATAAAAGAAGTAAACATATTGATATCCGTTATCATTTCTTAAAAGATGTTAACGAAAAAGAAAAAAAAAAAAAAAAAAATGGGTGCGTGTACTTATGTACGCGCGTGAGAAGTTATACTTCTTTGGCATCATTAAATAACCAATAATAAGTATTTAACATTAATAATTTAATAATATTTAGTGTTAATTATATTAAATAAAAGTATTTTAATTTATATCAATAAATAATACATACGAATAGTTAACCTCAATTATATTGGAGCACTTGAAAAAGTATATAAGCACAATTTTTTTCACTAATATTCACAAATAGTAAGTAATATCAATCAAAATATTCAATTTAAATCACTACTGAATATAATTTATTAGCACATATATAATTCGCACTTGTATGAAACTCAAACACGTGTTGTGAATGTATAAACTAGAGACATGTTGATAAATATTATAAATATGAAAACAGTGATCAGAGGTGACGAGCGTACCAACATGCGCGACTAATATCGAGGTTCAATTCCTATTTTGTTGGTAGCTTTTTTTTTTCGAGACTTAATGAGCGGTTAAGCAGACGGCTTCATACTGTTAATTTTGTGTCACAGGTGCGCGCGCATCTTAAAATTTCACTCTCATCATTTTTTCATAACGCGCCTAAAGAAGTATAACTTCAAAAAAAAATTTTATTATAAAGTATTTGCAAACTGATGACATGCCCGCTGATGTATGTATTAAAGCTCTCAGTCCCAGAGAGCATTACCTATAACTGTGTTAAAAGCTTAGGACTTGTAGAAAAATAACTATTTATGGTTGCATATTTGTGCAATTATAGATTCATTTGATGTAGTGGTGGTGTTGAGATTATTAAAAAGTTACAATACATCAAGGAAACGAACGCCATCGATTACCTATATTATGTACCAAGTTTACAAGTAATTGCCATTGTCTATGATCCCAGATCTGAATTGTGTTTTTATATGTAATAAAGTCAGTTGTTCGCTGCAATTGCAGCCAATGTGTTTTAATAATATCCTGAAAGCAAGCCTTCGAGTCTGACAAGTCTCAAGAAACAAATGGGAACGACATGAGCGTTCTGCGAGGCAAACAGATCTATTATAACAGGAGTTCCCCAATGTTTGAAGATTTCTTCGATTGCCTCGCTTACCAAATATCATTCTGCCATGCTTAGATCTCTCGACAAATGGTCTGCCTCTGTATTGTACACTCCTGGTAGGTAGTGAAGGTGTGATGTGATCGTCCACCAGTGTCAGTAGTTTCATGGTCAAGTCCAATAGTTTTTTGTGATCTGGTCCTGGTTCTTTATATAGGCCACCACAGTTTTGTTGTCGCTCTGTAATAAGACTTCCGAGTCTTTTAGGGCTGTGGCTTTGGCTGATAAAGCCGCACACACAGCGTACATCTCCTTTAAGTTGCAATGCCAGTTTATTTGATGGTGTCCCCCGGTACCTTGAATTCTCTGGTTGTTGGTCTTGGACTTGGGTGAATCTCTGTTCCCAGGGAGATATTGTCCATCCACCATTGTATCTCGCGCCGCACTTCCATCGAAAATGGTTTGCTGGCGCGAGGAAACTTGCGAAGTTGACTGCTGTGTCTCTGCAGCGTGCGGCAATGCAACCTTCCCCGGTGGGTGATGAAGGTCGCAAAGTTGACATCCCTAAGAGGCGTTGCGCCTGCTTGAGGGTCCAACTGCCGGCTGTGAGACGATCCACTAAATACTGGCAGACCTTATTTACTTTGTCTAACGGCAGGGACTTTATATTTGTTTGTGTGTCCCCTAGAACGACTAGAAATTCGACCGTCCTTGTTGGAGTGATGCTGTGTCTCTGCAGCGTGCGGCAATGCAACCTTCCCCAGTGGGTGATGAAGGTCGCAAAGTTGACATACCCTAAGAGGCGTTGCGCCTGCTTTAGGGTCCATCTGCCGGTTGTGAGACGATCCACTAAATACTGGCAAACGTTGTTTACTTTGTCTAACGGCAGGGACTTTGTATTTGTTTGTGTGTCCCCTAGAATGCCTAGAAATTCGACCGGCCTTGTTGGAGTGATGCTGTCTCTGCAGCGTGCGGCAATGCAACCTTCCCCGGTGGGTGATGAAGGTCACAAAGTTAACATACTCTAAGAGACGTTGCGCCTGCTTGAGGGCCCAACTGCCGGCTGCAAGACGATCCAACGATCCAATTTTTCTAGATTGACGCACCAACCCAAACTTTCTAGTAGGTGAAGTGCTAAGGTTATTTGGGTGGCGAGAGTGCTCTGTGATTGGTGAGCAATCAAAAAATCGTCGAGGTATACTACGACACGTAGAGCCTTGGATCGTAAAACCTCTGCTATCCAGTTGGTCACTGTTGTGAACCTCTTTGGAGCTGCTGCCAAACCGAAAGGAAGGCATCTGCAGCAGCTGGCCCATGTAATTGAATCGGAGAAAGCGCCTGGGTTCCGGTTTTATGGGCAGATGATAATAAGCTTGGGGTATCGAGCTATTTATCTCTACGGTTAGTTCTACTACCCGACTTCTCCTTTCGCCCACCCTTTCTTTTTGAAATGGTATTTTCGAAATTTTTAGACATAGATGGCTCTGGAGAATTAGCTTTAGGCCGTCCAGAATTGGTTTGCTTTGCAATTCCATCGACCCCACCAATCTTTTGAATAAATGAGCCTAGCCATCAGGATTGAACATATATTCTACCGAAGGGGGAATTCTAGCCAAGTCTTCTTGTATAAACTTATCTTTTACAGCTTTTAACAAGGACCGAAGACGTTGTCCTGAGATATAAATTTATAATCTGAGCCATTACCGACCAAATCTTTAAGTTTATTGGAAATTGCAGATGAGTTTATAGCAGTATCCGACTTTGCTGACCAATCAATAAAAGTTTGCCAAGCAATATTAACCAATTCGTTTTGAGCCAAAAAAGCATTCGAAAGCGCGTTTCATTTGAAACCAACGCAGTGGGGCGAAAGGATCTTCAAACCGTCTCAATTCTTCATTTACTCTTAACTCAGTAAATGTTGGAAATGCCACGTACTTTTTCTGGGTATCTGAGTAACGTACTGCATTCTATTACGGCGAGTCAAATCGTTGTATGGAAGAAATTTAAGCTATAAGGTCAGGAATCGCTTTAGAGACCGCTGGGTCTTTAATAGTAACATCTAAATTAGCAATATAATCAATCGTATTAGTATCTGAGGGTAGACGCAAAAACTCCTCATTTTGAATTTGATAAGAAGCTGATGGCTCCACACTCATAGTACTAGCATGAAAATATCTAGAAGCCGATGACTGAGCCCTCGTATTGAATGAATTTGACAATAAAATTTGCACACGAAATATTATTTACATGACTCACCAGCTGTTGAAAATGAATTTCAAACCTCCTTTCCAAGCTACGTTCCCGCTGTTATACTTACGAGCCGGTGGGCTATCACTGCTTGATGAATCGCTATGCTCCTCGGATGCTCCATCCAAATCCGTAGGTGGTGGTGAGGCCGGCCGTTTTCTTGAAGAACCCGAACACGCGATACTTTTATCACCCTTATCACTATTTTTATCCATATTGGAATAAATGCGTACGGAAAACCAAAATATTCAAAAATCTTATCGAAATTTCTACTTTATTCTCGAAATATCGCAGATTTAATTATTCTTAATACTTAAGAACACCTAACCGTCACGACTGTTTGAAAAACGACGCAACAATGACGAAATATAAAATGGTGGTTTGTGTCGTATAAATTAGTTTACAGCTAGGGCCAGCAGAGGGCGCTTAGGCCGGAAGCGTACGGAAAGTAGCGACACCTAGCGGGAACCGACGGAATGAAGCGATGTACTCTCTCATAAGGACTTCAGACGTCAAACGGAACACATAATAATAAAGCCTTTACATTTTGGAACAAAATTATGCACAAGATAACATTTTGGTTCACAACCATTTTTTTTATTAATTGAATGACGAGACGAGCAAGGCGCTCGCTTGATGATAACACGCTTGCCCATAAACAGAAGCAACACCACATAAAACTTTGAATTACAAAGCACTGCATGGCACTGAACTGCGCTCGTCACTCCGAGACATAAGATGGTTAGTCTGATAATGCCCAGGAATTTCATTGGCGTCAATATCCTGCAAACCGAAAAACAACAGTGCTTACACCCTGTTGTTTGACAGGAGATATAGGCAAAGCGGTGATACCAACCCAGACGGCCTCTCGCCTACGAGGGACCTACCTTGTAATAACCACCAATTTCTTTTCATCCCGTTTAACGGTGCATATATCAATTATACTCTGCTTTATACTAGAGGTGACAACGCAAACGAAGCTGACACTGACAACAACGCAGAACCGATCGCCGAGCTGGATGGCATCTGCAAGACGTCGGAGTGGGGTCCGTGGAGCGAGTGCTCGGTGACGTGCGGCGTCGGCATCAGCACGCGCCGCAGACACTTCCTCAACCAGATGGGACTCAAGAAGTGCCCTCTGGTCCAAGTCGGTACGTGCATTCATTTTTTTATTGGCCTGAATGACAAAGGTTTTGACAGCTTCCGTGGCGCAGTGGACTAGTGGCTGCCTGTGAAGCGAGAGGCCGCTGGTTCAATTCCCGCACCCGGACATGTGTTTGTGTTGCGTCTGTGTGTATTGTAGATTAATGTTTATTCATGACTAGCTTTTGCTCGCGGCTCCGCCCGCGTGAACAGCATTTTCCGGGATAAAAGTAGCCTGTAACCGTTTCCAGGGTCCCATCTGTCTCTGCAGATAAATTCATCAAAATCGGTTCAATGATTTAGGCGTGAAAGCGTAACAAACAAACTCACTTTCGCATTAACTTTCACCCCCCTTTTCACTCCTTATTAAATAAAATTTCCAAAATTCCTGAAACACGTATTTATTTGTTTTATGTCAATAACCGAAATACAAAATTTTGTTTATGTAACTTTCAAAATTAAGGACTTTCACACATATTATCATCCCCTATTTTGACCCCTTTTGGGTGGAATTTTCTAAAATCCTTTCTTAGTGGGTGCCTACATAACAAAATGAATATACAGTCCGAATTTCATGCTTGTAGCCTTGATAGTTTGCGCTCGGCGGTGATGAATCAGTCAGTCAATCAGGACATGTTATTTTATAAGTATAGATATTGTATGAGGATGTTTAGTGACCTGAAAGGCCTATTAAATAAAACCATTTTAGATTTGCCAGTCTATTCAATTAATGTTATAACTCGGCTGATATTTGAAATTAAAACCCCATTACAAATATTATACTTTATTTAATTTTTCGCACGAAGTAGGTGGAAAAGAAAACATTGGTTTCCGCGGCCATCCGTTGTTGCATATTTGTATTATTCGTAAAAAACTAAGCAAACTGAAGGCTACAATATAATCGCAATAAACAAGTATGACGCCTGTCCGATCAACTATAGTAATAAAGATTTCTTTAGTAACAAGTGTACTTCCCACTTTTTACTTAGTGTTGAGGTTATCTAATAATAATTTCTAAACGCTATAAATCTAGATCTAGGGCGTTCTCTTATGAAAGTTTAGGACAATTTTCGCCTTAGGAAAGAATATTTATTACCATTTGGTTGCCTTGCTACGTATTTTTTTTTATATAGCATAGGCCGGCAAACGAGCAAGTGGGTCACCTGATGGTAAGCGATCTCCACCGCTCATGTACGCCCAACACTAGAAGAATCATGATCGCGTTGCCGACCTTAAAGGAAAGGGATAATTAGGGATTGGGAAGGGGAGGGGATTTGGGCTTGGCTTTAATTACAAATATAAACTCAATTATTCGTGTTATAACTATAAAGATGCTCTTATACCCACAGAGGAAAACCGCAAATGCATGGAGCCACAGTGCACTGAACAAGAAACAGAGATCTCGGACCCAACGTGTCCCACGACGGACTGGGCAGCGTGGTCTCCGTGCTCGGCGTCGTGCGGCCGCGGCGTGAGGTTCCGCACGAGGCTGCTGCTCGTGCCGCCAGAGAGGCAGCAGGACTGCGGCGCGCGCGTCGAGCTCATGCAGCAGCGAGCCTGCGTCGAGAGGGAGGACTGCACCCTCGACATGCCCACTGCCAAACGTGAGTCAAACAGTACGAGGCCAGTAAACGAGCGGCTGATGACAAGTGATCCACCCATGAACTCATTGGTGCGTTGTCAAACTAAGAAAGAATGGAGATCGAAAGGGGGAAAGTTTTTTGCTTTCAGTCATCCCACTAGCTATTTAATGTAGCCATAAACTAAAAAATGACGATGTTAGTTTTTTTTTGGAAAAATGTCATAATTGCACGCCGTAACAACACGCATTGCTTGCCATACTGGCATTATAGCGTAAACGGGCTGGCAACACTGTACAAGAATTGCAATTGCAAAGAACACATAATAATTCATGAGTTTTTTTTTTTTTTTTTTTTTTTTATTCTGGCTCGGCAAAGTGACTACGCTACACCTGATGGTAAGTGTAGCGCAATCCAAGAATATTGTCGACCAACGATAAACAATGTGTCCATCGTTGGTCGGCAAGATCATGCCGGCCTGCCAAAGGGCCAAGGGGGAGGGGAAGGAAAAAGGGATGGGAAAAGGGTGAGGATCAGGGGGCAAGCCCCCTGAGGAGAACCGGATATACACTGGCTGACCCTGGAACGCGACCCACACAAGGTGAGCCACTATGGCAGGTTTTAGCACCAGTGTACGGTGGTCGCTATCCGGTCGGATACAAGTATCCTCCCACCAGCCAGTGAGTGATTATTGACGTGAGTAATAAGTACAGATGGACAGTAAGCTCTCAAACGCCCTCCGTAGTTGAGAGCTTAATAGGCTGTGTTAAATAGGCAACGAGTATCGACTAACCAATCGCGTTAACTGTTGGCGCCCCGCTCTTTATCATTTCGCAATTCAAAACATCAAAATGAATTACTGTACACGTGACAGGTACTCATGACTCGTGCCAGTACCTGTACCTGCTATACACACACTACAAATACGTCCAATATATACTCTCCGTAAAGTGTATTTATAAAAAACGTGTTCAGAGATAATGATACTATTTAGTAAATACAATTCAACATACAAATCAGTTAACAATAGCTGTCAAACGTTTGAACATTACGTCATTAGCCACGTACACAATATAAAGTCTGTAACAAGGTCTAAATGTACCTATGTAGCGTGTAATGTGTACAAGTCAGGACAATAATTAGTGCGTTACGGCAAGGTCGCGTACACACATACACTACACAGACACTGGGTCTCACCAGCAGGCCTAGACAAGTGGCAAACGCTCGGTGTCGATTCTATTCGAACAAACTCAAACGTCTAAGCGTAAGCGATAATAGATTGGTAGCCAAGTGTAACTTCATTTGTCGAACGCTCATTCTATTCGATTGGTAGAAAAAAATAATGAATATTGTTTATGGTTGCGTCGACGAACGTCAATTTGTCATTACGATACCGCGAAGTTCCGAATGTTTACAAAGTTGTGAACAGCATATTAGTAAACTTGTGGCTTGTGAGTGAAGAATTAAGTTTTATTTATTGATTTAATACCAACGTACAGTTCTATACGGTAAGTCCCAAATGAATTTAAAAACAATAACCAACTTTATGTTAGCTAATTACGTCTTGTAAACATTGTTTCTTAACTCATGCTTAATCATCTTAGTTTTTAAAATTAAATACTTGGTTTTTATTAATGGAACCAAGGACATGGGCCAGTCCGGAGCAGTTTGCACTTATTGTAGAATTCATGGAAAGGAAGTTATTTATTTGCAGAAACTAATTACAATTTGTATTATCCACTTGCACGTCCAAGGATACTTTTCTAGCCAAAAAAAAAGGTGGGTTGTACGTCCAAGGATACTTTTGTAGCCATAGCGACATATTTTATATAACCGTCGTTATTAAGAAATTGCAGGTAGTTAATGCGTCTTTCATTTGTTTATTAGATAGCTGACGAATTAGTTTACAACAACACTCACGAGATGGTAGTGTAAGAACCCTCGAAGAATAGTTTTTTAGGTCGGACGTACAAGTGGTTATAGGAATGACTAATACTTGAATTGTAGATGATATAAACAATGATGTAGTCCAGCAACATAATACACAATGGGACTTCATGCTTCGTTTGTTTATGTTAAAGGCACGGCGATCTTTCGAGCCCCAGCCGGGTCCTCAAGGTCGGATAAGAGATGATCGACTGTGATTGAAACTGAGTGGCCTCTTAAATTCCAATGGGTACAAGTGTCCAAAAATCATAAGTCTAAATGGTAAGTCAAATAAAATAAATTTATGTGCACAGTAAAGAAATATGTGTATTTAATTTAAAAATAATTATTTTTCAGTTGCAGTAGCTTTACCATCACCACCAGGCCCACTAATATGAACACCACTACTAGTTCAGCACACAAAAGCATCATGACCACCATCATCGCCCATGTAGAATTGGCTCAGCAATAATTTGCCAGTTTACCATCGACAGACACTGAACAAAAATACTGAAAAAGGCAGTGAAAGGAAAGCAACAATATTTGACATCTACTGGTAATTTGATCAAGATCAATTTGTTATCGATAAATCAGTTAGAACTGAAGCAGTAATAACTTAATTGGGGTAATAGAAGAATATGATAATACAGCACCTATTGTGAGCCCTGCTACATAGCTGAAGCTTATACATGACTTATTTCATTTACTGGTATGTACATATATTATAAACAATTAGCTATATCCCACTTCATGTTTATATAAAAATATTTGCCATAAGTACTGAAATTGTTTGGAACCATTACTTAAAGGATATTAATTTAGAAAGTCTGTTATTTAAACAATAGTTATGAATGAAAGATAATTTTGAAATAATAATACACCAGTATATGTATTTTAATATTATTTTGTATAGGGTTCAGAATCTATGTATATGTATTTACAAAGACTATTTTAGTATACAAATATACATGTATATATGCAGAGATGTAAGACCGCCTCTTTTACACACATTTTACTTTATTGAAGTGATTTCTTTATTATTTGTGTAAATAATATATAATAAAGAGTTTCAATCTTTTAATTAATATATTCATAAGGTTTAGAATTAAGAATGCCATGCCAAAGATTTATTTTAGATACTTATTATAGACAATAAGTGTATCTGGTTATTACTTTTAGTTAAATTTCATGTTTGTTTTATGTTACTTAGTTATTAATATTTATAAATTTACAAAGATTTTTGGATACAAATGTATATTCATAAGTTTCACAAATGAGATTTTCATGCCAGACATGGTTTAAGTACTTATTATTAGCATAATTAATATTGCAATTAATACTGTTTGATTAAATTTTATTTTGTTATTTAGTTAATGATGGTTGTAATTTTAGGACACATATATTAGATGCAAGGTTCAAAATTGAGACAAAAGACTTATGATACAAATACTTATTAATTTTTGTTATGTAATTACTGATATTTATATGTATATTTTCAAAAATATGATATATATTCTTAATGTTCAGAAATGAGACTGCTACGCCAAAGATTTATGATTTAAATATTAGTTACATACATAGAATTAAAAAAAAATATTGTACTGGTTAACTAAATTTTATGTTTGTATTTTTTGTTATTTCAAATGACATTTATTGTATGTTTGTTTTTCTATTAATAAGTAAATTATTGCCAAAACCTTGAAATTTGTTTACAAACTTATTAATTAGTGTGCTATTATTAATTAGTAATTCTTGGTGATTTATATTTCAGATCTAGATTAGATTTAATAATCTCTAGATATTTTACAAATATGTTTGTGTAACATTAGTGTGATATTATGTAATAGTGGGTTATAAAATAAAAAGGTTTTATCAAAGTACAATTTTATTCAATGTTCTATTTTCAATTTTATCACATAATTTTAGTAAAACAATGTTTACAAAGAATAATAATTTAAAGAACTAACAATATATAGAAGTTAACATACTATATGACTAAAAGGAGTAAATTATCTAACATGCTGTGAATAAAACACACACAATATACTCACCCACCCCTGTAAGCCCCAAAGGGGTAGACATAGGGTGTATACCCACATTTTTATTTCTGACCCATGATAGAAGAGCGAGCCTATAGTTATGCCAGGCACAATTCCAATTCATACATAAAACATTATTGTTCATATCATAAATTATTTGAAAAATTACCTAATTATACATTATCATTATATTAATAAACCCACCTATACAATAAAGTCCATGTAGATAAAACAACACAACACATAATCATAAAAATATCATAATTTTAGTATAAAAAGCATTAATCTCAGTAGTCCTGAGCGTAAAAATAAAATATGTTACATTTCCCCCCTGATGACATAAGCATGAGTATGAGTGTATTTTATATTCTTATTAGCAAGGAACTGAGCATTGTTCTGCCTTGCATAAGGTCGTCTTGGCTGTTGAGATTGGATGGGCCAGCTTGAACATAAAAATCATCACCATCATCAGGTTGCTCAACAATATTGCTTGGTGGTGGCAGATGAGCTTGCAGTGCAATGTTATGCAATACATAGCATGCAAGCACTATCTTACTAGCACCATGAGGATGATAATTAAGAGTTCGATGTTTAGGCAGACATTTCCAGCGTCCTTTGAGCACCAAAACAACAGTCAACACAATTTCTTGCTTGTACATGACGGCCTCGTATATTCCTCTTCACGGGAACCAGGTGCAGCATTTGATGTAGGTGTCATTAACCAGGTTCTTTGTGGGTATCCAGAATCACCTAGAAATATAAGTTGTTTATGTTTATGGCTAATTATATCTATACTCAATTTAAAGTTTTCAACTCTTTAATTAATATATTAGTTACATACCTAATAACCACGTTTGTTCACCACTGTGATGAAGTCCACGCATGAATGGTTCTACTTGACTTCTAGTCCATATAAAAGAGGCATGTGGCTCCACCATATTTTGTACTAACATTTATGATTTTTAAGTTATGATCACAAATCTGAAATAAAAAAAATAGTTTTTTTATTCACAAAACAATTAATATTAATGAGTACTTTTTTGTAGGATCTAGTAAGAATGTATTTAGAAGCATAGTATGGTGTATCTATTGGAAACTTGGTTGCCATGGGTAGCAGTTAACATTCAGCATCAGGTGACACTCTTGTGTGTTTGCTCCCTACTTTATAAAAAACTTAGCATTTATACATTTTATGAGTGGTATCCTTTCCTATTAAAACAGATGTTCATCTTGAGCAGGTTTTACAATTGCTATATGGGACCAGTCTATACAACCTATTACACCAAGTAAATTATATCTTCTATGGAACTTATAAAATCATAATAAGTACTTTAAAAAACATAAAAATAAAACAACTTTATAATAAAATATGAATTGAATTTAGTTACTCCTGTCTTATTCTTGACCTTTCTTGTTGACTTTGGGGAAACTGAATATATTTGGCCAAAATGTAATCATTGTTGATTGCCGCCACAACTTGTCTTATGCAATGACTTGCTATTCGTTGCGGCAAGTGTTGTGTGACACCTACTATCCTTTGATAAAACCCCGTAGCCATAAAACTTAGGGCACAAATAATCTACAAAAGAGGATTAAAATAAATATAATGTTTACATATGTATAACCTATATGATTTCACAAATAAAATCTATAGTGATATATACCTTTACTTCCAAAGGAATTTCTTTAGTTCCTCGTAATGAGGTATGGGTACGTAAATCCACACAAAGCTTCTTAAATGTTTTTTTTATCTAGTCTAAATCACTCCACAAATAGTAACTCCGGCATTTCGCTTATTTGTTCTAAGCAACGACGGGAAACGTTTCTTCCGTGGAGCTTAAGCCATACTTCTTCATTGTGCGCAGCCCACAACAGTCTGAGCGAGTGCATTTTTATTAAACAGTCAGATTTGTACAAACAAACACAACACTAACACCGGTTGATTAAACAATCGCCATCTTGTTTGTTTCCTTTCTACAGGGTCTCGGCGTTCGCTTCGTGTCGATTCTAAAGTACGCTCAAGTTAGCTATTCTCTTGTCAAAAGTGCCATTTGGCTACAGTTTTGTATGGGGGAAGTCGTTCGACTCTGACGTTTCGTTTCATCGAATAGAATTATTAACACTTGGCTACCAATTAAAAGTTCGATACGCTAGATAAAATTACGTATCGTAATCTAATGTCAATTTCATACATTTATCATTCTATTCGTCTAGCGTTTATGCCACTTGTCTAGGCCCGCTGGTGTAGAATTACAATCTACTGGGAATACTGTCTGTCCCAGTAGATCGTGTATATCTAAAGTTACTGCTCACTAGAAAGTATATATTATGACAATGACGGCTGTTTTTCAATAAAAAATTACGCTATTGCGTTAAGTCATTGTGTTGTGTAATTTGCGGTTTTGTATAGTTTTTAAGTGTAACACGATACGATAATGAATAATAACGGTAATCTGTAAAGTCCGTTCATAATTATACATACCCTATTATAATAATCAATATTCGTAATGAAAACAAATCAAATTGTGACAATAGATAAATTTGGAGCACTGCTCAGAAAGTTTTTAAAAATTAAAAAGTACGACCTTACTCCACGAAAATTTATTTAAGACTGAATAATATATCAGCTAGAGATTACTTATCTACTATACTAAGTTATTAGTCAACAAGTCTGAGAATGGAGAGTGCTAGATCAGCAGCGCCCTCATACCATGGTTCCCAAGAACTCGTCAACATATTGTAATAGGCATCGCTAGGGGTGGTACAGTATTCATAAATCACTCACAAATAAATCACTTTATAGCACTGTACTGGTTTCATTACCCCGAGATATATGATGTTAAGTAATATAATGCCCGTAATTTAAATTCAAATTATTTATTGAATCTATAAAACGTTACATTATTTAGATTCCGTTAAAACTCTAGCACCAGTTAGGAAGGCTGCTTCGCCACAGAAGAACGGGCAAGAAACTCCAATCTCGGGCAACCAGTACTTTAGAGTAACGATATAATATGTAGGGATGCTGTGTATCTGGATTTTGTGTGCTAAGTTTTACAAAAGCCAGTCCCCGTGTAATATGTTTGCACAGTTTAATACTATGTTATGAAAAAGACGGATTACTGGATCGCTAACTTTACGAGTCCTGGCGTCTGGAACAGGCACGAATCCAGTATTTCGCTGAGGGGAAGGTGGGGCGGCGATATTTTTTTATCGATAAGGCACAGGTTGGTCGATGTTGCAATTAAAAAAACCCGAAAAATAAATCCGAAATAACTTATTATTTTCAAAAATAACTTATCTACTTACCTTTTACCTACCTTTATCCCGAAAAAACATACGAAAAAAACAGATCAAATGAAATCAAATCAAAAAATTCCCCCCTTCTTTTCTTATTTTCTTTCTTTGAATATCTTATTCTTTTTTTAATTTACGTCAAGGAATACACGGTTCGGCATTGTCTATCACTTTCGTTTTTTGATAATTTCGTTAATTTTGCATATTTTTAATATAGAACTAGATGACCCGGTGAACTTCGAAAATCACATACATATATTTTTTGTAAACTGTGGTCAAAACTTAATACAAATGTTTCATTTACATTAAATGCAATTAAGTGAGGTACTGCACCATTGCACGCGAGGTAGCCCGTCGCACATTTAATTTACTTCGACGGCCTAAGTCAGGTTGTCTTCCACCTCCCCCCGGTGAGACAGTCCTGTCCCTGTCCCAGTCCCAGTCCCAGTCCCAGTCCCAGTCCCAGTCCCAGTCCCAGTCCCAGTCCCAGTCCCAGTCCCAGTCCCTGTCCCTGTCCCAGTCCCAGTCCCTGTCCCTGTCCCTGTCCCTGTCCCTGTCTCGGTCCCTGTCCCTGTCCCTGTCCCTGTCCGTCTCGGTCCCTGTCCCTGTCTCGGTCCCTGTCTCGGTCCCTGTCCCCGTCCCTGTCCCTGGTCTGCCCTGTCCTGTCCTGTCCTGTCCCTGTCCTGTCCCTGTTCCTGTCCCTGTCCTGTCCAGTCCTGTCCAGTCCTGTCCAGTCCTGTCCAGTCCTGTCCTGTCCAGTCCTGTCCCTGTCCCTGTCCCTGTCCCTGTCCCTGTCCCTGTCCCTGTCCCTGTCCCTGTCCCTGTCCCTGTCCCTGTCCCTGTCCCTGTCCCTGTCCCTGTCCCTGTCCCTGTCCCTGTCCCTGTCCCTGTCCCTGTCCCTGTCCCTGTCCCTGTCCCTGTCCCTGTCCCTGTCCCTGTCCCTGTCCCTGTCCCTGTCCCTGTCCCTGTCCCTGTCCCTGTCCCTGTCCCTGTCCCTGTCCCTGTCCCTGTCCCTGTCCCTGTCCCTGTCCCTGTCCCTGTCCCTGTCCCTGTCCTGTCCCTGTCCTGTTCTGTCCCTGTCCCTGTCCCTGTCCCTGTCCCTGTCCTGTCCTGTCCAGTCCCTGTCCTGTCCTGTCCTGTCCTGTTCCTGTTCCTGTCCCTGTGCTGTCCCTGTCCTGTCCTGTCCTATCCCTGTCCTGTCCTGTCCCTGTCCCTGTCCCTGTCCTGTCCTGTCCCTGTCCTGTCTAGTATAGCGTGGCGACCCGTCACCACTGCAAGCTTCGCAACGCCAACAATCCGGTTTATACCTGCGCTTATAGATGTTTCACATCAAAAGGATGACAAATGTTTCATACCCAGGAACAGTTTGTATGGGAAAATTAAGTTGTCGTTAGTGTTTTCCGTTACTTATTATTTATGTTACTCATTTTTTCTCACCGGGTAAACCTTCCCTGAACTTCCACAGATATTTCAAGATCAGAATTAGCCAAATCGGTACAGCCAGTCTCGAGTTTTTGCGAGACACACGCACAGCGATTCATTTTTATATACAGAGTGTTGGGAGCGGTTTCGCATTAAATGAAACTGCAGCTAGTACAATCCGTTATAAGTAGAATAGAATAATTTCCTAACAAATTTCATGGAAAATAAAAAAGTGTAATTTTCAAACAAAATAAATACCATAAATAGCATAACGAAACAAATCACCATTTGTAATGGTTCGATGACTGACCTGGTAAGAACGGCAACATCGCGTCGCGGCGACATCAAGTGACGTTGCACCGTCCATCGTGTCGGTGATCTGGTATTGCTTTCGCATATACAACATGGGGGCGCTTATGTCATTTTTGTGAACTACGTAAAAAGTTTTACCAATTGACACTTTTACACACTCACTATTTCACAAGACGTAATGCAGGGTTTCAAATTTTTAAGTTTTCAAAATGGCCACCATGTCTTTCGATACATAAATGGCATCTTCGCACTATGTTACTTCGAACATTATTCAAGAGAACACCTTGTTGAGCTAAATTTTTCAATTTATTGAAGGCAATAATAATACGCTCCTTCAGTTCTTCCTCACTGTTTACTTCTTTTGAGTAAACCTCATTTTTTATGCGTCCCCATAAAAAAAAATCCAAGGGCGTGAGGTCTGGGGAACGAGCCGGCCAGCGTCGGAACCCAAAACGGCCTATCCATTGCTCGCCAAACATTTCGGTGAGGCGTTCCCTGACTAGCACCCCCGAATGAGCAGGCGCTCCATCTAACTGGTACCACAATCGACAATGTGCGTCTACGGATAGTTGGTCAGTGTATTCTGACACGGGACCGGCGAGAAGATCTAAAAATTTATTTGCGTTTAGATTGCCATCGATAAATACTGGACCAATTATCTTGTCTCTGTGTATGCCTGCCCAAACATTAACAGCAAATCGGTGCTGGTGCGAAGACTCCCGACACAAATGTGGATTCTGGTGGCTCCAATATCGCAAATTTTGACGATTCCACATACCGTTACGCGTAAATGTGCTCTCGTCTGTCCACAAAATGTTAAAGACAAAATTAGAATCAGTTTCCAATTTATCCAGTAACCAGTGGCAGTATGCTTCTCGGACTGGCTTGTCCCGCGCCAACAACGCCTGAACCTTCCTGTAAACGTAGGGCCGCCGTTTATCTTTCTTCAAAATTTTATGAACAGTCGCGTGATTCACTCGAAATTGGCGGGCTGCCCTTCGTAAACTAGTCGTTGGGTTTCGATCAAAATATTGTAATATTCGTTCTTCACGTGCCACTGGTATTTCTTGTGGCGCGACACCCTCTTGCAGCGGGACCAACGGTTGATTTTCCCGTATTCTTTGCAAAGCCCGTACGATTGTGCGAGAATCTGTAGGGCATCGACGATTACCGCCATATCTTTCTCTGTATGTACGCAAAGCGAGAGCAGCGTTTTGTTGGCATTCACCATAAATTAAAATCATATCAGCAAATTCCGAGGCAGTGTAATTAACTCGCGGCATTAATATAAAATAATAAACCAATAATTAATAATAATAGTTTTAAACACAAACTATTAATAGCGTCCAACTTCGCAAATAAATAAAAGTCTCTGATTACAAACAAAAAAGTCCACTAGAAAACAAACAACACAATATGCATAAGAAAACAGCGAAGCGCGGCGGCGAAACAATAAACAGATTGCAACAAAACAGATTGGAACAAGCACGCACTTCCTTACATTTTAGTTACTAATTGCAAATCGTTTCTAAAATCGATTTTCAAAATAATGTATTTTACTAAAGAAAAATTCGATACGAAAGACAAACAAATACCAGAGCAGAAAAGTACTAACGCCATATCTGACATAATTTGTTGAAGCATTGAGTGCGCCTTTAAATGTTTTAAACGTATGCCTAAACCTAGGGGCTAATTAGTTTAACTGCCTAAGACTTTCTTATTTTTTAAATAATTACCAAGAAAATATTGGATTTTGTTGAGATAACGTATAACGTTTTTAGAACAAATGAAAATTCAAAATCGATTTATCGTTAATCGATTTTTGTCGTACACAATCATAATCAAATCTCTATGTCAAATAGAGCCTCTCCCTATTAAAAAAGATGTTGCTGGAATGTACGCAAATAATTCTATTGGCTCATTTGAAATTGACCAATGGGGTCGTTGTAATATTTTTTATTGCCGGTGTAGTAAAAGTTCTTGAATTAATTGGGAAATATCCCGATTTTTGCCAACGTCTCCCGAAACACTGATTTTCGGTTGCTTAATAGTTCATTACTATTTTTATTTCAATGCATATTTAACAATCTGGTATGCGTATCTTTTATTATTAATTAGCAGCTATTTTATTATCACACTTTAAATACACTATTTTGGTAGAAATTACTGGTTTCATCTGATTTCCAGATTTTTCCCTTATAGGCACTGTTACCGGTTATTAAAATGTAATTTTTGCAACACTGTTTACTGCATATTATTAGTACTTTAAAATCGGTCATCAGATTAACAATATTTGTCTTTATTTTGCCTCTTGAACATTTTCGGAATTGTTTTGAGAATTAAGTGTGTGAAGGGTGTGAACATGTGTATCGAAATTAGAAACTTTTGAAATGTCTTGTTCATTCGAAAACTAGAAAATGTTTTGTTTCGGCAATTAATGGCTAATGTATGTTTTCAGTGAAGTTATTAAATATTGAAGTCACTACGTTATCTTTATAAAAAGACAAAAATGTGGAAGCGATTCCAAAAATATCCAACAATGTGTCTTAAACTAGAAAAACTTTTGCCCGGCAATAAACGACTAGTATTGCGTATTTTCAGTGAAGTTATTAAATAGTGAGGATACTATGATTTCTTTATAAAAATACAAAATAATGTGAAGTGATTTCAAACATAATAACAATGTTACTCAGTCTAATTCGTATCAGCCCGGCCTCGTCCCGCCGATTCTTATAAGGTAAGGGTTTCGTTTCTAACTTTTGTTATAAATGTTTCCAATATGTTTGGAACATTACTTATTATGGGAAGGCACATAATTTTTATGGGATCTTAAAAATAATGAAATTAGTTTTCAATCAGAAAATTATTTTGATTCTTTTGTTTACTCCGTGAAACATCAGGTGTGCGCGCCATTTTTTATGTATTACGTAGTACGTGTGTGAAAGAGAAAGAGTTACAAATGAACTGAAATGAACTATCGGTATCACTGATAACAGATTTTGGAGCGGCAACGCGGCTAGATAAATCATACAGCGTGTTTAAACGTTACGAAATCGAAAAATGAGCCTGTGGCTAAACTATTGATCCAATTGAATTGATTTTTGGTAGACAGTCTAGTAATGTTAGATACTACATTTGGTTAAAAGGATCGGCTCACGGTCTTAACCACCCGGTATATAGATTAGTATCAATCAATAGAAATTCTTGTATAAAACGATAAATCGCCATTTTTCAATACTGCTGATGGTATGAACTATGTAGTTTATCAGTTCCCTCAGTGATTTTATCGTACAATGTATGTTGGTAAAGGTTGAAGCCATTTCGTAATGAAACTCTTCTATTTGATGCAATGTGTTGCCATGTTAAAAGTTCAAACTGATTACACTGTACAAATTGTACCTTTGGATTAAATAGGATACATACATGTGATATGACAGCCTAGGTGGCGTATTGGGCGTGGAGCCGTCTCTGATTCGAGACCGCGGGTTCTATTCCCGCACCGAGATATATGTTTCGTGTGATCCACAAATATTAGTTTCGGGTCTGGGTGTTGTGAGACCAAGTCCCTGTACTACTGTAGTGCCGGATACTCATATTTTACTGTTGAATCAGGACTATGTGTGAAACTGTTGGGTGAACGATATAATGATCACACACTGACTACAATCCGTGACTACAATCCGTTATTAAGGTTTAAATTGACATAGTCAATGCTTTTAAGGATTTTGAAAAAAAAAAATATTCATATTGTAGACTATTAAATCATCATATATTTCTAAATCGATTAAGTATACTCTTTCAAATCTATTTATAAATAAATAACTATTTACTAGGTCAGGCTCAAAGGTCTTTCTAATACAAGATTTTGTCTAGTGTAGGTATATTGGCACGCACTGACAACTTTGTGCTTATATCTACTGCTAAACAGCAGGTTGTGTTCCGATTTTACGTACAGTGTCAGTAAAATTACGGAGCATTATGAAACTTTACATTATAACTCTCGGGTGATGAGTGCAGTACAGTGCCATGCAGTTCTTTGTAATTCAAAGTGTATAGTGTTCGTTCTGTTTGAGGATAGACGTGGTGCTTACCAACACACGTGATTAACTCACTACGTCATTCAGTTGTATAAAAAGACTTTGAATGTTATTGTTTGAAATGCATTGAATTTCCCACACCGCTATCACTGTTTTGTTAAAATATTATTGTAACATAGTCCAATGTAATAACTAAGGGTAGACATGCACTGAAACTCATTTGTTCATTGAAAATAAATATGAATATGTACACCTAACAATGGTATCTTCCAAAATGTAAACGCAAGGTTAAATAAACGGGTTACATGGAGTGAAACAGTAATGGGATGTAAACAGTTATACATAAAATGTTGTATTTGTTAATATTTAAAGACCATACGTAGTAAATATAATTACCGACACAAGTCATGAACACAGTTAGATAATTGTGGGGGCAGTTGACAGTCCAATAGGCAATAAACATCGACTGACCAACTAATCACATGACCCGTCGGCGTCTCACACTCCTTCATTCCACCAAACAGAAGTTTGCACTGCCCTCGTGACGCGTTTCGACACCTGAATTAATTGTTAGTACTTTTTGTGGACATGTTTGTCGATCCATTATTACATGGCAAGTAGCTATTACAACAAACCTTTTATTACATGTCTCCCTATCCATAATTTCAATTAAACAAGTAAACCTATAGTTAGTGCGTTGAAGGCAGTAATTTTTAGACTTCGTAATAATTGTACATAATGCTAGTTTTGTTACGTCTTCGGGCTCTGTATTTCAATTATTCATAGCAGCGGTTGAACCTGAACACTAACGAGTTGAACACGAATATAAATACACTTCTTCATTGAACATAAATATGTGCCTTTAACACTATAATTGCAGGTACAAACTTACAGGAAAACACGATATGAGAAACACTAACAGTATTCAAAATACGTAATAATATGCAAATAAATTTGTAAAAAATTGTATAGTTACAAATACGCCTGTTTACATAAAGCAGGTAACGCGTTTAATTAGCTTACATTTATATATTTGACAGCCTCAGTGGTGTAGTGGCCGAGTAGCCGGCTGTGAAACTAGAGTCCGCGAGTTCGATCGCACCGAACAAATGTGAATCACTAATATTCGTTTCGGATCTTAATTCATAATTATCAATACCCAGCATGTATTGCACCGAACACAGATATAAATCGGGGTATTCTCATCCAAATTTTCTTGGTACTTGCAAATGTAACATTTTTAACCTGCGATTAGAAATCGGTATAATAATGTCCAATACAATAACTGGTTCAAGTCGATTTTATTTAAAGCCTCGTTTAAGCTACATCTTATGGATGGTAGAAATAAGTTTGACGGAAATCTTTTCAGAAATTTTGATATCATAGACATAGACGATGAAAAACTGTTAACTAATGAATCAAATGAAGAGTACTACACGTTTATATGGTGACAGGTATCTGCATGGAGTTACCGGAGCAAGGTCCGTGTCGTGGGCTGTACCAGCGCTGGGCGTTCGTGGCCATGAAAGGCATGTGCATCCCCTTCAACTACGGCGGCTGTCGCGGCAACCAGAACAACTTCATCTCACAGGAGGATTGTATGAACACTTGTAAAGTGGTGCTAGGTGAGTCAACACTATATTGCTTTTTTAAATTTGGTAGAGCAATTTGACAGATACAAAATTCAAGTCAGAGGGTTATGGCGACTTTATAAAGCTCTAACTTGGTAAATACATGGTCAATAAACAGTATAATATTTGAAGCCAGACTGCAGCACTCCTTTCTTCTTTTCATCTGGCTGGAGTTATGCGAGCTTGGTATCACAGTCCGTTTTCCTATTTACACGTTACCGCTTTCATTCAGTCATCAGCATTCTCTAAAGTTTGGTAATGACCTCTGATATCACCCTGTTATACATCAAATCAGCGCTTTTTGGGACACCTATGGGATCGTACCCCTGGCGCAGTCATCAGCGACCGACCTACTCTTGTGGTTTCTTCAAAACGTCACTAAGTTAACTTCTAAGTAAAAGTTTAGCGTGTTTCTGAAAATAAAGTCGATCTAGACGCATGATTGAGCAAAATGTCCAGAAGTGTACGTTTTGACTTTATGAATCTGGTGTCCTAGTTCGTAGTTATAAACATAGTCCCTTTTGTACATCTTCCCGATCTCGAAATCGTCGAGTGTGCTCTGCTGACAACAAGTGCGTCACTATGATTTCCTCTTGTTTATTTGCGTCTATGATTGATAAAACGCGGTAATTCTTTTATGGAATTTTATCATGGACGAGGCACTGAATGAAGTCCCACATAAAATTAAAACATGAGCTAGGTATTTGAAGGTTGCATGATTAATCTACATTGGTTCAGTTGTAACAAAAGGTACAGTACATTTCGTTATTACGACTTTGTAGAATATGCAAAGAATACCTGACCATCCGGTTCGGTCAGTCACTCAAAAGGATAATTGAGTACATGATCTGGTGTTGTAACAGGTCCTTATTAGGTTTTATCGTAATCGTCAAACGTTTATATTTCTAAAATATACATAGATTACTCAATACAAGTAGCTACTTGTTATACTTATTGCTAAGTAGTTATTATGCCCGTATTACAAACATACTGAATGGTATTGATACAACAATTTGAACATAATTGCTAATTTTCGTTCAATCTTACATTTAAAACGTTTCGCGGGTTATTAGAGAAATACGTTGTGTGTAGAACAAGCGTGAAAAACACATTTACGATATTTACAAAGTCTGTTATATTGTAAAGACATATTGTCTGTTGCGATTCTTGCAATAAATGAATTGTTATTATCCACGATTCACATGTCACGACATGATGACGTAATGTTGTGTTGAGCCGCGTCCACACGATGGAGCTTTATCTGTAACTTAACTGTGACATACAGAGTACTTGTTATGGTAGTAACCAGTGAAGACGTACAACAATCCGTTCCGCCGGTGCCACAATCGTAATCCGCAGTATTTACCCAAAACACTCGGTTACAATTGCAAGCTGCAGCTTGATAGTGTAAATGTAACTTAGTGATTAGTGCCGGGCCTTGTGTTCGATACTCGGTGTCATGCTATGTGTTTACTGTATGCCATTGATTATATAATCGAGAAAAGTTATTAAAATCCGTATTAAAAGCCTACTATGAGGTCTCATAGCGCGCGCCGACCGTATATGGGGCAACGCAATTGGTCCGTTTTTTGCGTCAAAAGAAGAGGCAATTTCTTTTTACATGCCACTGAAGTGAACTGAAGAGGCTCGATTGTGGCAAACTTTCTAGTGTAGACGGTTTATAAATGCTACGACTTAATGTCACGGAGAGATTTGCTGTGAGACCCCGTCATATTTCGCCGTGGCATGTCATTTAAGGCATTGTATCTTTTGTTTTAAATCACGACATAATGATACTGTACATGTTATGACACTCGTTGACATTAGCGTAACAAATATGTGTGACAGCCACGCGTCTCAGTGCAGCGAAATGTCACGGAACTGGGGACGCATTTTTCTTGTTATGGAGAGGCAGCATAACCGTCAAAATGTGTTTAAACGGCCGTTTAATAAACGATCTTATAGCAAAAATTCAATTCGATAGCTGAAATTGACAAATTAAACAACTTACGTAATATGTCAGCGTGGCTGTCAAGAATCCTGATTGGTTAATTTCCGGCGTCGAATTTCGATTAAGATCGTTTAATAATTTCGGCTGCAGTTGGATATCTAAACGGTAAATAAGAAAATATAAAATTGTGAACTTTCTTTTGTTGAAGTCGGATGAAAGATAAATAATTTAAACAAAACTGAAAAATTTACTTCAAAAATAACAATAACGTAAAAAAAATAATTTCTAGAATTTATGGGGCTGTCTTTATATAATATTTTAAACCAACAACATAATTTTATAAGTTGTATTAAGTATATTGCAGTAGAGCTGTTCACAGTAGAACAATGGGTTTAGTTTGACACTGCGGAAGGTATCATCGGTCACGACTCACGCGATACTAAACTTTTACTGTTTATGAAATATGAGTTACTACAAGACCCAAT
Organism: Amorpha juglandis; assembly: GCA_949126905.1. Taxonomy (NCBI): domain Eukaryota; kingdom Metazoa; phylum Arthropoda; class Insecta; order Lepidoptera; family Sphingidae; genus Amorpha; species Amorpha juglandis. The sequence goes on along the minus strand of OX421371.1, from coordinate 17,721,991 downwards.
TAAATTATCATTTACCTACCTATAGTTTGTTTTTATTCTAGAGTCTAATTTAACAAATGTATTCATGTCAGAAGACTGTGTCGATTTCATAGACATGACAAAAAGTTGTCTGATAAAAAAGCAAAATAAAATTGCCCGTTTGACAACCTCCTCCATTTTTGAAGTCGGTTACAACTCGGTTATATTTATATTCAGGTTCCCCATTTATAGCCAAAAAATATTAGTCTACAGTTTGATTTGGTTGTGACTACGAATCAATCAGTATTATACAGGGAGAAAAAGTATAAGTAGATCACTGAAAGGTTTTCGGTTCGCTTGTTCTTTAGATCTAATAAGAATAAGACAACTAATTTGTTTAATACTACTACTACTGCGTCAGCTATCTATTTTTTAATGGAGTCTTTATTGTACCTACTAATAGAATAATAACTATTCTTAAAATAGGAGTTTTCAGAATTTTAAGAACTATAACATTTTTTTGTGATTTTTGGATGGCATATACACGCAAATAGTTACGGTGTCTAGGACACTAATTGGGCAGAATTCTCCGACGGTTATACAACATTCGGAGTGACGTCACATGGCCATTGTACCGACGGTGACGTGGTGCAGGTGACCGTCGCGCGTCATCGCTCGGGGTGAGTCGAGTTTATGACCCATCGATGGAAGATTTAGGACAGTTTACTGCGTTGGTTTTATGTGTGATGCGAAGGTCATGTCAATAAAACAGGGACTTTTGCAAGATTAAATATTTATTGACATGACAAAAAAGTGAAAAAAAATGTAGTGTATCAAGTAGAGTTTAGTCTAAGGCCTGATACATTTGTAAGTTTTATTTACGGACTTAGGTAAGACTTGCGTAAGTGGCTCACATATACGATACGTAGACGAACTTCTAGATGTAACAAGTGTTTCCCAACTTTAGCTAAAGTAATTTTACAGTATGCAATTTCCAATGCTGTTTCATCATCTCAGCTTATTGCCGTCCACTATTGGACGTAAGCCTCCGCAAGTGAGCGCCAACCAACCATAATTTAAGTGCTGTTTAAATTAGGTTATTTTTTCGTAATTATACTGCTATACTTTACTTTCGATTTATTAATTATTTTCATAATTTAATGCAATCAAATTAATTGCTATTAATTTGTGATTATTAACGTTAATTTAATTATGATAGGGATGTTTGTTGTCATGAGTTTATAATCATATAACAAGAATATTTTTTCCAAACAAACATGATATTATGTATTGTAGTAATGATGGTTATATAGAAAATTGTGATGTGAATATACTTATTGCTATCCCTAAAATCTTGGTGCTCTCATTTAACCAAGTTTCATATTTTATTTATAAAAATTTTAGCCAAGGTAGTTTTTGATCTTTTACACCCATTGTTATTAAATATAAATATATTAGTTCTTAACGAGAAAAAATCTGCCACACAGACACGTGGTGTTCAATTAACGAGTGTGAGTTTAGACAGTGTTTTGAATGGAGCGATCAGGTTGGGTGTCTGGCAAAATGCCAGGACCGTGGGCCGTGCCCACCTGCACACGTTTTATGAGGAGATTAGGGAACGGTACCATGGGTTATGTTAGAATAAAAAGAAACTGTCTTATAGTAGGCAAAACAAACGACTAGGTCGGTGACTTGATGGTTAAGCGGTTACCGTAGCCTATACAGTATAGACGCAAACCCAGAGACGTCACCAGTACGTTGTCGACCTTTTAATTTTTAAAAATTTATGTCGTAGTCCGTTGAAAAAAATTCTACAGAGAGCTGTTCATTCTACATTTTATTTGTACAATGGAGGAAAACCGCATAGTACAGGATCATTTCAACTCCAAAATGTGAGGGTATATTCTATGCCGATATTGAGTGCTGCTGTGGTAGAAATTTGCCTGGGCATGTCGAAATTCGTTTCCTTGGAGTACAGTTTTGAAATAGTAGATATTTTCAGTTCAAGGCTAGCGTTTAATACACTTTTTTTAATATAATGATACCTGATTATACTATATTCTCGAAAGGGGCCAGGTCAGAAGTACCCTAATCCGACGTGCATGCAAGAAGAATTTAATGAGAGTAGAGGAGGCCAATGAGGTGTGTAAGGATTGTAGAAGGTGGAAATCCGTTGTCTCTGCCTACCCTTATGGCAAACAGGTGTCCAGTCTGTATGAATGTATCATTATACTAAATTGAGAAATATTACTGCCAGTGTAGAATGATCTATAACATTTCTATAATATCTATAATATTTTCAAGAAGAGGAGAATTAAAGCGATCAAGAAGTAATAATTGGAAACAAATGTTCCTGATAAAAAAGATTAGTAGATACACCACTCACTTATTTCATCTTTTTGCACATCTGTTACATTCGCATTCTTGTTCAACAAGTCACAAACAAGGAAGTTTTACACACGAGATGAAGCGACTTATATTCTCGTCACGTACACGTTGTTCGTAACGTAAAGACAATAGTAGTGGTTCTTTGCCGGCGCTTTGGGAGCTATTTGCGAATGGAGCGAAATATTTTCGGCGCGATTTATTTTCGCATCTCTATATATCAGCGTAGTTGTAACGATTAAGGAATTGTGCATGTTGTTGTGTTTTGATACTAATATTACATAATACTTTATTATGATTATAGGATAACGAAGTGAATGTGTGAGTGTAAATTATGTTACTTTCTTTGGTGTTTTTTGTTAATTATGTTTTAGATTCTGACCAAACCTATGCGTTTCTAATATTTATGTACTAACACTACTACTCTACTACTCACATAAAAATTTGGCGTCGAATTGAGAAACTCTACAGTTTTTCCAGGCTTAAAAACTGCTGCATGATCTGTGAGTTTTCATTAAATTCCATACTTCCGATATGTGTACATGCCATAGCGGTATACACAAGCAACAAAGACAGAAACAACTAGTATCAAGCTGAAGGCTGATGGTTGTACATAAATTTAAGACGTAAACTGAAGCTAAAAAAGTTTTTAACTTGTTTGACTCATGCATCTTTGATGTGATTACATCATCATCGAAAAATAAGGAAAATTGCGCTGGCTTTGCATTCAGTACGATATTTGAAATGTATATTTCGTGAATAATGAATTATGAATGGTCTTGTGTAACGTTCTTTATTGTTTTGTATATTTACTAAATGTTTATTTAATGTATTGGAGGTTATTGGCTTTGTCAGATATAAGAAAATATCCTGATTTCACATACTTGTTTCACTCTGAGTACCATACATTTGTAATATGTTATGTTTGTTTCGACAGAGCAGATTCCTCAATAAATATTACAGCGTCAGAACGAATATCTTTCCAGTGGAATTATTCTTTTCTACTTTGGGTTATGAATGAGTGGCGGTTGCAAAAAAGTCGCTTAAAGTTTAAGTTATTGTAACAAGCATTGTTCACGTCATTTGTTTAATGCGTTTTGAGTAAAAACATAATGTCAAAATCTGTAGGACGAATTTCAAATTTCAAAAATTTCACTTAATTACAATTAAATTATATCGGATCGTGTGAAAAACGTTATAGATTATCAGTTAAATAAATATATTATTATTTGTTATAAAAAAATAAATTTTTGAGTTAATTAAAACTTAACTTTCAGTGTTAACCTTATTTCTAAAGACCTTTGGCTCAGATATTCAATATTATTGAATAAAACCTTTATTTAAAGCTACATTCAGTACTCAAGTCAGTACTAAGTGTAATTAATAGCATAATAGCGACCTTCAGATGTTACCATACTATTTAGGTAGGTCTATCGAAAGACAGATATGTATATGCTATGTGATCTAAATAAGAATAGTTCATTGAAATAAAACTGATTTAAAAGGATTTTATCGCGGATTTTTATATTCATTATAGTAGGTCATCATCATCACCATCATTATCAGCCACAAGACGTCCACTGCCTGCTGAACATAGGCCTCCCCCAAAGATTTCCAGACCGACTTGTTGGAAGCGGCCTGCATGCAGCGACTTCATGCGACCTTTATCAGGTCGTCTGTCCACCTTGTAGGCGGACGTCCAATGCTGCGCTTGCCAGTACGTGGCCTCCATTCCAGAACCTTTCTGTCCCATCGGTTATCGGTTCTGCGAGCTATGTGGCCTGCCCACTGCCACTTGCCTTATCAGTGACGTTATATTTTTTTTGATTAACTTGGACGGTGTCATGCTGACCAATTTCTTGACAAGTCACCTTTACTTACCTTTACACACGTATCCAAGATAAAATGTAAATTACAACTCGATGTCTTGTTTATGTAAAGTACCAATAAAACAATAAATCCACCTTTTGTTACCTTTTTAAAATTCAGTCTGGCGAGTGTGTATTCGTTCAATATTTTTGTTTGAAAAAGCAACCAAGTTAAAGTTTGTGTGCAAATTTATAGAGGTTGATTTACATAAAATAACGTCGAGTGGGGTGAAGATCCGACAATGTTGGGGTCGTCATGACAACGTTCGACGATCATAATTAGCTCAGAACTTTACAGAAGTAGCGTCGCTTCGTAGCTTCTTCTTTTTTATTACTAGCCCTGTATTATATACGTCCCACTTCTGGGCACGGGCCTCCTCAACAGATTGAGAGGGATTAGGCCTTAGTCCACCACGCTGGCCTAATGAGGGTTGGCAGACTTCACATACCTTCGAAGAATGTTGCAGGTTTCCTCACGATGTTTCCTTTACCGTTAAAGCAAGCGATAAGTAATAATTAATATACACGTAATTTAGAAAAGTCAGTGGTGTATGCTCTTGGGTCTGGTTTCGAACCTGCGACTTTCGTCTCGACAGTTCATATCACTGCCCCCTAAGCTATCGCTGCTTCTTGCATAGCTTCTTTCTTATATTTTTTTGTTGTATAGCTATTTAAGTTGGTTTGGGTTATATGCAGGCATGGCGCTTACTCTCATGATTCAGAAGAATTAAAAAAAAATATTAGCTAGAACCATATTGGACTACTCGACTATTTGAGGGTACACGTTTGTGCTTTTTTTATTAAACTGACTAATCTTATGTGTTACATTATTGCTTTCTCGCACAGTAATAATTTGTGATTAATATAGGTGGCGCCGCTCCTGCAGGCGTTGGTGCTCCTCCCGCCGCAGTCTCCGCCCCCACGCTCGCCTCCAACTACCCTGGCTTGACTGTCAGCTCCATCGTGCCAGTACCATCCAGCATTGCAGGTCAGTAAGAGAAAACTTCTATGTAATTAATTTATCAGGCTTCGATCGGGCCTAGTTGTGCATCTGTGTCAGGATAGTTAGATTGCCCTACATTGTCGATAGATTGCGAGTTGTCAGTAAAACGAGGATTAAACCTTATTTTGTCTTATTAGCCTTAATGACGAACGATCCCTCGCCTGTAGGTAAGCGTCACGCATGCCCATAAACAAAAGCAACACTACACTGAAATGTTGGTCCATGAAGTAGGCGGGCAACCCTATAGCCATATTGAGCCCATATTCCAACTCCGTGCAACTCATGTGAGTTCTCAAATCGAAAACGCAAAGTATGGTTGCCGGTCTCGAATTGAATTCACAAGGTCCCAGAAACATCCAGCGGTTTCAGCTAATAATTTTTATTACGTTTATATATGTCTCGAAGAAAATAATCACGTGGTTTTAAATTGTGTTATAAATCGATAAACCGATATAATGTCAATGGAAAGATTAAGAAACAATAAAAGTGTTTATAGACGTAAATTTTATAATAAAAGTGTTATGTAATACGGTCCGCGTACGTTCTCCAGGTCCGACGTTGTCGCAGCCAAATGACTGTCAAGTCAGCGCGTGGGGTGAGTGGAGCAAGTGCAGCCTCACATGCGGAGTCGGGTTCCAGGAACGCACCAGGACAATAGTGGTAAATGTTAATCTATTACAGATGCGGACCTCCATGATGACCTTATGTTCGTATCGCTATTGGTCTTGATACTTCTTTCATAATGAGAAGAGGTTTGTTGTATTCAACATAATTTTATAAACAAAAGTCGATGGTGGAAGAATGATGGTATTCAAAAACTTAAAAATACTCAACGGTCTCACACATGGTCGTGACAATAAATAAGATAATAAGAAATAATCTTTGCGAAATGTGGGTATACTGGTTACACCGCTGCCTACCCCTTCGGGGGCTACATGCGTATGTATGAATGTATGTATGTTTTTCCAACTGACGCGTCTGTGGTTTTTAACGACAAACTTAGAATGATTCAATAACATTAGTTATGCCAGGTATTTCCCACAGGACACTTTCATAAGCCCGTAGCCTCGGTATTGACTGTTTACACATCATCTGTCTTACACATTGTCTGCTTTAAAGGCATTCCTTCAGAGGTTCCGTTCCTTGCCTAGTAATCATCACACATAATTTTTCTCCCGAGTCAAATAAATAAGTTTGGTGGTAGGATATTCATATCCACCTGGATAGTGACAACCGTACACATTTATTTATTTATTTTAGGGAAGCTTACAGACTAATAACAATTATGATAAGTAATATAGTGCCCCACACACTTTGTGTGGATTGCGTTCCAGGATCAGCCAATGTATATTCGGTTCTCCCGAGGGGCTTGCGACACGACTTGATGGTTGGTTGGGGCGGACATAGGGATACATCCTTGTATCTCTGTGCCTGCATTAGTCATCCGCTTGTCCTGTCGCAGGCCCCTCGATTTGTTTTTTTCCTCTTCGGAGTGTCCAGAATCATTTATACAGCCGGCATGATTCTGGTGACCACCAATAAACTCATTGTTTGTCGGTGGTCGCTGGTTTTTTGGACTGCGGTGCGCTTACCATTAGGTGTAGTGCAGTCACTTTGCAGTGCTCGGAAAACATTTTTCTCCCGAGTTAAGTAAGTAAATGGCTCCCATATCTCTAATCCCACAGAGAGATACGATTATATTATGTCATGGCTATCAGGAACTATATTTTCAGACTCACGACTCAACGAAAATATTCGCCGATTATACAAAAAACAAATCTCAGCGGGACCCAAACGGCGCGCCGCGGCGCCTTCTAGTTTACAGCCGTATGTCTACTCGCCCACTGCACTACGGAAACCGTCACATGATCTACGATATTTTATAGCGTTATTTGCCGAATTGTATGAAGTAGTTGTCATCTGCTTATAATAGGGTGTTGAGTAGATACATTGTGGTATATAAAAATGATTCGACCATCCGCACGGCCGTGAAACACGCCCCAAAATAGACAATTCGCTTTTTAAATGATTTGTTCTTGATGTTTTAGAACATTTGTTAGAGATTACATTTGATTAGTTATTTTATATGATATGCAGGTTACTGACCTGGTAAAATGACGATGATGAGGCAACGTTTAAAACTCCATTGTAGAAACAGCTTAGCTTGGGTATCTTGATCGTTAAAATCACCGAAATTATAAAATGACTGACTTTAAAGAAAGTCATAAACTGGAAATCAAATTGGTATCTTATTCGTTTTGTTTAAGGCAGAAATAATACCTTAGATTTCATTTCAATAGGATTAGTAGCACTTTTGTGAACTTCATTTTTGTCTCCACTAAGGTTTTATTCATTATTTCCTTGTAACGTTAAAAATATATTCATGTTTGACGTTAAACTATTATGTATAGTTTAAATTCGTTTATTGTTCCTTTTATAAAGTTCGTATTTTATTGAGCATGCAACACTGAATGTTTCCGCCATTATGTTGATGCACGCGTATATCGTTTAAAAGTAGCATCGACCTTCAGGTATTATTTATTGTGATATCTTTTTGGCTGTTACGCTGAACACGTCTATTAAAATTAATGTCTATTCAATATTGGTAAGTGAACCTATTTATCATTCATGTTTGGACGATTTTATTCATAAAAGAACTCTCAAGGCAATAAATACTTACATACATTATGCATATAAAAAAATCGTTGTTAAATGACATTATCCTTATCCTTTTCTACTTTTATATTCATAACGCGACGTTGTAAATCCAGTTTTACTTTTTTTCTAAGTATTAAGATAGTACGCTCGTGTTAGATCATCATTCAAAATAAAGATATTATTCATACATTTTAAATCAATATGGAAACTTTACCTAAATTGTGGAATCTCAGAGTGACGCAGAGGGTGCAGCCTCCAACCACTACATTCGTACATATAAAATCTTAAATATCATAAAACGTCGTATTACTGACTTAATATGTGAAGCGACTTAGACACTGTCCTTATTTAGTACTTACAGTGTGACTGGCATTATATTTGAATTGATGTTTACCTGTAAAGAGGAAAAACAGTTTGTTAGAAATGTCTGACAGTTATGAGCAATCAGATTTTTTATATTCATCAGAATTTGTAGGATTTTAAAGGATTATTAAAAAAAAATAGAAAACCGACAAACTCATCTTCTCACAATCTGTAAATCTCTCGAATTACAATCTCCGCAAATTCGTCTCTATAGATGTTATAGGTTTTGTGACGGATCCATTTAGAATCTAAGGATAATCAACGTGTTTACGAAATCCGTGATCAAATGTATGGTTTTTTTGTAGTCAAGATACACGTCTTTAGTCAGACAGGTTTTTCAAACGACCACAGGTAGTAGAGTGATAGATAGACAAGTATGTCTATGGAATCGACATTGCCAACTTTTTCTAGTAACATTTTCTTCCTTACACTTTTATTTCATTTTCATTCCATCAGTTGTAGTATAGTCACTTCGTCGAGTTCGGATAAAAAAACAACGTATGTTCAAAGAATCAGTAGTTAATAGCAAAACAAGGAAGCTCTAAACAATCGCTTCTCAAATGACTATCATCCAATCCCACACTCAATTATATACAATTAGACAATAATTTCAATTCACAAGTACACCACTGCCATTAATAGAGTAAGGAATTTTTACCTTCTGTAAACATGTGGTGGTTACCCGTTGTACTAACTAGCCGGTTATGTGGGTCTTATAATTTTTATAATAAATTCCTGAATCTTTGGAACTGATTATAAAAGCAAATGAATCCGAAAATTTTATTTTTATAGTTTGGACACACTTTTCTCACTTTTTTCACTTTGGATCTCCTCTACTATTGATAGACGTTGGGTCTGAGTCCACCACGCGGGATCGTAGACTTTATATATCTAAGGTTTTTTTGAAGAAAGTTAGATATACAGAATATATGGACACGATGTTTTCAAAAAGTGATCGGGACTGGCCTGGGGGCTGGTTTCGAGACAATATTTCCAATCTGGCAGTCAGTTCTAACCCCTCCTAACATACGTTCTTTGAAATGTAAATATAGTGGAGTGCCTGGAGCATTCAAAACCGTAAAACCTCGGATTAGAGTTATAGTGAATGAAATAATATGATCGATGTGGGATATTGTTTTTTAAACTATAAATTGCAATGTTTACCCAAAAAAAAATTGTGCAAACCATTGTTTCATTGTTTAAAAAAAATATTATGAAAAATTAATGTTTGACCATATATTTTCACTTTAAACAGTTTTTTTTTATTTATATGTTAAATCTTACCTGAGTATTCTTATCTTATCTTATCTTGACTTTGTACGGATTGATTTACACGACTCAGTAAAAGTATTTAAAAATATCAATGAGGACCCCAATAATATATTGCAAGCAGGTGTAGCATGTATTTTGAGTTTATATGGAGCTCCGTCTAAAACTTATGATTTAAATACATTGAGGTTCAATTCTTTCATAAAAGCAACAGCCAAAAATACGAGTGTTCTTTTGTCATCACTGCCTCCAACAACTGATGCAGCGTTTGAGCACCTTAAAAGAGTGTACCTACAAATTCAGATATGGTTAGGAAATGACGTAGTTATTGAAAATTGGGGATGGAAGTATTCCAATAACATGTACATCCCAATAACAATGAATCAATTACCTGCTCCGGATAATTTATTGCAAATGTTATTTTGTAATTGCAAAAAGGGATGTGGAGCTGCGTGTGGATGCCGAAAAAGTGGTTTATACTGCAGTGTAGCATGTTTACAGTGCAGCGGAAATAGTTGTTCCAATACTTCACCTATTATACAAATAGATGAAGTAGAAGAAAATATTTGATGTAGACAACAATCTATAATTATAAAATAACATGTCCTGACTGACTGACTGATTCATCATCGCCGAGCGCAAACTATCAAGGCTACAAGCATGAAATTCGGACTGTATATTCATTTTGTTATGTAGGCATCCACTAAGAAAGGATTTTAGAAAATTCCACCCCTAAGGGGTCAAAATAGGGGATGATAATATGTATGAAAGTCCATCATTTTGAAAGTTACATAAACAAAATTTTGTATTTCGATTATTGACGTAAAATAAATGAATAGGTGTTTCAGGAATTTTGGAAATTTTATTTATTAAGGGATGAAAAAGGGGGTGAAAGTAAATGCGAAAGTGAGTTTGTTTGTTACGCTTTCACGCCTAAATCACTGAACCGATTTTGATGAATTTATCTACATAGACCGATGGGATCCTGGAGACGGTTACAGGCTACTTTTATGCCGGAAAATGCTGTTCACGCGGGCGGAGCCGCGAGCAAAAGCTAGTGTAATATATTTAAATAAACTGATTTTGTACATTTTTTTTTCTTTACATTAGTCGTAATTAATTACCTTATTTTTTAAATGTACACAATAGAGTACGTTTCATTTATAATTAAACTGGCCGAGAAATTCCATTGTACATAGCAGCTGTCGCTCCGCTCTCCCCTCCACGTTTTTCTACCTGTTCGAGATCCCTACTGCTATTATTATACACAGGTATCTTTGAAAAATGTTCCTATATGTCTACTCAGGTAAGATTTAACATATAAATAAAAAAAAATACTGTTTAAAGTGAAAATATAAGGTCAAACATTAATTCTTCATAATAATTTTTTTAAACAATGAAACAATGGTTTGCACAAAAAAAATTTGGGTAAACATTGCAATTTATAGTTTAAAAAACAATATCCCACATCGATCATATTTATTCATTCACTATAACTCTAATCCGAGGTGAAAACCCCCAGGCGCTCCACTAATAATTGAAAATTCTTGCGTTTACTTAAGTGTTACTTTAGCGTAGTAATCAGGATATAGATTTTTGAAATCTACTCCTATTTCAACCCTTGTATTGCCAAAGCTTTTTTTATGCTAAGTAAAACATTTGTCGTTACTATTTGGAAGTATAATTGAAAAAAAAAACATTAGACTTTGTTCCAATCAGTAATTAGTTGGGAGTGTCAACTATGGACTTTGATGGATGGTAGAATATGGCAGAAGGCCATCCATCACCCACGTCTATAGACATTGTGCCGTCAATATGATGTGAGCGCAAATGTGTGTCTAGGTCCAGGGTTTACGATATAAAAAGTGTATACAGGGTTTTAAAAACGTCGTAGAATATATTATATTGTGAGTCATTTTCAAACAACGAGTGATGTGTCCTGACCAATCCGATCTCAATCATAATAGTATAATAGTTTAGATAGAGCAGTTAGAGTTACATGCCCGTTCTTTTTTAGCGAAACAGCCTTCCGGACTGGCGGTAGAGTTTTGACGGAATCCAAATAATGTATTGTAATATTTTATAGATTCAATGAATTTCAATTTGAACAATAGCAATCATAATAATATTTAACACTTGTTGCCACGCCGAGAATTACTTATTAATTATGATGTGCGTGGTAGTCAGGAGCGAGAGACCGTGGACTTTGATGAGGATATAGGAACATAATATGGAAAATGATTGTCAGGGTCGATAGTTGAAGTCTCCCCAGAGGGGTTGACGTCAGGCAGACGGTTGGTCGTAAAAATTACAAGCGAAATATTTCTGTAAGTGTTAAAAAGCATGTTGTGCCAATCCCACTGCGCTTGGGATGAGGGCAAGTGGAAGAAGATGAAGTAGCAGCGTCTTTAATTGAATGATTCGTTCGATTCGATGACGTCTTTTATCATCCATAATAATAATTAACATCAAACAGTCGTACATTTTCTGATCAATATTAAAATACGTTTTTGTTTTGTCATGAATATGCTACAAGATACTTTGCAGATTACACAAAAAATGTATCCTTGCGGGGCTCGAACTCTCTCTCGTTTCACTATCGTCTAATTGTCCGCTATCCTACAAAGGTTCAATAACGTAACTCTATTACGATCTGACAACCCTGTTCAGCATGCCACGCGAGTGAGTTGGATGATGGCACAATTACTCACGGATTTGAGTCAGGTTCATGCGCGTATGAAGGTCAAGGACACGAGGTTAAGGGCATGCGTGTTGTGCTACGTTACACACCGTTGTTATATTGTGTATATCACTATTTTTCTTTTATGTTGCTAGGCGGTTGTTATATCGATTTCATGGCGTCAGTAGAGGTATATCGTTAGGCCCTCTTTCTTAGAATTCACTAATTGGCTTTAAATTGCGTTGTATAGGTATTTAGTCTGAATTTCACGTTATTGTGTATACATTAAGTAATTTTAATTGGTGAGCTAGTTCTGAAGTTTTGTAAATGTTTCAAAATTGTCTGCATTAGTAATTAGTATCTTCGGTTGCATGCGTTGTTTAGGGTTGGCACAAATCTTCAATTTTAAAACCGTGGTCAAAAAAAATTACAAACTTTAAAGTATTATTCCGATAGTGAATTTTCTTATCTCCATACATACCGTTGAGTCTTTTGAATGACGCGTTAATAAAGCATAAGTAGAAGCTTATCTGAATATGAAACTTTAAAAGTCAATAGAAGCTATTTGACGCTACAACGCTATCGAGAGTCGAGTAAAGTTTACTCTTCTTCTGTTTCTGTTTGAAGGTTCTGTACCCTAAGGTTACCAATACAATCATATTGCTAATTATAGACCATCTGTCCGTCTGTCTGATATACATATGTACATACACCTGTAATCTCCGGACGGGTAGGCAGAGGTTTAACCAGTACATCTACATTTCATCGAGCGTATTTCCATCCCGTGTGATAGGGGGCGAGCCTATCTCCATAGGATAATTCCAGACTCCGGGCTGATACTGAGCATTCCGTGATAGATAAACCCAGTATCACTTTTACCCGACCCGAGTGTTGAACCCGAGGCCTCAGCACAGTCGTACCCCATACGTAATATAACTGCGCTAACGACGTAGTCTCTCTGTAATAGGAAGCGGCGTGAATTTTTCACAGAATATGTGTTACAATGGCGGATATCCAGTTCTCCCGGGGGGATTGCGATATGATATTTGTATAAATTCAAATTACTGTGCCGCCATCGGTCATCTGCCTGTTCTGTCGCAGGCCCCTCGATTTGCTTCTTCCTTCATCGGAGTGTGAAGAAGCATTTAAATAGGGCGGCATGATTCTGGCGACCACCAATAAACTCATTGTTTGTCGGTGATCGCAGGTTTTTTTGGGCTGCGCTGCGAATGCGTTTTTTTCCGGGTACGGCAAAGTGACTGCAATACACCTGGTGGTAAGCGCAGTGCAGTCCGAAAAAAACAGTAAACACCAACAAGCAATCAGTTTATCGTATTTTATAGTTTTTAATTCTCTTTGTACCTCATAACAGGACCATTATTGTCATTATGTACGATAATAATAATGTATATTAATTGTTGACAGAGTGAAGCGGGTCCGGGTGGCGCGCTGTGTCCCAAGGCGCTGACCAGACGTCGCCGCTGCTTCAGGAGGTGCTGAACTTAGCCTTAATATAACTTTAAATATTGTAAGAGTGTATACAACGGATACGCAGGAATAAACATTAGCAAATATTCTTATCGACTTCTTATTTTGAGAAGGCCTGCCTGATAGTAAGATCGGCTTTCTCAATGATCAATAATTGTATTTAGTTACTACGTATGTTTCATCATCATCATAATCAGCCACAGGATGTCCACTGCTGAGGCCTCTCCCTAAGATTCCTAGACCGACCTGTTGGAAGCGGCCTGCATCCAGCGACTTCCTTCGACTTTTATCAGGCCGTCTGTCCACCTTGTAGGTCCAACGCTGTAATAAGCATGTTTATTAGACGTCAAATCGTTTGAAAAATTGACAAATTAGTAAACATATTTATGGGCGAAATACAATTATTAAATATCGTTGTGAATCTCGGCTTTTTTGGTAGTCATAATTTTTTTCTAATGACTTTAAGAAGACCCTCACACACTGGCTGAAGATAATTGAAGGTTTCTGAGAATGTCGTGAAGTTTATATTTTCGATTTCAGTTTAGATCTTAGCCAACCCGGTTATTTCTTTCTCATCCTAATAATCTACTACAACGATCATTATTATACCATTCTATAAAAACTTCTCTTTCGAAACGCTGTAGTTGAAACTGTTTATATTATACTTTATAAACTTGTGGATTTTTTAAACTTATTATCTCGCAGTTTCGCAGAAAGATTTCAGTTTTTTTTTCAATGTAACAGGTGTTTATGAAGATCAAAGTGAGTATATTAAAAAAATAATACAATTAGTGTTTTTTCCTCAAAAGTTTTGTCGTTAGTATTGATACAAATCTGACAGCCTCCGTAGCATAGTGGGCGATTAGCCGGCTGCGAAACGACAGGCTGTGGGTTCGATTCCCGCACCGAGACAAAATTTTTGCGTGATCCACGAATATTTGTTTCGGGTCTGGGGTGTTGTGTGGCCGCAAGTTCCTCGTAGTTCCTGATACCCAAGATACAGGTTTTACCTTGTGTAGGGTACTAAGACTACGTGTGTGACTGTCGGGAATAAAAAAAATGTAGTTATTTGAGGTCAAACCCGAGTTTTTTAATTTACCGATAATGCGATATTAATTTGCATTTGGATTGGCCATTTGCTTTTTTCCTTTTAAATGCTTCACTTTAGAATGATGTAAAACCTCCATTGTGTACACCCGAACATTCGCAACATGTCCTACTTAATAATGTTTACATTTGCGTATTTCCTACAAAATAAATAGCGTGAATAAATATAATCTCAATTTTACGATGTGTTTTATTTGCTGAACTGGTAAGTAGTCGTTTTTTTTGTTTGGGTCGAACGGCACGACTTGGTCTTGATTCACAAATGTCATTTCCTTAATAAAAATATTGCCTTTTTTTATCGTGACACAGTAAAGTGACTAAACTGGACCTGAAGGTGAATAGGTGCCTACAGTGCACCTATTTGAGTGGTAGAGCCACGCTTTTGCCACAGCCACAGTTTTGTCTACAGCATGAATGGGCTGGCTCGACCGGGTCATTACCACTGTCTCACAGAAAACTGACGTAAAGTAGCGGCTTGCTGCTGCGTTTCGTACGGTGAGTGAGATATGATGATGATAATATGGTTAACACTTTTAAGTCATTCCTTTTGGTCCACCTTAGCTCACCTTGTAACGATTTGGAATTATTTCTGTAACTTACTTGTGTCAATTGAATAAATAAATAAAATAAATATCCGGAAGCCCAAATCCCCTCCCCTTCCCAATCCCTAATTATCCCTTTCCTTTATGGTCGGCAACGCACCCATGATTCTTCTGGTGGCAGGCGTACATGGGCGATGGAGATCACTTACCATCAGGTGACCCACTTGCTCGTTTTCCGGCCTATGCTATAAAAAAATGTGCATTCGAAAACAATATAATGGCGTCCGTCGAAAGGTGTTGCATCTTCAGATGACAACGACAATTATGCTGGCCTGATATTACTGGATATACACTGGCTGTCCCCGGATCGCGACTTCGATCACATCCCATTAAATTAATCGAAGTGCCTAAGCGAAAACAACAATGCTAGAGTGATACAAAAGTTCCACTGTTTATCATTTAATGTAGTCCAAATAAGCAAGGCGAATATCGACATGTTACTCATTTGATAAAAAAGAAAATCCTTTATTTGTGTCTTAGTAATGTAACTGGAGCCAAATAGCACAAGACCGAGACAAATGGGCATCTATGGAGGAGGCCTTCACCCAACATGGGTCCTAGCAGAGTAAAACTAACAAAACTAAAACTTAAACTAATTTAAAACAACTAACCCACTAACATACCTACTAGAAATAAGTTAACCCTGTATTAATGCAAGGAATAAAAGGATTTTTTTTTTTTTTTTTTTATCTTGGCTCGGCAAAGTGACTACACTACACCTGATGGTAAGTGTAGCGCAATCCAAGAATAGTGTCGACCAACGACAAACAATGTGTCCATCGTAGGTCGGCAAGATCATGCCGGCCTGCCAAAGGGCCAAGAGGGAGGGGAAGGAAAATTTTATTAATGTAACTGGATTTGGTACTACGGGGGTGAAATATTTGTATCGTACAGTACATTACTTGCATTTGGCAACCTTTTCTGTAACACGATGTATATTCGGAGGCCCAACTCACCTTCCCCTTCCCAATTGCTCCATTCCCTTAGGGTCGGCAACAGCTATGATTTTTCGAGTATTGTGCGTTTAAGATCATTTACCATTAGGGGACCCAACCGTTTGCTTTCCGATCCAGCTCAAAAAAATTGTATTATTGGAAGTAACCTCTATGCCGTAATCTATATGCATAGTAAGTATATTTAAATGACGAGTTCCGTTGAATACAAATGATATAATTGTTCCCACGTAGCCGCAGTCGGTCAGACAATGTCACACGCGAGATTTCGCCATGTCACTGATGGCACCGCTAATGGACACCCGGCACGCCATGCCACGTGCCGGGGTAACCAGGCGTACACTATATTTTTGTTACAATTTGTCCTCAACTGTTACTTTTTAATTTCCATTTACACCAGTTTCACAGTAAACTGCTTAAACAAACAGTGAACTTTATTAAAATGACACTTTTTAGAGTTCCATAGACAATAATTTGCTCGTCAGTCCTTACCTATGTTACAGTTTTTTCATTCAATTAGCACTAAGACTGTGTTACTACTTCTGTAGTTATTAATCCAACGTAAGCTTATGTTTTTGTTTAAAAACAGTTTTTAGAAAACAACTCCAAAGTGAATCCTAATTTATTTGATTCTCTTGAGGACTGTGAAGTTTCCCATTTTTTCCTCATAACTCGTCGTCAGATTTTATTCGAATTGTTATGAATAACCTTGGAGTAATAATTAAAATCTATAAAATACAAAGATAATCAAAATCGGTCTACGTTTGGTGGAGATATCGCGTAACTATTTTAAAAAGTACAGGCAAAATGAATTGAACTCCTTTAAAAATACAAGTTGCTTGTCAAGTCGAACAACTAAATAGGTTACCCTAATACATCTTCAATTTTTTTAAAGCAGAGGATAGTGAACTATTAAATAGGCCGCCTGATGGTAAATGATCTCTGCCGCCCATAAATATCCATAATCATGAGTGTATCTGGTGTAGTGAAGTCAATTTGCCGTGCTCGAATAAAAAAAGGCTACTACTTCACGTCGGTTTTCTGGACAGTACCATCGATCCGGTCGAGCCGGCTCAGTCATGCTGAAGACATGCCTGTCTACAGCGTGCGTCTACCACTAATCCAATACTAATAGCGAAACATGTATTTATTTTTAGTATCCAATGTCTAGAGGGTAAACGGGCATTAAACCGTTTGCATTATCAATGCTGTATCGATGATTTCATTGGGGAATTATTAACAAGGCCAGCAATAAGGACAAATGAGTCAGACCTGAAGGACGACTCGCTTCATCGCCTGGACACGTGGGAACTTCAGCTTTGTGGTATACTATACCGTAATATGAACACATATTGAAAACAATCCGAAGCGATCACCATTTTTAATGGCATCTGGTAGGCATTATGCCAGTGTCAAGTTAGGAATTAATATTTTCCTAAAGTTATGGTAAAATACCAACGCATTAGCCATTAGGGATTCAATCCACGTGCGCTAGAATAGTGGCGGGCGCGCGTGCGCAGCGTTCTAACGGCAGCTCAGGTGCACGTGGCTGGAGCCATGTTTAGACCATAACATGGTATTTTACCATTGACACGTGTCAGTACAAGGTAATCATGTGGATGTTATTGTGTTTAATAAAAGGGTAATTTTCCATTAATTACACAGACCTTGAGTTACTTACTTATAACGATTTATCTTCATTAGAAATCGCGTGCTATGCTATTAAATGTAACTATTATGATTTTCTTGGGATAACTAGATTTTAGTAATATCCAATACGACAACAAAGGCCATTGCAAAATTTTCGTGTTGCTAATTAAAATTAATAGGTACTTTATTCACTTATAAATCAATTTCGTAAGTAATCTGTAATATTGACATTATTTTGCTCATGACTTCGCTTCCCTCGAGACAGTGTCAGAAATAAACGTTACTTATTTTTGCATATAGATAACACCCCTAATTACCGTCAACTAGCACGCGTATCTCGTATATAACCGCCTCCGCTAAAGGAAGATTCCGCCGCGCTAATGGCTGGGTACTAACTAGGCTAAGTGGCCGACACTAACCGGCAATGACCTCCGACATTCACGTACAAACTTACGTGATTTTGGGTAATGCAATTAACACTTTATAAGTTAGTCTGAAAACGATCAAGAATCATTTGTTGATTTTTATGATTGAGTAATCCGTAATGGGTTCAAAAATTTTATGGCAATTTAAACTGGTTTATTTTAGGGTTTCACAGGGTGCTCACAGAACCTTATTACTAAGATATCGCCATCTGCTTGGCCGTCTATGTAACCTACACAGCGGGCGAGTTAGCCGGCTGTGACGTGAAAGGCCGGGGGTTCGATCCCCGCACCGAGACAAACATTTGTGTGATCCACAAATATTTGTCTCGGGGTCTGGGTGTTGTGAGACCGAAAGTCTCTCGTAGTTCCTCATACCCACGACACAAGACTCGTATCTTACTGTGGGGTGAGGACTATGTGTGTGACTGTTGGATGTATTTATTATTATTACATATTTCACGGTGAGCGAATCTTACATCCACTCGGACCGTGTTTTTATTATTAGTCTTCTGTGTTTGAAACTTATTATGGTTATACATAATAATAGTATAAGTTCAGTGACTAAAGTTGAAAATCGAAAAACTTAAAGGTTATTTTGAGTTAGCTAGGTATTTTTTGTATATTGTCATCGGAAAGGTAAAAATACTAAGCGACAATACGTGAACTTAACGGTAGAGCATTTTAAAGTGGTTTTTCACGATAAAAGTTCATCAAATTTACCTATAGACCGGTGATTATCCGGTTGAAAATGGTAAAAATAGAAACAAATTTATAGTAGAATCAAACCCATTGTAAAAGGAAGAGAATACAACAAAATTGATAGGAAAAAAATAAATTACCGGCGATCTAATGAACGGAAACTATGTAATAGTTTTAATAATGGCGGAACACAGTGTAATATAATGTACATCATGGATTTTGTTTATAATCTGAGCTGTAATTACGTTATCGTGTAATGATAGTGTATTCAGCTTCCTGCAATTGAGGCCTAACAAGCGAATCATCCATTTTTGTTGCCGACCGTACTATAATGTACGATTTTATGATAATAGCTAATAATAGCTACGGCATTGAGGTTTAAGCATTTCAATTTTTTTTGTGGTTTTACTAATGAACCATAAACCATAAAGTCGAAAAGATCTAGCTTTAGCATATAAAGTTCTTGGTGATGTGGGGTTTTATTAGGCGAGCGAATTCCTTGTTTGATAATCAGGCTAGTAGAATAGTTTTATGTACTTTTACTGGATCGTGGTGTTACCATAAGACCCAATAGAAGGTATTATTTTGATTTGTAATTGAATTAAATTCACCTGTAAGATCTTCAACAAAACAAAAAATAGACTTCTTACAAGAATATTGTAAGTTCAAAAATAATAATTTCTAGAGATCTTTTTGGAGTCGATGCCGGTTCGCCGCTGAGAACCTCCTCCGTTTTTATGTCGGTTATAAATAAAATAGGTTTACAAAGATAGTGTACACAAGCTCTATCGATACAACGGGACTTCCTAAAATTATTGTTAATATAGTTAGTTGATTGATTCGACCGTGTACTAAATTAATACAATTTGGCTAGTTTACATATAATTTGCATAAATGTGTTAAATTAGATGTATTTTTTTATTTGATCGATTAACGAGACGACCAAGGCGTTCGCTGATGGTAAGCGCCACGCCTGCCCATAAACCGAGGCAGCACCATATATAACTGAATTACAAAGCACAGCATGGCACTGAACTGCGCTCGTCACCCTGAGACATATGATGTTAAGTCTCATAATGCCCAGAAATTTCACTGGCTTCAATGTCCTTCAAACCGAAACACAACAGTGCTTACACACTGTTGCTTGGCGGCAGAAATAGAAAAAGCGGTGGTACCAACCCAGACGGCCTCTCGCATACGAGAGACACACCACCTTGAGAAATGCAATTTCATCGATGATTCCAAATAGATTACACGTTTATTTTTCAATTTTATATCGTTATTACAATAACTTATCTCTGCTTATAACAAATGTAATTTTAACGATATGAATGTTTAATTAGTTTTCCGTTTATGTTAACTTTGGTAACTTGTGTTCGTGAGGTTACAACCCATGTGTTTGTTTGCATAAATTATATATTTCTGCGCGAGTGAATTTAACAAGCGTCTAATGGTTTCCATCTGAATCGCTTTTAAATTTTGCCCTACATTAAATACGTGTTATTGTTTATCTAAATACTCTGTGATAACATAAGCTCAGGTCTGTATCCAAAGGTATAGGCAGAGGTGCAACTAATAATAATAAATAATAATTAAGCACTTACGAATGCCCCGCTTGTTTCTGTCTTGTGATAAGTGTCGAACATAGCGTCATATAGGGCTCCAATATTAATCCTGATCATCTCATAAGTTTTTCGAATCAAAGATATCTACAAACAACTAACACTGGTTGCCCGGCCTAGGAATTGACTCAAGAACTCAGGAGGTTCAAACCATAAATACGCTAACACCAATGAGGCAAAAGAACGCTATCATAAGACCAACAAGGCGAAATCAAAACCCTTAATACAAACTTTGATTGCCCGACTCAATGATACATTGTTACAAAACAGCAGACCTAAGACTCGCCTCAAGACCTCAAGGGCTTCACAGCACAAGCACTAGATTTATGGCCCGTATATTTTTAACTTCATTAGAAAAACACCCATGACTAAGTCTCAAGTACCAGATGATTGATTTTTTATTTGGATTAGTTACATCAGTAACAGTGATCTGGCTGCCTGCCAGATTGATCTCAGTGTTTTTAAGTCAGTAATGAAGTTCGTGTAAACTATGAATATTGCTACTTGT
This sequence comes from Amorpha juglandis, assembly GCA_949126905.1. Classification (NCBI taxonomy): domain Eukaryota; kingdom Metazoa; phylum Arthropoda; class Insecta; order Lepidoptera; family Sphingidae; genus Amorpha; species Amorpha juglandis. The sequence goes on along the minus strand of OX421371.1, from coordinate 17,700,753 downwards.
TGCTTCTTGACAACCTTTCAAAACCCATTTATAATATTGCATCATGATCTTTATTAATGTGCGGTGTGATATTACCGAACCTTAGCTTGGCATTTGTGTACATGGCGCATTTACCTAAAACTATAAAAAACTGTATTTCACTATGTCTAATTTTATACATTAGTTTATATGCACTTGACAATAATAAGAAAAAGAAACTATTATTGTGCAGTACAGGTAGAGTGCAGTGCAGTGTCCAGTTGAGTTGAGTTACTAAATAAATATACTTAGCTATAAGTTTTCACTTCTATCTATTTTTGTTTAGACGATTAAATTGTGTTTCATTATACCATTTATTTTTCATAAAGACGACAACCCTAACCCAGATATTCAATAACAGAGCAGATAAAAATTAGATAAATCCACATGTGAATTACTTCAATAGTAGTAAAATCCACTTGAAAATATCTAACTTAGGTATATCCAAAATTTATTTTCGTTTTCCACGGCATTTATGCCTATTACACGTTCTTTGCATTAAAACGGTAATTGATTTTTAATATTGGTGAATATTTTTCCATAATGTGCACTTTGGCTGTTTAATACATTTACATTTACATGATAATGTCATGAGTCGTTATTTTTTTAAATTACCCTTTGTGGTCTATGAAAAGTTGTGTCTCGAAATAATATTTTGCTGCGCGCAATTTTACTTGGCCATTACATTGGCTACACCATTTAAGGCTCGCGCACATAATAACGAGCTGCACCGTAACGAGTAACAAAAATCCTTCTACGTTAAAGGAAAAAAGAGCGGTGCAACCTTCGTCTGATATGCGATGTTTAAAACTACATTTAAATCGGATAAGCCGTTTCTGAGATTAGCGAGATTATTAACAAAAATTTTGACAACCATTGTATGGGGTGCTATTGCGTTGATAAAGGCCCCTATAATATTTTTTCTCATATATATTCCATGTACAGACAGCGATCCGTTACATTTTTATTATATGTATAGATTAACTAAGGTTCTTCTCGTCGCATTGTTCTATTCGGAGTTAGGTAGAGAGTTTGTGAGGTTCTGGGTTCAGCCTCAGGACATTTGAAATCGCATTTAACAGCCTCCGTGGTACAGCGGGCGAGTAGCGGCTACGAAACGAATGGCCGTGGGTTCGCTTCCTGCACCGAGACAAATATATGTGTGATCCACTAATATTGGTTTCAGGTTTGAGTATTGTGGGACGCGTCTCTCGTAGTTCCTCATACCCACGATAAAGGTTTAACCTAGTGTTGGGTCACGACTAAGTGTGTGACTGTTAGGTGTATTTATTCTTTTATATCTATATGTTGCCCATTCGAAAATAACACATGCGCAGTCGGGAATTGGAATTTGTATGGCGATAGGTTTGAATCATATTATAGGACAGAAATATGTTCGGAGAATTTATTAACACTTTTTCCTACATCTTCTGGGATATAAATGTAAGCTATGTGTGATGTCATAACAACAGTATTGTTGACTGTCACTTCTATAAATAAATAATTGTAAGTAGTCTCGTTTCTATCTTATTCCCATATTCTTCAGTGTCGACGAGGATGGGATTAATGTATATCATAAATTCTAGGAAACATAAGAGAATGGTAAGGCTATCGTGTTTTAGGAGCGTATCCTTCCGCGATGAGGTCAGCATTACCAACAGACGCACCAAACATGTACCAAATGAGAGGTAGCGAGTTTGGTAATTGTAAAGTAACCTTGTGTGCAAAGTCGGGCAATTGTGGCGGGACTATTAGCTTTTTTGGGCAAATGCTGATCGGTATGCTGGTAAAAATGTACTTTCAATTAATTTGTAAAATGTTTTTATGTAGATTTTTTATAATTGGTATACTGGCCACGCTGTAGCCAGTTATATTTACTGCGTGAATGTGCCGGTTCTATCCTCCTATCTATACTAATCCTGAACTAGAAGATAAATCATACAAATATTTGAAATAGATTAAAATGACCGAAAGAAGTTTGTTTTAGACTAAATTACATTCTTCTCAAAAAAGATAAATAAGCACTGTAATACACCCAACAGTCATATACATAGAACTGACCCTACAAGGGCCTTTTGATCCATCATACTCACCATACGAAACGCAGCAGCAAGCCGCTGCGAGCCGCTACTTTACGTCCGTTTTCTGTGGACCTGGCTCATTCATGCTGCTGACAAAAATGTCTAATGTGGCTTTTAAAATTCTGAACAATCTCAAAATAGTCTTTGTCTATTTCTGCCGCCACCAACAGTGTGTAAGCACGGTTGTGTTTCGGTTTGAAGGACATTGAAGCCAATGAAATTACTGTGCATTATGAGACTTAACATCTTATGTCTCAGGGTGACGAGCGCAGTTCAGTGTCATGCAGTGCTTTGTAATTCAAAGTTCTGTGTGGTGTTGCATCTGTTTATGAGCAGGCGTAGCGCTTACCATCAGGCGAGCGCCTTGCTCCTCTCGTCATTTAATGAAATTAAAAAATAAAATTAAACTCTTTTTTCCACATCAAGTCGACCATTGGATAATCTAGCTCCTTTATTCGTTAATTTTATACTAGCTTATAAATTGTTATGCATTATTCATTTTCTACGATCAATGTCCTCATCAACAAATAAGCTCCATTACCAATTGGCAACAATAGATCAGCCGTTTTTTCAATTACTCAAACGTATTGTAACAAAAACTGTAATGTTTACAATTTAATGGGTGATTGGGCCGTGACGGTCTTTGTGGACTGTCTGGTGAGAAGGTATGGCCGCTCTCTGAATGATGATATGGCATTCTGCTGAAATACATTTCTCACACATATGTTTCAAATTAGGCTATTGTTACCTTCCAATAAGTCGTTTATTATTTTTATAACTAAGTCAACATCTTCATCACTGTGGCAGGTTTTTCACCATGCTATGTACGCTGAGGCGTCTCTAGCCCATGTAGCGCCCGTGTGCAATCATTACCCTTGCGCCCTCTAGTAACGGATCTTTTAAACAGAACAATAACACGGGCGCAGGTGCATTTGAATGCCCGGGGGGCGTGTGAGTGGAGCTCGGCTGGCGCGGCGCCCCCTAGAACGCTGCGCCCGGCGCCCGTGTGCACCGCACACACACCACACCTGGTAAACACGCCTCTGCATGTACGGTGATCGCTATCCATTCCAGAAAAATGTATCGGGCACTCTACCACCAGTAATCAAGCTCGTTCTTACCACGTTAGAAAAGCTGATATAACGTGCTGATCTGCTTGGAATAAAAAATACGGATTTACAACCCGTTTCACAACCATGTATGCTGTAAATAGATTTCCATCCTTCGCAGCAAGTTTGATTGTGTCGGCGATGTGCTTTCTCAGTATTTCATGTATTTGTTTTCTAATGGTTATAAATTGATAATTAATAATTGTTTTTAATTGTACGATAAATTCCATTTTTGTTTTAATCTTTTAGTAGCATGTTTCTGAATTCAAATTTTGTTATTGTATCATAAACTCCAAATGTACTGTGTTTATATACATTGAATTCATGCTGAAACCACATTGTGGTTTTATATTTTCTAAAAATAGCTATTAAAAATAATTTATTTGGCAGAAATTACAAAAACAAAAATTTTTGCTGGTGGGAGGATATTTGTATCCGACCGGATAGCGACCAACGTACACTAGTGCTAAAACCTGCCATAGTGGCCCACCTTGTGTGGGTCGCGTTCCAGGGTCAGCCAGTGTATATCCGGTTCTCCCCGGGGGCTTGCCCCCTGATCCTAATCCTTTTCCCATCCCTTTTTCCTTCCCCTCCCCCTTGGCCCTTTGGCAGGCCGGCATGATCTTGCCGACCTACGATGGACACATTGTTCATCGTTGGTGGACACTACTCTTGGATTGCGTTACACTTACCATCAGGTGTAGCGTAGTCACTTTGCCGAGCCAGGATAAAAAAAATATATTTTTGCAAACACCAAATTTCATAGTAGATTGAGGATAAACAGTATTAGTTGGTAGTAACAGAATTTTTTTTTTTTTTTTTTTTTTCACAAACACAATTATTATGTTTATACTGAAACCTAATACATATTATATTAAATTGCAGATATCCAGCGTTGCCATTTTAGCGCTTTTATCACTAGATTTAGTAACTTTTTGGGGTACGAAAAATCAAATAAATCTAATGAAACTGATCCAGCTCAGCCTTCTATACACAGATGTAGCTAAAAAAAAACAACATCAAATACCAGAACAAGTATGTATTGGATGTTGTTTTTTTTTTAGCTATTCGATATTATTTTTGTTAATTATTGTCGCAATTACATTATTTTGTAATACTTATGTAATTTCCTTTTAAACTATTTAGTGATTTCTAGTGATTTTTTTTAGTTCCAAATATCCCGGAATCTAGTGACTTTTGAGACCAAATCTAGTGATTTTTTTTTCTGCAAGTTGGCATCACTGCAGATATCCCTTTGGTTTTATGCTATCTAGTGATAAACAGGAGCGCTCAAAAATGTCAACAATATTATTCATAATCTATAAATATCATCAAATAAATAAAATTGTGTAATAAACAATTCCCATAAAAGTGGAAAAGAATTAGGTCAATGAAAAAACATTGAACTATATTCCAAATGTACAATAAATGCTAACGACGCATCACGGATGCGCTTCGCTGGTCTCCAAGGCCTTCGGGCCACCCTGAGCTTGGCCTGTATACTGACATCACAATTCAATTTTGGTAACATTATTATGACAGACATTTGGCGCTCCTATTCTATTCTATATCGAATGGTCAGTGGCCAACCTAATGTCAAAATTTTCAAGCCGCCCGAAGGACTTCAACTTGGCTTAACGACTGCTATCAGTTGATAACAGCCGGGACCAACTTTTTACGTGCCCTCCGAAGCACGGAGACGCTCAGTTGAAATACCACTAAGTGGTCACCCATCCACAGACTGACCGCGGCAAAAGTTGCTTAGCTCGCTAATCGTTTAACGATCATTGAGTGCAACTGTAAAAACTACAAGCAATTTTTTTTGTAAGACATTGTAAATCATGCCCACCTTCTAGTTGAATAAGGACAGATGGAAGAAGAAGACTACATATACTATCAGGTGCAGTGCAGTCACTTTGCAAAAAGCAAAGAGATATGCAGACCAGAATTAGCCCGCCCCTATCTGCATACTATTCAAGGTGGTATCAGTTCTGCCTGACCTCTACAGCAGGAATCGTCTTATTGTCGCAAACTAGACATGTTTTATTACAAGCGAATTATAATTTCCTTATTTATGCAATGTGTTATTCAAGAATGCTTTTTATTGTGTATTGTGTTTGTTAGAAAAATGTGAAAGTTGTGAATTGAGAACATCTTTATATATATAATTCTTCTGTGAGTGTGTATGTTCCTGAACTTCTCTTAAACGACTGGACCGATTTTGATGAAATTTTTTGTGTGTGTTCAAGGGGATCTGAGAATGGTTTAGATTCACAATTTTGTCCGCTGGACAATGTTTTTTTTATTAATTTTTAATTTATTAGTAGTTGTTGAGTTGTCGTTGCGAAGCTTGCCGTGATGACGGGTCGTATAGCGTCTAGACTGGACAGGGACAGGACAGGGACAGGACAGTGAGACAGGACAGTGAGACAGGACAGTGAGACAGGAAAGTGAGACAGGACAGTGAGACAGGACAGTGAGACAGGACAGTGAAACAGGACAGAGAGACATGACAGAGAGACAGGACAGTGAGACAGGACAGTGAGACAGGACAGTGAGACAGGACAGTGAGACAGGACAGTGAGACAGGACAGTGAGACAGGACAGTGAGACAGGAAAGTGAGACAGGACAGTGAGACAGGACAGTGAGACAGGACAGTGAGACAGGACAGTGAGACAGGACAGTGAGACAGGACAGTGAGACAGGACAGTGAGACAGGACAGTGAGACAGGACAGTGAGACAGGAAAGTGAGACAGGACAGTGAGACAGGACAGTGAGACAGGACAGTGAGACAGGACAGTGAGACAGGACATTGAGACAGGACAGTGAGACAGGCCAGTGAGACAGGATAGTGAGACAGGACAGTGAGACAGGACAGTGAGACAGGACAGTGAGACAGGACAGTGAGACAGGACAGTGAGACAGGACAGAGAGACAGGACAGAGAGACATGACAGAGAGACAGGACAGTGAGACAGGACAGTGAGACAGGACAGGACAGGGACAGGACAAGACGGGGACAGGACGGGGACGGGACGGGGACGGGACGGGACGGGGAAAGGACGGGGACGGGACGCGGACAGGACGCGGACAGGACGGGGACAGGACGGGGACGGGACGGGGACAGGACTGTCCAACCGGAGGGAGGTGGGAGACGACCTGACTTAGGTCGTCGAAGTCAATTAAATGTGCGACGGGCTACCTCACGTGCAATGGCGCAGTACCTCACTTAATTGCATTTAATGTAAATAAAACATTTGTATTAAGTTTTGACCACATTTTACACAAATATGTAGGTGATACGAAGTTCACCGGGTCATCTAGTCTATATATATAAAAATGAATCGCTGTGCGTGTGTCTCGCCAAAACTCGAGACTGGCTGTACCGATTTGGCTAATTCTGATATTGAAATATTTGTGGAAGTTCAGGGAAGGTTTACCCGGTGAGAAAAAATGAGTAACATAAATAATAAGTAAAGGAAAACACTAAAATCGACAACTTAATTTTCCAATACAAACTGTTCCTGGGTATGAAACACTTGATGTCTTTTTGATGTGAAACATCTATAAGCGCAGGTATAAACCGGATTGATGGCGTTGCGAAGCTTGCCGTGATGACGGGTCGCCACGCTATACTAGACAGGGCAGGGACAGGACAGGGACAGGACAGGACAGGGACAGGACAGGGACAGGACAGGGACAGGACAGGGGCAGGACAGGGACAGGACAGGGGCAGGACAGGGACAGGACAGCGACAGGACAGTGACAGGACAGCGACAGGACAGCGACAGGACAGCGACAGGACAGCGACAGGACAGCGACAGGACAGCGACAGGACAGCGACAGGACAGCGACAGGACAGCGACAGGACAGCGACAGGACAGCGACAGGACAGCGACAGGACAGCGACAGGACAGCGACAGGACAGCGACAGGACAAGACAGGGACAGGACAGGGACAGGACAGCGACAGGACAGCGACAGGGACAGGGACAGGGACAGGGACAGGGACAGGGACAGGGACAGGGACAGGGACAGGGACAGGGACAGGGACAGGGACAGGGACAGGGACAGGGACAGGGACAGGGACAGGGACAGGGACAGGGACAGGGACAGGGACAGGGACAGGGACAGGGACAGGGCAGGGACAGGACAAGACAGGGACAGGACAGGACAGGACAGGGGCAGGACAGGGACAGGGACAGGACAGGGACAGGACAGGGACAGGACAGGGACAGGACAGGGACAGGACAGGGACAGGACAGGGACAGGACAGGGACAGGACAGGGACAGGACAGGGACAGGACAGGGACAGGACAGGGACAGGACAGGGACAGGACAGGACAGGGACAGGACAGGGACAGGGCAGGGACAGTACAGGGACAGGACAGGACAGGGACAGGGACAGGACTGTCCCACCGGGGGGAGGTGGAAGACGACCTGACTTAGGTCGTCGAAGTCAATTAATTAATGTGCAACGGGCTACGTCATGTGCAATGGTGCAGTACCTCACTTAATTGCATTTAATGTAAATGAAACATTTGTATTAAGTTTTGACCACATTTTACACAAATATATGGAGGTGATACGAAGTTCACCGGGTCATCTAGTTTTACATAAATGATAAAATGCTACACATTATATTTGAACTATTACAGTGCAATGGAAAAATGTATTTGCTAAATAAATTCCTATTTCAACTCGACTAAAATGTTTTAACTGCGAGTTTATGAGTCGAACCATTTTACGTTAGTCCATCATCGTTTAAAAGTATTGATCATTTTAACATCAATATAATGTAGGAGCTGACTAAAATAGTGGATAATTGACTACAACGTGAGGTTATCCAACGCGCAGCACGACACCTCACTACAATCGCTTTTATAGTGCCTTCTAATTTGATAGTTTGTTTACAAACTAATTATAGCTATTACCATACATAATAAATGCTTAGCTTTTAATAGTACAATGATAATGATCGTATGGTATTTTTATAAAAGATAGTGGAATAGGTTTTTATTTTGAAATGAGGTGAATATTAGTACTTATTTATAGTGGTGAGGTTAATTTATCGTAACTTTATCGGAAATATAGGGAGATTCAAACGGGGCACACGGGCGTGTATCGGGACGAAACTTATATCGAGTTTATTACACACGATAACCCACAATAAATAATAATTAATTTTTGACCAAAAATGAAGTTTGTTCGTAATGGTCAAGACAGTATAAATGTGTATAACAAACTATTAAAAACGATCATTCCTGGTAACCCCAGATAACTTAACACACAAAACCTAGCACAAAACCTGCTATTTTCGACATATGCTATTTTCGTTTTCTATGCACGTAGAATTAATTAATAGTGAATTTGTATTACCAGATATTACACAATGAAATAAAACTAATTCAAACCGCGATAAAATACTTTTAAATTAGTTTTATTTCGATTGTATTACCGGTTTACGAAACAGACCTGATTTCCATGTGAGACGATCGATCTCTGTAATGGAATCTGCCGGAATGAAGTCTAGCACTTTCTTAGCACCTATTGGATGTGAAATAGTATGCCTGTATGCTGTTTTATATATATATTCTTTTATCCTTGCACGGCAAAGTAACTACACTACACCTGATGTTAAACACAGTACAGTCCAAAAACACTAGTCACCAGATTCATGCCGGCCCGTATGAATGCTTCTTGACACTCTGAAGAGGGAAGAAGCAACGAAGGGCCTGCGACAAGAGTGGCGGGTAACCGATGCAGGCAGGGATACAAGGATGTTCCCCATCAAGCCATGTCGCAAGCCCCTCGGGATAACTATATGTATACTGGCTGATCTAGGAACGTGATCTCCACAAGATGGCCTCCACTATGGTAGGTTTTAACACCATACGGCGGTCCCTATCCGGGCGAATTCATATCCGATATTCATATATCCACTAATAAAATGGATAGATGGGCAAAAAATAAAATTCGGCTCTGCAAGGCAGCTGTATCATAATAAGCCAAGTCGCCAAGCAACAGTGTTTAAATACTGTTGTGTTTCGGTTTGAAGGACATTAAAGCCAGTGAAGTTATTAGTCATCATGAGACTTAAGCAACTTTAGTTAACTTAACAACCGTCTCAAGGTAACGAACGTAATACCATGTGCTGCGTTGTAATCAATGTTCTGTGTGAAGTTTTTTTATATTATGTTTGAATGACGAGACGTGCAAGATGCTCGCCTGATGGTAAGTGACAGGCCTGTCCATAAACAGAAGCAACACCACATAGATCTTTTAATTACAACGCATTGCATGGCAATAAACTGCGCTCGTCACCCTGAGACATAAGATGTTAAGTCTCATAATACTCAGTAATTTCACTGGCTTCAATTTCCTTAAAACCAAAACACAATAGTGCTTACACATTGTTGCTTGGCGGCAGAAATAAACAAAGCGGTGGCATCAAGCCAGACGGCCTCTCGCATACGAGGGACTTACCACCTTGGGGAGGTATTTCTTTATGGGCAGGCGTAGCGCTTACCATCAGGCTAGTGACCTACTTGTTTCGTCATTCAGGCTGAAGTATCGTGTATTCGTAGAGCAAAGGCAGAGTTCAATTCTTCATTGTTCAGTCGTACAATTACCTCATACAATTACTTAAATATATGTAAGGTTACAACAGTAAGGTATGTTAATGGTGTGCATATTCCATACCAGCGAAGCAGGATTCTGTTTAATAATTAATACACATTTACAGTGGAAAGCCGAAATGGCTAAAGTGCCAATACGTGAACTTTGCGGTAGAGCATTTTAAATTTGTTTTTGTAAGTTCATATAATAATATGATGGATAAAAATATCATCCAATAAAATATAAGTTTTACAGAAAATAATCCAGCAGGAAAATTTATATGAATTTGATGGTAAAAAAAATTAAAATGCTCTACCGTAAAATTTACATATTGGAGCATTAGCCTTTATGCTTTTCCACCGTCAATAATAATTATATTGGAGATAGACTTTCTTTAATAGAAGAAAGTATACTCTGAGCTCATGACCAATTGTTACAGACTTGTTACAAACAAGTGACGCAAGTAGTTGTGAGCGAGTGGCGAGTGGCGAGTCCTGACCGTGACCGATACGTAGCGTCGTATCAGCCATCAGGCTGCGTCGCCGCGCCGCTCGCTCTCGACCGCAGCAAGCGAAAGTTGATGCAAGACTAACTAGGGTTGCCGTCAGTAGGTATTATCTTATTGAGCTTTGTCCCTTCAGGATACAAACAGCGCTAAAAATAATATAACCCACGCCTGTATCCTTGAAGAGGTAGGTAGAAGTGATATTATTTTTGCAGCTTCGGATCGTAAAGCTTATTTCTGTTCAATAATATGATAGGGGTAAGGCTATCGCTATTCCGCGGGCAAGACATCAGTGATTTTTCGAAAACCCAAACGGTGACTGCCCAATGCGGGAATGGAACTCAGTACTACACGGTAAAAAAATTGCAAGAATGATTACGTAAGTCATATCAGAGCCCACCAGCGAAGCTTTTCTGATTGAAGCAGACCTAAACAGTCGCCGTGGCCGAAATCGGCCTGGATGACATCATCATGAGATTGTAATTATACAGCATTTGTACCCAATTATTCAATCTGGCAACCCTGCAATGCATGAACCAGGCGCGGTGGACCGACAGTTTGTGTTATCAACAATAGAGATTATTACAAAATGAATGCACTAGTAAGACGCCGTCTGGCCAGGTAGAGCGATAAGGCTGCAACGCAGAAGCTGTTTTATTACACAAAAGATTTTATCGAAAATTTTATCTAGATTTTTTTCATAAAGTAGTTATACAATGTCACAAGAAAAGTATTTGGAAGTTAAACATCACTGTTCGTTCCTATTAAATATATTAATAAAGATTTAAGTTTGTTGTTGTAACAATCGCATACTGTGAATTAGCGTTTAACAGTGTTTATGTTTCTTAGAATGCGTGATAATAGTTTTAACGAGATAATAGAGTTTGAAATAGATTTTCTTGCACTTCAGCCAAGACATAGTATTTTCCAACATAACTGTCCTATCGTGTAAACAAACGTTCACAATTCACGAACTTGTGCAGCATTAAACAGTAGTTTTAATTCATATATTGATATTTGATTTATTTTTAAATTCAGATCTCAATTCCTCGACTGAGACTGCCGGTGGCGCAGTTGTAATGCGTACCCGGTACGACCGCTGCGCTCTCTCTCTCTGCGATCTCAGGTTCGGTCCCCGGTTCGGGCAATATGATATTGGGTTTTTCTATCCCGATATGCTCAGTATTAGCCCGGAGTCTGAAATAGTGCCCGGTATGGCGATGAGGTCGCGTCATGGGATAGAAATAAGCTCCGCGAAATGTGGGTTTTCGAATGTTGGGTTTTTCTTACACTGTTCATTCAATTTGTACATCTAACCGTTAAAAACGGCAATATTTAGAATAAAGCTGATTTCTGGTACCTTCTGTCTCCATCATCAGGGCCGCATCACGATTTGTAAGATAATTACTTTTAAATACCTATTTCATCAACCCAAACAACGTATTTGCTATTTATTATCGGAGAATTAGAAGCTGCACACGGCTTGGTTGCAACATCAAGGTTACCTTACGAAGAAGAATCACGATTAAATTTACTTTCAAATAAAAAAACTCAATCATTCGTAAACGTATTAGGTACGATCGTCCATGAAGATAGTACACAGACGTCTGTCTCATAGACACCAGTTTTTTGGCAGCGGTTAAAACCCATTATAAATAGTTGTAGAGCCACGTTGTAGACATTTTGTTTATAACATGAATGCTCGGCTTGACATAGTATCTCCGTCTCACAGAAGATCGGCGTGAAGTGGCGCCTTGCTTGAATGAGTCTCACCGTACGAAAAGCAACAGAAGGCCCATATCCACCTCCCTTTCCCAATCCAAATTCATTGCTTAAGATTTATAATTCCTCTTATATCATGTGTGTTCATGGTAGGTGAACCACCAGGTAAATCACCAGGTCACTTGCATCGGTTATATAAAAAAACATTGAAATAGTTCATTTTGTTTACTCTATGTATAAGTAAATTTAAAACCTACTTTACAATCGTTTTGTAAAGTATATTTATAATGGTACATATTATTGTTTATTTTTACATTGTTGGCGCCAAAATAAAAATCCGGAATTCGGTTCATCGACACGAAATTACACAGTCGATTATAAAATGCCTAAACATTGATTTTTGTCGTACAAGACCGCGGGTTATTGACTTCTCTGGTAATCGATGGAGTGGAGATGTATAACAAACAATACATCGATCAGTACGGACTAACGTCGATGACATGATAATAATTCGACTTAACAATGGGCGCATGTTGTAAGATATTTAGTTTTTTTTACATTAGAAAACAGAAGTACTTGAGCTACCAGTATAAGGTTAGCTTAGCGTTATTCCATTTACAAGAAGATATTCCATCGAATGAAGTATAGTTTAGTTGAAGCAAATTTAGTTTTATTGTACCTCAACCTCGTGTAGGTATTTTTGATTTAACCGTAAAATGCTTAACGTTGGTTGTTTGTAAAACCTAATTCGTCTTATGGAGGCACTCTGCAAGCTATAAAATATATTCCAATCATTGATTTCCATATAATAAGTGCACGCTAAGGTGAAAAGTTGTTGCTTGAACGCAAAGATTTATTTAACATCGGTTTTCGGTAAGACAGCGGTAACAATCAAGCCGAGACAGCCCATTCATGGTGTAGGAAAAACCTGCCTACAGCCTGGCTCCAAAGTTAACTAGCTAAGTAAAGATCTGGCTAGTTACATACATTATATTGTATTTATTACAAGAAATCAATACGATTGACAACTGCACGCCGTGGAGGCAGTTCTTTAGAAGGTGAACGTGGCATTTATACTCAGTTTTCATCCTTGGCACGGATGTCACTGTGCAACATGTATCCTTTTTAACTTCATACGAATGTTTTTAATAAATATCCAATTATGTTCAGTGTGAAATTATCCGAAATAGGGAAACAAATCATCTTTAATTCGATTACCGTATCTTGACGATTTTTTTCTTTTCGATTATAATTAAGAAATGAGCTCGCAAGTGACGCTGAAATTATATTGGGATAAGGCTATCGCCATATAAATAGAAAAACTTATAAGTGCATTTTTAAACTGGACATGAACCTACATAACATTATAATGTTGCTAGAAACGGTGTTTCTTATGAGCCTGAAGGACGAAAGCAGCAGTTCGGTCGCCTGATGTTAAGCGCCAGGTCTGCCCGTACCCAGACACAACACCATACAAAAATTACATTGCCATTTCCAGTGGGAAGGCACTGGACTGCACTCGTCAACCCGAAACATAAGATGTTAAGTTAATGCACCATTAATGTTTGCCTAAATGAAACGACTATTGCTATTTGCATCCGACAAATTTACTGGTAAGGGTATACCTGGTTACCGACCACCGTACACATGCTGGCACATTCAGGCGAGTCCAGTTCCGGGGTCAGCCAGGTCTAGATCAAAATCAAATCATAGTGTAGTAACTTTGCCGGGCCAGGATAAAAAATGCCCGTCCGTGACACTTCTAATTTATATTACACAATTTTCATATCAACGTTATGTAAGTATGGGCGTGTTTCTGCCAAATTTACCACAGAAGGGCGGGCACTTAATTAATGGACATCGTTCTGCGAATTGTTCATTGTCACGAATATTTTCACCTCAAATTACATAGTCATGTTTAACGTGCCAATATAGGCTTTTTATTAGCTAGTAGAGTGTTTCTTTTTGTTTTTTTTTTATAACATAGGCCGGCAAACGAGCAAGTGGGTCACCAGATGGTAAGTGATCTCCACTGCCCATGTACGACCACCACCAGAAGAATCATGGGCGCGTTGCCGACCTTAAAGGAAAGGGATAATTAGGGATTGGGAAGGGGAGGGGATTTGGGCTTCCGGATATCTCACTCACCGTACGAAACCCAGAAGCCGCTACTTTACGTCGGTTTTGTTGTGAGACAGTAGTAACGACCCGGTCGAGCCAGCCCATTCATGCTGTAGACAAAACTGTCTACAGCGTGACTCTACCACTCAAACTTTTTACTTACTTACCACTCAAACTTTTTACTTACTTACCACTCAAACTTTTTACTTACTGAATCCCATTTGAATCCGTTCCGAATCCGAAATTACGGTATCATAAGGTTTTTTTTTTAATCCTGGCTCGGCAAAGTGACTACGCTACACCTGATGGTAAGTTTAGCGCAATCCAAGAATAGTGTCGACCAACGATAAACAATGTGTCCATCGTAGGTCGGCAAGACCATGCCGGCCTGCCAAAGGGCCAAGGGGGAGGGGAAGGAAAAAGGGATGGGAAAAGGGTTAGGATCAGGGGGCAAGCTCCCTGGGGAGAACCGGATATACACTGGCTGACCCTGGAATGCAACCCACACAAGGTGGGCCTCTATGGCAGGTTTTAGCACCAGTGTACGGTGGTCGCTATCCGGTCGGATACAAGTATCCTCCCACCAGCCAAGTTCAAAAACACATCTGACTTTTGTAAGTTATTTTATATTAACAGTTGAAGGCTAAAATACTACAAGAAGAAATACCTAAGAATATTTTATTAGTTAAATGTGTCCTTAAAACTTGTAACTTGTAATTATTCCATGGAAAAATGAACACTTGTATGCCAGTTGGTATAATTTGTTCAATTCACCCTCCTTCCCAACCCCTGAATTAAGTAAACAAAATAAATACACCCAAAAGTCACACACAGTCTTGACCCTACACTAGGTTAACCTGTATTGTGGGTATCGGGAATTATGAGGGACTTGTGGAAAAATATTATGAAATAGCTCGCATGATAAATAGTTTGACGTGATATGCGATTACTATTATACCCGTCATCAGTGTTACGAGAGGTCGTCAAACCCTTGCGTCAAACCCATTAACATAATTGTCATAAAAACATTAGTTACGTAACTAACTAACGCCACGTGTTTGGTTTATTTTTTTTTATTCTTCTTAATGCCGAGATAAGCAGGCCCATCGCTTGCCTGATGGTAAGCACCATAAACCGTAGCAACACCAACCGTAAAACATTACCGTGATGCCGTGGTAAAACTTTAGATTGCTTGCCGGCAATAAAATATTCTTGAACTGACGTGAAGCCGAGGGAGACTAAAAATGGGACAGCATTGGTTTAAAAAAACATACATAATGGTGCATCGATTATAAATGTGTTACTAGTTAGAATAACACAAAACAAAAAAAACTATAATAATTCCCACCACCCCAATAAAAAGTGTCGCATGTCTAGTTAATTGCACTAATTTGAAGTTAAAATCCATTGAAGTTAAATCCAAAGCCACGAACACACGTAACAAATTCATACAAATGTCTGATTATAATTAGGTTAATGTGTTAAATGAAAGAAGTATTTAGTGTTTGCAGCGAACTTTATAGTCCCGTATGTGGGTTAGCGGCAGGTCATCCTTGACCCATGCCAGAACCTAATTGCCTAGGCTTTTAGCACAAGGCGCGAGGTAACGCCTGTCTCATTGTCGTGTCTACAGACTCGTCATTCGTATTTATGTTGGAAGGTTATCTAGTTCAAACGTAGGCTTTTTATAGAACGGATTTTACCCGCGACTTTGTTGCAATGTGTATTTTTCACAAGTACTATTCCGCAACATAATTTGATATAAATGCCACTACGGATACTAATTTAATGCCGGACAAATCATTTTCAATTTAAATTTAAAGAAACCCATAAATTTGAAAAAAAAAGCCATGGCTTAACCTTCACTGACGTGGGCGTCACGTGTCTAATGACGCATTTAACAACATTAATTAAAATTGGTCCTAACAACCGAAACTAATTAGGGTCAAACCTCAAAAGCCATGGGTTGGGTGAGGCAATAAGGTATATGCGGGATAGTGGCCAATAAACCATTTAATTAGCTGAAAGTTACCTCACAAAGCATAAGGTGACATAATCAGTGGCGTGCTCCCGAGCCCTAACTCAAGTGGAGTTGGAACGGGCGCGGCTCTGACGCACAGAACAGCAGACACGCAGCACGCAGCACGCACAGACTCTGGATTTATAGGAATGCTAATTTAACGTAATAGGCGTGCTAATTTATCGCCCTATGATGGATTACGTCTACTAAACCTTCGTTTGTCTGGTGGGCGTGTTAAAGGTTAATAAAGTAATGAACACACCCAACAGTGCTTTTTATGGCGGGGAGAATGCCTGCTATGGATACCTTTCCAGGCCTGAGGGATGGTTATGCCGGACTCAATAACCTTCCGATCTAGTCGTCCTGAAAGATCACTGTATCGGGTCTCTAATCAAAATACCTACGCTACTGTATGGACTAAAAACCCTGCGGTGGCCTTCTTGGTTACTAGGTTGTCCTGATGGATTTAGGGCCCATCTCTTAGATAACTCAGGAGTCTCTCATAAAAAGGACACCTTTCGTCGTCATCAGCAGCACCTCATTTCGTTCTATCGTCCATCTAGGGTCCGCTCGTATAATGTAAATTATATACGAAGGCTGCACATTCCGCGTTGCGCGACCATGACCCCAGGCGGCCTCAGTTAGTCGCCTCGTACGACAGGCAGGAGATACTGTGATGGAATTCTAAAAAAAGCCCCTATTCCACAAGACCGACACCTAACGGTCCAACACATATGTATTACCTCATACTAAAATACAAATCGAAACAGCAATACGAAGGGCTTACGGTCACTTAGCTAGCCTTGAAACAAGCATGTGTGAATTATCAAGTATTAAACAAATGACAACAAAATATTGGTTGCGCATAATATGGCGATATGACAATACTATTTCATTTTTATTTATTTATAATTCTTTATTGTACATTGGAATAAATACATCTACGTAAAATAGTTAACGAAACCAAAGTACAATTGGCGGCCTTATCGCTCAAGGCAATCTCTTCCAGACAACCATATAGGTACTATATATGCACCGATTGGAATACAAAGCGCCATATTTATGTTGCATATCTTTAATTATACCTTTAGCTTTTAAGGGCCTTCCGTGAGCAAAGGACCTTGACTGACTCGCGCCATACTAAATCGTGTACTTGGTGTGTGAGTTTTCGTGCAGAATATGCACGTATTTAGCGAATAATTGATTTCAAAAATCAGGTTTTGGTCTTTTCGAAAATTTAAAACGGGCAAAATATTCGTTATTAAATAGCCTATCTAGTGATGTTAATCTCATTTGAAAACATTGTGTACTTTAAAAGGAGACGCACGGAATATTTGCATTTTTCTCATTTTTATGGTTCATTTATAACGACAATTTAAAAATATATATCAGCATTAACATAAATTTGAATCGAACAAATTAAAGCTGACAGATTGTAGAAATATATTGTATATTTTTTTAATCAATATTTATTTTAAGTAATGACTAGATAGCGTCTAAAAACATCGATCGCGGGGCGTTTTGCTGGTGGCATGCCCTTAATTCGAGGATCTACAAGGTTGCGGAGTTCAATTTAAACCACAGTTTGCTTAAATAAAAATAACTGTGGTATAGGCGCGGCCAGTGCGTGCCCACTCGTCAAAAATGTTATGTGATTAGCCAAATATGTTATTAGTTTTGGGAGTGAGTGCCGAGTGATATGAGGCTTGCGTGCGCGACCTTTACAATGCGTCTATTTATATACACAACATATTTGGGAAACTAATTATTATTACATACTATCTATAAGAAATTTACACATGTATTCTCAGACAGAAATGGCATAATTAGTCCACATATTATTATTAAATGGCTTTATTTGCCAACTTATGAGAGAGATGAGACTTCACAACTTTGTAATTTAAATATTTCTGTGGTGTTTATTCTGTTTATGGGCAGGGTAGCGACTCGCATGAAGCAAGCGACTTGCTCTTTTCATCTTTCAGGCTAGAAAAAAAAATATAAAATCATAATGACAAACACCGTCCTCTGAATTGATCTGATCTGTAACCTCAAACTATCTTTCGGAATAAAAAAACAGACTTTCCCATAAACGTTAAGGTTGCTTTCCTTTCAAACTCACGTATGTTTTACGATGAACAAAAACACATTTTGATTTTGGCTCTATTAAAAATGAATCAAGCATGAACATAATGAATATAACACCGCCATTAGGAGGTACTTTAGTTTCATTTAGGCTTTTGAATTATTAATAGTAAGGTAGTTAACACATATTGTGATTAATATTAGATACACAAAATAAATATTTACTGACACTTTCGCGATTTGTATAAATAGGATAATGTTTATTTAAACGGGTGTTAATCGCGTAGTATTTGAAGGTATGAATACTTATTTATTTATTTATTCTTTTCTTTCTTTCTTCTTTTCCGACTTTTTGATCGAGTAACATAGACCGTAACCGCCGGTTGAATCCTAACTCATAAAATGAATAAAGAGGTGCTGGTGGTAGGATATTCATATCCCCCGGATAATGACCACCGTACACATGGTAAAACCTGCAATCCACACACCTTTTAAGGATCGCGTTCCAAGATCAACCAGTGTATATCCAGTACTCTCGAGGGGCTTGCGACGCGACGTGACTTAATGTTTGGTTGGGGCGGATATAGAGGTACATCCTTGTATCCCTGTGCCTGCATCTATCATCCGCCTGTCCTGTCGCAGGCCCCTCGATTCGCTTCTTCCCTCTTCGAAGGGTGAAGAAGCATTTATACATGCTGGCATGTTTCTGGTGACCACGGATAAACTCATTGTTTGTCGGTGGTCGGTGGTCGCTGGTTATTTGGACTGCACTGCGCGTACCATCAGGTGCAGTGCAGTCACTGCCGTGTTAGTATAAAAACAAAACTAAGAACAGTTTAACTAAATATGAATTAAAATAATATGGATAAGCTATTTACGTGTGGATTTTCTAATTAGAACAAACTAAATTTATTGAAACCTTCAAAGTGTACTTACCTCCTTGTTAACAAAGTTGTATTCTACTATTTTTGTGGCTATAATATAAAAGATCATGGCTCGTAATAACAATTTCTAGTTGGGTTTATGTACGTAAATAATAATAAACAATAGACGTACGTTCTTCACGACCTATTGGCAATGGCACAGCGTGAAATTTGATTAGCGTCGGAACCAGTACGCCAAGGTCTTGTGTACCAGACGTATGTGAGGCTTGCAAATTGTTGACGCACAAATGTTTTGACTGGCTATAGACTGGAAATATCAAAATCACACGCAACAGATTGAAGACTTACCTGTTGGAAGGTTGATGGGCTGTTCATATGAAAAAATGCTTTTTTGGAGTAAACAGTGTCCCTATGTTTGCGAGAATTTTAAGTTACCTCTGTTCCTTGAAACAACCGTGCACAGAAGGTTCCGTACGGACATACCTTCATTTTAACATTTTGACATTTTTATCCTTTGTTATGATAACCGTTAAAATAACAATTCAACCGGTTACCTATTCCAGTTCAAAAAAGGTCTTTGAACGTAGGTCAGATAGACAGACAGACAGACAAACTGCGTAAGCTCTGCTATAGAGTACGGTTAGCATCACTTGGCTACGGAAACTCAAACATTTTAGAAGCATGAGTAGATCTCGCGACCCTTTGCAGTAGGCGGAGAGATGCACACACTGTGCAATCGACTGCTTCCTGTTTCTCTAAAGTTCATAAAATTTTGATCAATAGTTGTCCTGTAACCGCAAGTAATTAAGTCAATTCTTCATTAAAACCTACAATTACTAGTACTAAGATCTTACGTTCAGTATGGTATGGTACTACGGCTGAGTAACAATAAAAATAAAAATCAGATATGTTGCCCGGGAAAAGAATTAGTCTCCGTTATGCATAGGTTTCGCCGCTTAGCCAATTTAGAACGGAAATAAGGTTGGCAATCCGTGGGCGAATTGCCAATTGTTGTACCTCTGTCTACACCTTTTCAAACCAAATCACATTAAAATGTTAATTTCTCATATAGGCCACAACAGGCTGTTTTACACGTCATAATGTTGACGTGTAGTTATTAAAATTAGATTATAAAGGCTCTACTAGTGCTTCTAAAATGTCCACCGATCTTCAGCACTAAGAAACTCAGTAAAAGCCTTCGGAGATACAGCCGTGAGATAGCATTAAATATTAATATTTTCTGAGACCTGTAAATATTGGCAATGAATACTCGGTAAGTCATTGTAACCTTCGTGTACCGCACTCAGCTTACAAATGGCGCCACATATTTTAAAAGCATCTTGTATTCATTGGCTCAGAATCCATTGTTGTCTGAGTTTAACTTAATGTGCTAAATGATGAATAAAAGTGCATTACTCATATTCCTTTGTCATTTGCGTCTCTGTAACTTGGGAATTAATTTTCACTTTTGGGGCGTTTTTGACCTTCTATTACTTTACAAATTTCAGATAAGATAAAATACTGCTATTTGCTTCTATGCTATTTCAATTGTCTCTGTGGTGCAGTGGAGGAGTAGCCGATCGTCAAACGAGAACAGCGGTTTCCCTGCGCCGATTCACAAACATTTGTTTCGGGTTCTTAGTGTTGGGTGCTGTGAGACGTAAAGTTTCTTGTAATGATACACACAACAAAAGATAATCCAATCTTACTTTTGGGTTCAGGACCATGAGCCTATTAGGTTTTATAGTTTTTTACTTTAAGCTTTGTGCTGAGATAATAACATATTTGGCGCAATGGTGTTGGCATGGTGTATAAATGTCTTCTTTCCCTACAGTTGATCGACTCATAGTATACTTCTTTTCTTTTATTATCAATCAGATTTTTTTTGTTCAGTAACTTTATACTGTCACATCTATCGCCGAACCGAACCCGAAAGGTTGGACGTTCAGGAGACGTAAGGAAAGACTGATCTTCACGAGTAAACATTTATTACTGCCTAAATACGATAAAATATATTGTTAAATAGAATACACACATATTTAGGTGTATGGACTTTCGGTTCTAAAATAGTCTCATCAACGAGAACATATTGAAACAAGTCAAGTTCTAAGATAATCCCATCAACATGAACATGTTATTTGCGATGTTGAAATCAATTAGGGTTGGTCGCGGCACGTCCGTCTGCCATCCGGCGTGGGTCTGGCCCGCCGGGCCGCGCCGCTCCCCTCGCGCGGGTCAAGGCCGACCCACACGTTCGACAGCTCACACCTTATCTTTGCGGAACTGGGAGTGTTATTTACGTAAGTGATTGCAGGGTTGTTTTGCTATTGCATTTGCTTTTTTGTATCTATTATCGCCTCACTAATTTAGTGGCGGCGTATTTAATATGTGATACTAGGAAGTCATAGGTTCAATGCTGATGATCCGGAGTCAAGAAATTGCTCGTGTTTTCTGTAGCTCCCAATTCTTATATCATGGGACGGGATATTAAACCTCACCACAGTACAAATCATTAGTATACTAGATTCGCCGCGCGGCGTGAGTATGTTACGAGAAATCAAATTCAAAATAATGATTGAATGAATTAAATTAGTGCATCTATTTTCATATTCATAAGCATACTTATGTATATGTATTATAGTGATTTGAACCTTTGGAAACTAGAGGCTTTAGATGATATACTATCACCGTGTGATAAAGACATTTAGGCATTCCCAGAGACTCGCCGAGCTTCACTGCTCGGTGTCGACAAAAATGCGTGCCACTGTTGATCCTGATGTACAGGAGTTACAGTGGCGGGTGTGTGGGCGGAATAGTCTCTACCGCCCTGTAAATAGGGCTTTTATAAGAGTTGTATTAATAGGACTACGATGAAATTTGGATTTGACATGTTACAAAATAAATATTACGTAAAAGACACACACAAACTCTAAACATAACATGTTGGTATAATACATTCCATTGTGATCAAGCGCGGAGTGGTGAACACTGACCGCTGGCGCCCGGTGGTGACTTGCATTACGTTCGCTCCTGACGAGTTAATCTGGTTAGCTAACATGCTAGCTAGATACTAGCTATGGAATAAACTGGTTTTGTAAAGGTTACAAAAACCTGTGGCCGTGGTATACATAATTATGCGAAGGAATAAAGGTAATCATCATAAAATGTTTGTTGTAACCATAGTATAGATACTCTTACAAGGTAGGTCTCTCGTATGCGAGAGGCCGTTTGGATTGGTACCAACGCTTTGTCTATTTTTGCTGCCAAGCAACAGTGTATAAGCACTGTTATGTTTCGGTTTGAAGGACATTGAAGCCAGTGAAATTACTGGACATTATTAAACTTAACATCTTATGTCTCGGGGTGATGAGCGCAGTTCAGTGCCATGCAGTGATTTGTAATTCAAAGTTCTGCGTGGTGTTGCTTCTGTTTATGAGCAGGCGTGGCGCTTATCATCAGGCGAGCGCCTTGCTCGTCTCGTCATTCAATCAAATAAAAATAAAAAATGAACCCGTGGCCTCTGGATTCACAGCCGACTACTCGCCCGCTGCGCCGCGGACTATATTCTGATTATTATCTCTCATATTATGTAATGGAATTACTAAAACCGGTAAAATTCATTTAAACTTTCACCTTCACAGTTGAGAAAGCAATTATACGGCTATCATCAAATTACACAATAATTGAAATTATATGGAAATGTATGCGAATTAATTTAGATTAGGGCTACTGCACACACTTTATTTTTAACCTTTGCGATCGGTGATTTAGAAGAACGACTGTCCTTTTTGTCTATATAAACGGGCCGGCTTGACCGAGTTATTACCACTGTATTTATTTATAACTTTAGGTTATTTGTGAGACAAATAACTTTAGGTTATTTGTGAGACAAATAACTTTAGGTTATTTGTGAGACAAATAACTTTAGGTTATTTGTCTCACTATAATAACTTGACTAATAACTTGCTATTATTTTTACAGTGAGTGTCGTTTCGTCTCCCCAATCCCCAGACGGTCGGCAACACGCCTATGATTGTTCTGGTATTATAGAGGGTTTATAGATGGTAAAGACCACTTATCATCAGGTGACACACTTGCTCGTTTGCTGGCCTCAGCTAAAAACCTTCCACTCTAAAGATACTTTACTACTTAATACTTTTATCAAGTTCGCTGCAGCGCCTAAAGTTATCTCAGCACAACGTCATATTTCGAAAATCGCCAATATGCGATGCAGTCGCAGCGACTTGCGACTTCCTATTCGGGAGGTATCGTGTGATGTGCCCTTACCCGTGGCTTACACACACCTGTAGTTTAAATAATGGGGCTATTTATTAGCCAATGTAAACAAACTCACCGAAGATAGAAGCGAATTTGAGGTTAATAATTATTTGTTTATAAATTCTCATACAATGTATTTGTAATGTATTTTTGTAATAGCGATTTATGTTTCTAATGTATTAAATGTCTAGTTTATAACACATTGACGGGCGTTGGCCGTGTTGTTTTCCGAATTTCACGTGCACAAAGCGATCTTCCCTTTATTCTAGATGCTATGTTGTGAGATCTTGATTAGCTAAATGTATAGCTATTTGGTATTTTTTATAGCATAGGCCTGCAAACAAGTTAGTGGGTCACCTGATGTTAAGTGATCTCCACTGCCCATATACGCCTACAATACCAAAAGAATCATGGGCGCGTTTCCGACCTTAAAGGAAAGGGGTTATTATGAATTGGGAAGGGGAGGGGAATTGGGTTTCCGGATATCTCACTCACCGTACGAAACGCAACAGCAAGCCGCTACTTTACGTCGGTTTTCTATGAGACAGTGGTAACGACCTGGTCGAGCCGGCCCATTCATGCTGTAGACAAAACAATCTACAGCGTAGCTATACCACTCAAAATTATTGTATTTTTGGTCTTTCAATGATATTGAATATATGAATAAAATTAAATATTATTCAAACAGTACTAAGGCTGAAGGCTTGGGTTCAAATCCCAGGTCAAGCAATCACAGTTTGTGTTTGAGTATTTGAACCGAAAATCACATATTGCTTTTAGTTGGAATTTGTGCCCGGTATGACAATAGGCTTACCTCCATCATATCATGGAGCGGAAATAAGGTCGACCAATCTTGGTTGCACTAGTTGCCCCTCTGCCTACATAGGTGAACACACTTGAGTTTGTGAAATTGTCTGTCAGTCCATCGCGTCTTAAATACTGAACGGTTTTGGATGAAATTTGACATACATGTCTAGAAAATAAGCTACTTTTTATACCAAAAACACCCGAGCTGATCTGTGAGCAAAAGCTAGTCATAAATATTATTTATTCTTCGTACATAATCTTCATCCGTAATTTAATTTTAGCGATACTGTTATATATTGCTCATAACCTATTACAAATGATTACACGTAAGCTGCTATAGATATTTTACGACGCCACGGTTTGGCTGGTCCGCTCAATAACCAGGATCAAAGCCGGGCCAATGCCAAGGAAGCAATAAACACCGAATCAACAAACTGTTGCGTCACATCCCGCTGTTTATTTTTTAGGGCTCGGTTCCTTAACACTGAAATATGTCGGTAAAAACAATACTGATTATACCACAAGTTTACGCCTGTATCCCCAGAGGTTACGCAGAGGTACAACTAATGATAAGTTAGCGAGTGAGCCTGTCACAAATTCTAATTCCGGCAACTCATGTGCGATCTTTAAAATCGAAAATTTAAACAGGATTAGGTTCCTTTACATTGTTCAACATCAATCATACACGAGACAGCTAATTATAAGGTTTGTAGTATGTTTTGGTTTAGTATGAAAATATCTACAAGCCAGATTTGAAGCAAGGAGTGTATTTGTTAGAAAATTGCGTCACTCGCAATGGATGTTATACACACCAGTTCGACGCTGTGTTGTTAAACAAATTCCTGAACGGATCCTTGAGATTTAGATTTATATTTGTGGTTGTAGATGCTTAATTTTATTGATATTATTTTAAGAACAGTCAGTTTTTAAGTAATCCATACACTTTGTGTAGATCGCGTTTCAGGATCAGCCTGTCTATCAGGTTCTCTCGAGGGGCTTACGACAAGACTTGTATCTCTTGCCTGCATGGGTCATCCGCCTTATGCAGTTCGGCATGATTCTGGTGACCACCGATAATCTCATTGTTTGTCGGTGGTCGCAGATTTTTTGGATTTAACTGCACTTAAAATTAGGTGTAGTGCAATCATGTTGCCGTGCACGGATAAAGGAATATATACACTGGCAGATCCTTCCTACGGTGATAGTTTAGCATATTTAGTTTATACTGTCCATAAAGTCTTTACAGGGTCTTGTAAGTTGTAAGTACCCGAACTAATCATAACAATGAATCATTCAAGATAATGAAAATGATCGCACAGTTTCATTAGTTGGAACGCTGGTCTAATTGTACAGCTATAAAATTCCACAACA
Source organism: Amorpha juglandis (assembly GCA_949126905.1). NCBI lineage: Eukaryota > Metazoa > Arthropoda > Insecta > Lepidoptera > Sphingidae > Amorpha > Amorpha juglandis. The sequence continues at coordinate 17,675,134 of OX421371.1, read as the reverse complement.
CGTTGTTTCAACCACAGCTAATTATTAACACGTGTTCACTTCTGAGCGGATGATTAGAGATATCTACAGCTTCCTGTGAGTACATTCATTAGTGGTTTCTAAGACTGTTGTTTACAAATTAGGAATGTGCTGATTATTATTGGTTTATTTCCGTGAAATTGTGTAATTTAGAATGGTATTATGAAGGCTTGTTTGAATAGATTTGACTCAACATCGAAAGGTTTATTTTGCAAGTACTCTATAAGGGGATCTTATACATGTCATTAGTAAAATAAATTACATTATAACATTTTTACTAGTGCTTCGAAAATGCTCACTGGTCTGAGAAAATCCCAAGAAACTAAGCCGCATCTATTTTGAATATTTATATAATTTATTTTGCTCACAAAATTGACGTTTTACATGTCGTATTGTGATAATTTAATATAGTTTTTTTTGCATGTAAGTTCATACGAATGAGGTATTTTATTAGGTATGCTCGACTAGACTTAGTGAACTACGCAAAAAAGAATCAACCCACAGCAAGTTCAAATGGAGATACTGATTTTGTTTTACTAAATTCATTAATTTAAACTAATTTTATCTCGTAGTTTTTTGGAAAATCGGTCATGAAATATATTCCGCGTACGATTTTGCAAAAAAAAACGGTATTAAAATCAATATAAATTAATGAATTTAGCAAAACAAAATCAGTATGTCCATTTGAACTTGCTGTGGGTTGGTTCCTTTTTGCGTAATTACGTCCAATAATAAAATACTGTACTATACGTGGCTATGTAGGCCAACAGAGTCGCAGACAGTATTATCAAAGCGTGTGCGACTCGCACGAATGACTATAAGTAATGCCTTTTCTTTTACATATTACGTACATACATAGTACATAATTAGTTTAAACATAACATTAGTTCACGCTTGTATCCTCAAAGGGGTAGACGGAGCTGTAACTAGTGTAAGGTTCGGGTTTATTATTCGGTGTTGCCGTTTACCGCTGTCGTACCTTACTTACCAAGTTCTAATTATGCCCAGCCATCCTGAACATATATTTTAACGATCAAACTATAAAAATATTATGTTCCATCATCCATTACGTGTTGTCTATCCCACATATGAATGCAGTACAAAGGAATGGCGCGTGGTGTAAACGGCTGCGGCGCGTCTGGCGCAAACACTTGAGTAAATCTGGCTGGTGACCTTCGCCTCGATACAGCACACGCGTGCTCCGCAATGCAATCCACTTCTTATAGGGGTGGGACTTTTGTTGACTCAGTCTGTCATTGATTTAGGCTAGGAGAGCAAGATTGAAGCGAAGTTACGTCTTTTTTGTGGAGGCGTGAGATGCAAAAACGCTATATTGCATTTATGTTTTTTATTGGTCTTCGAAGTCAGACGTGCTGATAGTACATTTGATGATAAGTGGATATGACAATAACTACTGGTGGTGATGATCCATGAGTATCAATAATGTCATGGGTACTGCCGATCTGCTATATACTGAAATTATAAATTTACACCTCGTTTTAGACATAATATCATTGTCATAGTACTGATGAAACAACGTGTTACGAAGTTCATAGCCTACCCCTACACGAGCATTTTTTTTTATTCATATTACTACATTGTATGTCAAAAGAATATGCTTTTCTTGTTACAGTGTTATTAGTATTATTAGCAGCGATAGCTCAGCGGGGAGTGATATGGACTATCGAGACGAAGGAGGCAGGTTCGAAACCAGCCCCAAGAGCATACACCACTGACTTTTCTAAGTTATGTGTATATTATTTGTTAATTATCGCTTGCTTTAACGGCGAAGGAAACATCGTGAGGAAACCTGCATACCTGAGAACTCGATAAGATTTTTCGAAGGTATGTGAAGTTTGCCAACTCGCATTAGGCCAGCGTGCGGACTAAGGCCTAACCCCTCTCATTCAGTAGCGGAAGCCCGTGCCCAGCAGTGGGACGTATATAATACACGGCTAGTAAAAAAAAGTGTTATTAGAAGCTTGTCATGAGACATTCTTAGACACATATATCAAGCACCTTTAGCAATTTCATCCGGGAACATTGATGTAATCATAATATTGTGTAAAGACAAGATCATAAGAAACCGCCAACTCACTCCAATGTAAAATAAAACTTTCGTTTCCTGCACACTTGTCGTACAATTGTAGTCAAACAGCTTTCCGATTTTTTATTCTTGACATCAAGATAGACGCAGATATACTATAATAAGACTTAGACATAACAGGATATCTATATATTATGTAACACGATTTTTTTATTTATTGCTTTATGTTACACAGCTAATAAATATCAAATCTTTAGTCTGTCAACTTGTCGGCATACATTATACAAACTTATACATAATACTATGAACTTATTAATATTATCACATGATCTTATGATCATTATTATGTACCCTCCCACCACCAGCGTTTTGTGCGTCGCGGATCCAACCACGTTGAAAACGGACATTAACATCCTATTTTCAACATTTTTACATAAATTGCACGGGTTCGAAGCCATGACACTTTCGATTTCACCATCACCACCTGTAGCTCCATATCATTGTAAGGTGGGAATCGACCAGCTGGCTCTGACAATGGTAGCCCTCTGTTCGTCACAGTGGTTGGAAGTTACGCGTCCTATAGTGACCCTGCACTCGATTCCGTAAACTGGTGCGGAGCGACTAAACCTGTATACATTGCCTGTATACCACTGATCGCCTCAGCCGCCGCACGACACGTTCTTAAACTTAATGCCAGGATTTTTGCAGAACTTTGTTAAGAAACTCTAAACGAGCAAGTGGATCTCATATCATCAAATAAGTTTTATAGGTTATATAGGAGTATACGTTGTGTATGCTTTGTGTGACATTGATTTGCTTTGCTCTAATGCATGTTTAATTTACCCCAAGGCTTATGATAAATATAAGCAACCGAATTCTTTTAATTCTTTTGCCAGAAAAATGGGTCTCAAATATTTAAATAGCCTATTGGCCAAAGGAATCCATTGGTCGTGGAATTTGAAATATTTCCCACATTCAATCAGTTCGATAAACAAACGGAAAACGCTTTTGATCAAACGCCTGTTAACACATTCGTGAAGATGTGACGCACTGAGGGTTTTAATTATAATGGAATCCAGTAAATCTCATGACAGAAGATGTTTAAATGATCCATAACGGATTAGTCATTGCTGTTTATAATGTATTATCGTCATCACGTCAATCACTGAGGATTATAAGGATGAAGTGATTTGGTAGTCGAGAATTTTATATCGTATTAATTAGGTAACTACCTAAATACGTAAGAGCTACTGACACCGTTTACTAAGTGGTAGGTCCACCACTTGTAAGAGGGTGCCTGGGTTGATATCCCTGTTTTCTCTATTTATGGCGCCACGCAGCATTGTGTAAGCACTGTGGAGTTTTGGTTTGAAGAACATTGAATTCAGTAAAATGACTGGGCATTATCATAATATTTAACGTGACGAACGCAGTCCAACGCAGTTTTTAGAATTCAAAACTCACACAGACTTCGATTCCCTAACATGGGGAATAAATCTAGGTCTACTAGACTAATGAAGTGAAGAGTTCTGGGCTTAACAAACTTAAGAAAGCGAAGGTTACAATGACAAGGTCGTTAAAGAGTATATGATTAAATACTTAGTAAAAAACCAGGACGGCCATCTGCTGCCAAAAGAAAAACAATTCCGAACATAAATGCCATCAAATATCTTCGTAAATCATATTTTATAGGTTTGTGACTGCCCAAGATGAATATTTTCCTAGACAAAGTGTGTAAATCATCGAAAATCGCCAAGAATTGCTCGAGGAGAGATTTGAGGAAAACGGGGTGCAGTCACAGTTTTGAGTCGTAACAGATGTGGAAACAGGAACGATGGAAATTCAAGGAAAACACTTAGGATTCGTATATAAATATATAACATAACGTTTAAAAACAAATTGCTAAAGTGTTTGAACTAACAATATACAGCCAAGTAGATAGAAATTGATTTTGCAAAAATCGGTTTTGGGATCAAAACATGTAACTAGATTTGAAATTTGACAAATCATTATCAAGGCTACAACAATCACGCTGAGTTTTATGACTAAAAAGAGTCCACCCCGGGACCACGAAGGCTGAAAAGTCTTCGAAACGTCGAGAATAAAATTAAAATAAAATAACCGCGATAAAATCCGTTTAAATTTGTTTTATTTTAATGACTAGCAAGAGGTTTCCGATACGCGCTATTGACGCAGCGTTAACTCAGTTGAAAACGCATCATTCCCATCCGCAGTCCATTCGTCAATGTTGATGGCGTTTTATAATTTTCTATCGGAGTGATATACATTTAATATTGATTTGTTTGAAAAACGCGCTTCATAAATGAATCAGTTGCCACGGCAGAATTGCGTCCGATCAATATTGTTTTAATGAATGTCTTAATGGATCCTAACGTGTTACGAACATTAATATTTAATTATACTTTAATTATCATAAAATTGTTATTCAAGAAAATGGATTTTTAGTTTCTTTACAAGATATATTTATACACATGGCTCATTGAAAATTGATGCGATTTAATAAAATATATCGTGAACAAAACAACGGTAGTTTGCAGAACAGATTATAATTTTATTGTCTATAAAATCATGATGTAATACCTTTATACTGAAGATTAGGGTATTGAGGAGGACACTGATGAAAACTTGGATTCTCTCACACTATCACTGATCTATCAGGTATTTTGATTCGAATAACACGTGCATTGCAGGTGACTGGTGGAAGCGTACCTTATATTTTCTCGGCATAATTCTGCCGACTGTCGAGAGATGTAATGTCTGATAATGATATTTGGACTGCACTTTAACATCACGTCCAATTTATTCAACTTGCCATACCAGCATTGAAATTTAGAATTTTCCGAGATTTATCTGTGCCCTTTATTTATCTCGCCCATTTGTTATAGTAGTAACTAAGCTCAACAAATCAAGCCTGCTTGTTGCATATCTGCTTTCTTCTTAGGAGATGCTAATGTGAGTTTAAAAACGTAATTAATAAAGACTGGTAAAGAAGAAGACACTGGTCAACTTTGAGTTAGACTTTTCGGAAATGTTTGAAGGATTGAAATTTTTAGTGTTTGTTGTGAGACTGAAAGGCTCTCGTAGTTCCTGATACCTATTACAAAGGACCCGTATCTTGTTGCATCCGGACTACGTTCCCAGACTGTTAGTTGTATCTATTAATTTATTTTTGTTAGGATATCTGCCATAATCCACCATATTTGGTGCAAATAACAGTCAGTTACCTATTAGCGTCCAAAAGATAGACTCCTTTAAATGCAGGACAGACAGACAGACGGCACGAGGCGTAGGTTCACAAATGGAGTTCCGTTGACACCCTTTGCGTATAAAATCTAAAAATAGAACCTTGGGTTTGTTAAACTGTAAACCTACATCGCAATTAGATCGGAATTTCTTGAACCAGGTTAATCACACAAATTGACAAGCTATAAAGGAGAGTAGAGCATTGTTCCCTAAACTGACAGAACTTCAAAGTAAAAGTAAGTATGTTTATCGGTATTGTCAGCTAGTGATGTTCATGTACAAAAAATATCGATATTTTTTCCGATATAATATATCGAAATATTGTATCGATATTTAGCGATATATCGGTCAAAAATATCGATATTTTCGATATATCGAATCTTAGGAAGGAAAAGACTTTATTAGGAGTAAATAAGTAAACCCACTAAGGTTAAAAAAGCAATCAACTTTCATTTTATTAATCCCAATATTGTAATTGTGAAAATGATTAACAATCATCAAATAATATCGAATAGCTAAAAAAAAAAACAACATCCAATACTTATTCTGGTAGTTGATGTTGTTTTTTTTTTTAGCTACAAGCGATAGAAAAAAGTCTTTCAGATGACACAGAGCTGTAATGATGATTTTTCCTAAATATTCTACGATATCCTTATTTCGATATATCGGATAAAATATATCGATATTATATATCGACTTCAATGATTCGATAATATCGCATTGATTCGATATATCACATAAATGTATCGATATTTTATCACATATCGATACATATCGAGCACTCCTATTGTCAGCTGTGTTTACTTTGTCGACAACGTAACCAATGTTGCCAGATAGAGCATTTTAACTCTCATTTTAGTGGGATAATTTGACGCAAATATGCAATAACAATAACATTTCAACCCACATCACGTAAGTTTACTTGTACGCTTGCATTATACTGCTTCTTGTGTTATGTAAAATAAACCTCTTAATAGCTCTAGCTAGCGGCTTCATCCGCGTGAGCCTTATTATTACTGTAAACCCACATTTCCACAACGCAAAACAGCCTAGAATACCCAGAGATGATGCAGAATTCTATTGTTAAAGCATCTTCAGAATTCGTAAATCCAGTGACTACCCCTTAAAAAAAATTTGCAACATTTAGCTTCAATATAATAACAGAGATGGATAAACAATTTTTATCATAACATCGGAAAACGATCAAGTAGTTTATTGGATGTTGAGTGATCTTCACCGCAACATGCAAAACCAAGAAGAATCATGAGTTTTACTGACTGTTGCTAACTTTAAAGGTAAGGAATGGGAATGGAAAAGGAATGATGGCGACAACAAGGCCTCCAGAAATCTCTCCCAGTTTTTGAAACATCAGCAGCCGAACGAACTAGACTCTGGACTATTCTAGACTATTCAAAGTTATTTTAATATGTTTGACGCAGTCAAGGATGTCTAGTACAAAACATGTTCTGTTCGTCAGAAAGTATGAAGTGATCATTATTTTTGATCGGTGGTAGTGCAGGTCGATGCAGGTCACCTGGCAACACCGGGGCCATAAATACGCGTACTTCCAGACACAGCGCCAATAATAAATCACTCCCAGTACATTCGAGGTGACTCACTGCGATTCAATCCACGGTACATACACGTAATATAATTTTGTTATTTTAGATAAAGCTACATACGGCTCGAGGCTTGATATTTTTTTTAAGTAATTAGGGCAAGTAATTGATCGCTTCATTAGTTAATTGCAATTGCTTATAGTCTAAGAAACTGGTGAGATTCTGGGTACAAATCCTAAGTTTGAGTTTGAATTTTCAATTCGAAAAATCACCCGTGTTATTTGAGACACGATTTTTTTTATTTGATTAAATGACGAGACGAGCAAGGCGCTCGCCTGATGGTAAGCGACACGCCTGTCCATAAACAGAAGCAACACCACACAGAACTTTGAATTACAAATTACATGGCACTGAACTGCGCTCGTCACCCCGAGACATAAGATGTTAAGTCTCATAATGCCCAGTAATTTCAATGGCTTCAATTTCCAACAAACCGAAACACAACAGTGCTTAAACACTGTTGCTTGGCGGCAGAAAACTTTTAAACGTGGGATAAAAACATTCTCATATCTTACTGTGGGGTCAAGACTATGTGTGACTGTTGGCTGTACCTACATATATTCAGCATATGATTTCATCGATGGATCATGTAAACTGATTCGTAATAGACACGAAACGGCCATGAACGTGCACTCAACGCTGTTTCTAATGAAGTCCAGTTTATCAATCTAAAAATGTACCTTATTACAAATGTTTCAACTCAATTCTATCTCTTAGTGATTGTTTTTATGCCATCGATTGACATTGCAAGTGAATTATCATATGGGTTTATGTAAAATATAAACAAATAGCGTAATAAGGTTACGTAGGTATCCCTGAAGGGTAGGTAGAGGTGCATTCACGTTTCGTCGAGCTTATTTTTATCCCATGATGATTAATACGTTTCGGGAAACTGATACTTTTTTATAGCAGAGGCCGGTAAACGAGCAATTGGGTCACCTAATGGAAAAAATCTCCAACGCCCAATTTTTGAGTGGTAGAGCCACGCTGTAGACAGTTTTGTCTATAGCATGAATGGGCTGGCTCGACCGGGTCGTTATCACTGTCCCACTGTCTCACAGAAAACCGACGTAAAGTAGCGGCTTACTGCTGCGTTTCGTACGGTGAGTGAGATATCCGGAAGCCCAAATCCCCTCTCCTTCTCAATCCCTAATTATCCCTTTCCTTTAAGGTCGGCAACGCGCCCATGATTCTTCTCGTGGTGGGCGTACATGGGCGGTGGAGATCACTTACACACTTACCTTAGGTGACCCACTTGCTCGTTTGCCGGCCTATGCTATAAAAAAAACGCCCATGAACATACAAAATACCTGAGGAATCTTGGGTGCATTGCCGACCTTAAAGGTAATGCATAGTTAAGGTATTGGGAATGGGAGTGGGTTTGAGTCTCCGGATATCTCACTCACCGTACGAAACTTAACAGAAAGCTGGTACTTCACTTCGGTTTTCTGTGAGACAGTGGTAACAACCCGGTCGAGTCGGCGCATTCATGCTGTAGACATAACTTTCTATGGGATCTACCATTACTTCTGACTCTACCACTTACGTGTCATAATGTAATAGGAAAGAGCTCATATAGGAAATAGAGATACATATACATTAGAAAGAATGAAAAAAATATGTAACTTGCAGTGCTTCCCGCCAATTATATGGATGCAACTGAAATAGTTCTGCTTTAGTCTATAAATTCAGCAGCTATAGAACAAAAAAAATATTGAAATTATGTAGAGCTATAAAGTAAACAGGGCAGGAGGTAACAGAAGAAAACCAAAAACTGGAGATGGTCTTTAAGGACATTAGTCGAAATTAGCAGATTTTTGTGACAATAAGAACCACTGAAAAAACCCCTGTGAAAATAGACGACACAAAGTAAATAGAGTAGTAAGAAAACAATTCTCCATGAGTGAGATTATTTTTATAATGATACGTTTACGAGAAACACCTGTGCAAACCTACAGCTGATATAATTTTGTTTGGGTTCCTATCAATTATTTATCTTAAACGGTCGTATTTGTCAGTCATTTGGAAAACCCATTTTCCCTAGTGATAAAAAAATACATACATACATATGCACTCACGCTTGTAATCCCCGAAAAGGAAGGCAGAGGTTTAACCAGTACACCCACATTTCGCCCAGCTCATTTCCGTCCCAAGTTGATATCACAGAAAAACCCAATATCACAACCCTGGAATCGAAGCCGAGACCTCAGCATAGCAGCTGTACCGCGTGCGCAATACAACTACGCCACCGGGGCCGTTATTAAAATGTATAACTGTATAATCATGTTAATATTGTAAAGGGTTACTTCGGATGGTCGCGTCACGGGCGCGAGTGACGCCGCGTCTGCGCTATAGTACTACGAACTATGGAAATACATTGTAACTGCCTGTAACGTTATAGTTTAGTAGAGTGTGAAAGACGAGACGTAACCATCGGAAGTCTGCCTTAAATATAGATAATGTTTGCTTGTTTAATAAAACATGACACGAACTGTATTTTTTATAAAGATAACGGGACTGAATGTCTGGAGCCCTTGTTTAAAAATGGGATCAGTTGTAAATTCAAGCAGTAAGTTGTTTTGTTTTACAAAGTTTGTTTAATGCCAACTGCAAAAGGAACGACCTTTGGTAGAAAACGAATGTAATATTAGTTTTATAAGAGTCAATGGGATTGCTAAGGGCAGATAATCCTTAGAATATCAGCAAAGAATCTATACTAATAATAAAGCTGTAGAGTTTGATTGTTTGATTGTTTGTTTGTTTGTTTGTTTGTTTGTTTGTTTGAACGCGCTAATCTCAGGAACTACTGGTTCGAATTGAAAAATTCTTTTTGTGTTGGATAGTCCATTTATCTAGGAAGGCTTTAGGATATATAAGATTACGCTGCGACCATTAGCAGCGAAGCATCAGTGAAAAATGTTGCAAAAACGGGGAAAATTATTCATATTTGAAGGCTTCCGTTGCTAAGCTACCGAAAAATTTTTTTTTGAAGGCTTCCGTTGCTAAGCTACCCAAATCTATACTAATATTATAAAGCTGTAGAGTTTGATTGTTTGTTTGATCACGTGGGCGGAGCCGCGAGCAAAAGCTAGTACTTAATAAATTCATTATATTTATTGTTGTTACTTTTCGTCTTGACTCTAAACCAGACTATTTCCCGAAGCAGAAATGTAATTGAACCTTAAGAGTGGTAGAGCCACGCTGTAGATAGTTTTATCTACAGCACGAATGGGCCGGCTCGACCGGTTCGTTACCACTGTCTCACAAAGTACCGAGGTTAAGTAGCGGCTTGCTGCGTTTTGTACAATGAGATATCCGGAGGCCCAAATCGCCCTCCTTTTCTCAAACCCTTAATCATCCCTTTAAGGTCGGCAACGCGCCTAAGATTCTTCTAATATTGTAGGCGTACATGAGCGGTGGAGATCATTTACCATCAGATGACCCTTTTGCTCGTTTGCCGGTCTATGCTATAAAAAAAACTTTTAGAAAACTTGTATTTGTGTAGATCCCAGACCACACCTAAGTGATAGCCTTATTTTATAAAAAAAATATCAAAACATCGTCGGCGAATGATGTGCACTCTCAAAAGATGAAAAAGTAGCGTAGGCATACCTAGAGCTACGTCATTCTCCCAGCAAACAGGTTACTGCGTGTGAGGCTCTTGGAACTAAAATGTATAAAAAACAAGCAGGTCGCTCGCTCGATGGTAAGGGCCATGCATTTCCATACACAGAACTTTTAATTACAAAACACTGTATGTCATTGTACTGCGTCTCGCCTCGAGATGTTAATCACAGAAAATAATTTATTTGTACAGATCATAACGTTTTACCACAATTAAACGTAAAGTTTACAATTTAATTATACCTTGCTACAAAATTTGTCATTACGCGTAGGTAATATAATATAATATATAATAAATAGGTGACCACATTGCATACAGCTATGCTGTGGCACCTACATACCACAACACAGCGCTGGTTTTCATTGGATACCTTATGTGACACATACGACTTAAATTATATAATGCCCAGTATTGCTTCAATGTCCTGCAAGCGTAGAAGTGCTTTAACACATATGCGACAGAATCAGAAATCAAACTGTGATACCAACCCGGACAGACTCTTGCATACGAAGGACCTACTACCTAATTACAATAATTATGGATTTCCGGGTTATGGTATAAGATTCTTTTGTCCTTTATTCACCGTCCTCGCTAAGTACACAGTAAGGGATAATTAAGGGATTGGGAAGGGGAGGGGGATTTAGGCCTCAGGATATCTCGCTCACAGTACGAAACGGAGTAGCAAGCCGCTATTTTATGTCGGTTTCCTTTGAAACAGTGGTAACATACTAGTCGAACCGGCCCGATTCAATAGATAAAACTATCTACAGCGTGGCTCTATTTGAGGTTAAATTTGGTATGTGTAACGCTACAATTCAGAGAGTGGACATGCGGCGGCTCCTCTAACCAGGGACTAATGATGTCTCTACTTTGAGTTGTTGCCAGGAGCGGCAGCTTAATTGGCCATATAATAGAGTCAGGAAAGCATAATATTTTTTATCGGTGATATAATTATCCTCTTCCACGACATGGACCATCTCTACTTATGAGAGTTTAAAAAAAACTTTAAGACTAAATATTCCGCTTTACAATACTGTATTAATCATCCTTAATAATATAGTTTTAATGTGGATAGTGAAAGTTTCGTGGCGCAGTGTGCAAGTAGCCGGCTGTGAAGCGAGAGGCCGTGGGTTCGATTGTTACACTGAAACATAAAAATTGTGTGATCCACAAATGTTTGTTTTGGGTCTGGGTGTTTTTCCCCAGAGGGGTTGACGTCAGGCAGGCGGCCGGTAATAAAACTACAAGCCAAATCTTTCCGTAACATTGTTAAAAAGCATGTGGTGCTGACCCCACTGCTAGTGGGATAAGTGCAGGTAAAGGAAGGAACAAGAGTAGTGAAAATAACTGGTTGTTTTGGAGTTGCTTTATAAACACCTACAATGCACGAGGCCGTATTTTGTATACATGACTAAAATGACGGCATATTTAAATTTGGTCACGTTGCATTGTGTTATGGTCCCAATTTGAAATGTCCATAATATATGTTTATGTATATGTTTATAATAAACTACATGCACAGAAATTCGGTTTAGGTACAAAAAAAGCAAATATATGCGTCGAATTCAGAACCTACTGGGCATTATAAGACAGCATTTTATGTCTCGGGGTGACGAGCGCAGTTCAGTGCCATGCAGTGCTTTGTAATTCAAAGTTCTGTGTGGTGTTACTTCTGAATATGGGCAGGCGTGGCGCTTACCATCAGGCGAGCGCCTTGCTCGTCTCGTTATTCAATTAAAGAAAAATAAAAATATATCGACTATCGCGTTTGTACGTGTTCACGTCAGTTTTCTGTAAGATAATGGTAACGACCCGGTCGAGATGGCCCACTCATATTGTAGATAAAACTGTCTACATATTACTTATTTAATGCGTTACCTGTTAGATATTTAGGTAATGAAATATCATTCATCAAAGAGAGTACAGCCCCAGATTTTCTCCGTACTTTACTTTATTTCTCCCCTTTAAGGTCGCCAACGCGACTATAATTATTCTAGTATTGTGTGCGTACATGGGCGGTGGAGATCACTTATCATCAGGTGACCCATTTGTATTTGCCGGTCTACGCTATAAATTATAATTGCGATCTTGTTAATAATACAATCAGGCTGTACAATACACTTCTAAAATGTTAATAAATTACAAATCAGCGTTCGATCATTAAAATCAAAACAATCTTCACTCTTATTTATTCATTACTTTCCGAAGCACTCTCTATTCATAGTGATTGAATATTCCGAATAGATTTCAATCACGACATGTGTAATCGTTAACAATTGCCGGCACCACGTGAATATTACGGGTTTACACGGTTCCATTTTGGTTGATCAGCTGTTAAATCGTATAATATATAGAATTTCAATCAACAAAATCAGTTGATTCTAAAATCAAAACGTGTGAACTTACTATTACCGTTGCCTAAAAATAAAGAAAACGTGTTACTTGTGAGACAAGTTTTTACTAGCTCTTGCTAGCGGTTTCGCCCGCATGGGTTTCGGGTTCCCATCCAACAGTAACAGCACATCTTATGGAATAAAATTTAGCCTATGTTCTTCCCTAAACTTCAATCTTTATTCGTTAAAAAATCCTCAAATCGGATCAGTGGTTCAGGCGTGAAAACGAGACAGACAGCCAGACAGAGCTACTTTCACATTCATAATATTAACATGACATGTAATAAGTATGGATTGCTATTTGAGTCTCTGTAACTAGCTTTACAATCATAATAAGTATATTGTTAGTTGTTTCACAGTAGCTTCACTCTACTATATTATACCTTTACGGATTCAGTAAGTAAGAAATGATGTATCACCTTATATTTTAATAACATTAGCATCTGTATCCCTTAGGAGGCAGACAGATGTGCAATTAACACTCATAACAATTAAGTTCGAATGCGAACATGATACAAAAATGGCAAACGAACTAAATACATTTGGTGAACGTATTAAAATCGTTTATTGTTAAATTAATAATTAGTTTAGGAATGTGTGAGATGATATACCCAAGGGGTGGTTTCCGACCACCATGCTGGCCAACCGTGGGTTTCCGTGTATGGATACAGAAATACTCGGGTCCATAACCGCCGCATTCAAAACTACATCTATGCTATGTAGTATGTCATGGTTTGTGGTTGAGAACATACATCAATATGATATCCTAGTTTGTTTATTAATAGAATTTGCTCGCAGTTCCACCAGTGTGAAGGTCTTTCCCCTCATATTTTTGGGATAAAAAAGACCTTAAATTACGCTTTGATCAGGTATGGATTTGATAATAAAAGTCTATCAAAATTGGGGCATTCGTTTCGGAGATTACCTCGGACAAACAGACAAAAATATTGAAAAAGTGGTTAGAAAACCATAAGGGCTTACGAAAAAGATTCAATGCAATTTTATCCTTGATAAATGTGATGTAAAAGTTCATGTCAGAGCGTTGTGTTGTAGCTGATTTTGGTAACTTTGTTAAGCTCCAACCTAGCAAAAAATATAAGAAACATTCCAGAAATTATATTACCTATATGGTAGATATTATTGTTGTATCAGTTTTTAAGAATATGGAAAATGCTATAGTACCAATGTGTGAGTATTGTTATTTCACTGTTTAAGAATAAGGAAAATGTTTTGTGTGCGTTACTGGCGTATCTTATTGCATACATGCAATACCAAAGATATTTTTTTCAGATGTTATATGTATAAATTAAATAGTGTCGATAGAAAATCGAAATTTAAACGAGTTTTTGCGCGAAGGAAAAATAATTGATATTATGTGTATTTCAGAGCATAATATGTTAGATGAAGACTGTGTACATTTAAATATACCTAATTATAAGCTTGTAACATATTCATCAAGAACCACTAGAAGTGGTGGTACATGTATTTTAATTAGACATAAATATGACTACAAGGTCATAGATTTAAAAAAGTACTGTATTCCTAATGTTATTGAATGCTGTGCTATTGAAATAATAAACCATAAATTAATTATTATCTCAATTTATAGGCCTCCTAAATTTACAAAGGATATAACATCTATCTTCTTAGAGAAACTGGAAAATATTTTAAATTTATGTTGTGCAAGAAATTCAAAAAATAAGGTGCTCTTATGTGGTGACTATAATATAGATATTCTTAAAAATACGAAATTGTCTACTGAACTTATGCATATTCTTTTAAATTATAATCTTAAGCCAAGTATAAATGTTCCTACACGTTTATCCAGTGGAACATGTATAGACAATATTATACATAACGTCAAAGGCGGTGCTGCCAATGTTTTAGAGCTTGCCTTGTCTGACCACACGGCTCAAATTTTTAAATTTCCTGTGGAAAAAACATGTTTAATTAATCACTGGTATATACAAACACGAGATTATAGCCAAGTTAATAAAGCCAAGTTCATTGACGCCCTAAATATGTTAAGTTTTACAGAAGTTTTTAATAACACTGATCCAGAAATCGCTTTCAATAGCTTTTATGACCAATTTAAACTTTTCCATGACCTATGTTTTCCAATTATTAGGAAAAAAATATCTACTCGTAAAACTCCTCGGTGGATATCTCAGGGTATTCGTAAGTGTAGTAAACGAAAAAGAGAATTATTATGGAAATACAGACGATCGCCTAGTATTCAAAACAAACAACTACTAAAAGAATATTCAAAAAGATTTAAAAAAATTATATATCTAACACAAAAATCACAAAACAATTATCTTATAAATACTGCAGAAAATAAAACTAAGGCTACATGGAAATTAATTAATAGGTGTAAAGTTAATTTTCCCACTGAATCTATAAAATATTTACTTATTGATGGTAAGAAAATAAATGATCCCAATGACATGGCAACAGCTTTTAATGATTATTTTATCGACTCCGTCCATTCTATATTTAGTCAGCGCAATACTGAATCTATATTAAGTATTGAACATCATCCTAAAACCCTCTTCATGCCGCCAACAGACCCATTAGAAATATATCAAATTATTAATTCTTTAAAAAATACGAATAGTGCGGGCTATGATGGGATTACAACAAAAATAATTAAATTAGTATCAACAATAATTGCACCTATATTGAGTTATATTATCAATCTTTGTATAGAACATGGTCATTTTCCAAAGCAATTAAAAGTAACTATAATCAAGCCACTCCATAAAAAAGGTGAAATAACATCAGTTTCCAATTACCGCCCCATAGCACTAATCCCAGTATTATCAAAAATTTTCGAGAAAGTAATTTATAAATCTATTAACTCATTTTTTGAAACAAACAATATATTTGCTGAAGAACAATATGGTTTCCGGAAAAATAAAAATATTAATAAAGCTGTCTTTGAAATGCTTTCAGAAATAGTTACTAATGTTGATAAAAAAAACTCCATTACAGCAGTACTGATGGATATGTCTAAGGCATTTGATCATGTAGACCATGAGATATTACTGGGTAAACTTGAACGGTATGGAGTACGCGGAAATATATTGGGTTTAATGAAAACTTATTTAACACAAAGAAAACAAGTCACAATTATTAATAAAATTTGCCCCTCATCTAAAATGGACACTGTATACAAATCATCTGTCCGGTATACTACAAGTGGGGTACCCCAAGGAAGCGTTCTCGGGCCCTTACTCTTCCTTATTTATATAAATGATTTGCCTAAATGCATAGATTGTAAAACTGTTTTGTTCGCTGATGACAGCACATTGATCATTCCGTGTAAAAACGTAGAAACGTATGAAAATGATATTAATTATTCTATACACTGCGTAATAAACTGGTTAAATAGGAATAATTTAAAAATAAATTTGGATAAAACTCAGTTGATGTCATTCTACCAAAGAACCAAAAAACTTAATTTAAATATTACATATGCAGGTCAAAAAATAATGGAAACCAATAATGCCCGATTTCTAGGGCTCCAATTAGATAGTCATTTAAACTGGAAAAATCATGCAGAAAGTATTAGTAAAAAATTAAATCGATACTCATATGCATTGTTTAATCTTGCAAAAATAGTAAATCAGACAGTGGTTCTAACTGCGTATAAAGCATATGTATTATCATCACTTCGGTTTGGCATTATACATTGGGGTAATTCATCCGACAGAGATATTATTTTTAAAGCCCAAAAAAAATGTTTACGAGCCGTATTTAGACTCAAGAAAACTGATAGCTGTGTTCCATATTTTAAAAAATATAAACTCCTAACCTTTTCCTGTTTATATATATTTGAGACTGTAATGTTTGTTAAGTCGAACTTGCATATGTTTCAGACATTGAGGTCCCTAAGACATGACAAAGAAATATGTGCAATTCCACACAGTACGGCACTATTTTCAAAAAATTTTCTGGGTATGGCGCCTAAAATTTTTAATAAAGTACCGAAATGTATAAAAAATATTGAAAACTTGAACGATTTTAAAAAAGCTTTATTTACATTATTGTGCACAAAAACTTACTATAAAGTTAACGAATTCTTATACGACAAATTTAATAATTAGCTTGTTTGCATTGTTTTTAATTATATTTAGTTTTATTATTTTGTGTTAACCTATTTGTTTAACATTTGTACGCCTTTGATGGCAAAACATAGCGATCAATAATTATTTTAGCTAACATACCTATAACCTATGTTTTTACAAATAAATTATTTTGAATTTTGAATTTTTGAATTTTGAGAATTTTAAGTCATATTCGATGCTTTATCATTGAAAACAGCATATTGTTTTCATTTAATGCAAGTACTAATAAGAACAGTGAAGTGGTAAACAAAGTTATATTGCATTATATTGTTGATACCGCGATAGTGCGTGCTACTGGTGGCACAATACGCGCGCGCAGTTTCGCATAATTTACATAAAAGTACCGGTTTTTCAAACAGATGGTAAACTTTTCACTGATGCAATAACGTAATCTGTAGTGCCTGTTATACTTTTGTGTCGATATCGATATCAGTCGCAAGGCTAACACATTGAAGGATTGTTTCACACCATGCATTATTGTGTACCGACTACTTTATCGAAACTGTATGTAGAGTTGTAAAACCAGTTTTATTTCCACCTCCCCTTATCCCTATTACAGCGGGATCGGCGCAACATGCTTTTTAACACACGTTATGTATACAAAACAAATATTAGTAGACCTCACAAACATTTGTCTCGCCGCGGAAATCGAACCAACGGCCTCTCGCTCCACAGCCGGCTACCACTACGACACGGAGGCTGCCGAGTTATAAAACCGGTATTAATGTATAATCGTACCTTTACCGTTGAGTTGTGTCCGGAGCCTGGTGATCTCTCTGGAGCGACTCCTGCTCCGCCGGTGCGCCGAGATCCTTCGCGGCGAACGCGCCATTATAACCACTGTACTTCTTTAATGTATCACTGTCACATGCTTCACCGACCACGGCACTATCGCACTGCACTAATTACAAGTTACAACTGAAAGTAGCCACGAACACAAATCCCGTTTGTTTGTAAACAACGGCACGCGCCAATCCAGAGTAAGTACGCGAGCGAAGCAACCGTTGAGTTCGTTCGGAAACTTGTCGTAATTATACAGTTAATTCGAGTTTATAAGGCACGAGCGTCTTGTGTAAGGCACGGCGAGGCACTGGCATTGTTGGTATCGCGGCCGCGTGTAGACGGTCACCGGTGTAGCCGTGTAGCGCGATTTGTTTCGCATTGGCGGCGAAAGCGTGGGTGCGACGCCACGCCGACACACCTGCCCGTTACATCATAGATAACACATGATAGTGGAGGTTAACAGCAGAGCAACTTGTTTCATGTATTTAATAACGGTAACACTGATAAGGGGGCACATTGATTACGTTTATCGAATAGTAAACATCGTAGTGCACTCCGCACAATAACAGATAACAATCAGGCTTAAAACTTCTGTTATGAACACATGAGTGTTTAATTATATTTGAGTACGTAAATAATACGAACGTGACCTAAACTGTCTGAGTCCTGCGACGAGCTTGATTCAATAAATGCATTTGTATACTGTTCCTGGTACTGGGGAAGTGAGTGCTAACGATGTGTCGTACTTCGAACACAACAGATTTGTTGTTGGATGTTTCAGTCTCAGAACGGTGGATTCTAAGATGGTTATGAAGATCAGGCTACGAGGCCATAGTTGTTTTGAAATAAAACTAATTTAAACGGATTTTATCGCGGATTTTGGTTCGCCGACAAAATCCGTTTAAATTAGATTTATTCCAATGTGTAACATTCGCGTAAACGTAAAAAGTTGTTTGTCACCATAACTTAATATTATTGTACACTACACAGTCATTACTATTATTAGTGTGATACCGTAATAAACGCATTTCTTTAATATACTAAGTTAAATTTATGAAATGGTAGAGCCAAGCTAAAGCCAGTTGTGTCTACACCACTCAACAGTATGAATGGACTAGGTCGATTGGGACTGTACCACTGTCTCTCAGGGTCCACAGCGCATCAACGGTTCTT
Source organism: Amorpha juglandis (assembly GCA_949126905.1). NCBI lineage: Eukaryota > Metazoa > Arthropoda > Insecta > Lepidoptera > Sphingidae > Amorpha > Amorpha juglandis. The sequence continues at coordinate 17,656,082 of OX421371.1, read as the reverse complement.
CTGGCTATGTCGGTGTTTAAGAGCGTTCGTGATTACTTACCATTAGGTGAAACACTTTCTATTGTAAAAAAAGTAGAGCCCTATAGTAGAGAAGATACAAGTACTTATCTTCGTTATTCATTTTTCGACCACGTTTTTTAACAAACGATGTTTTTTGGCATCAAACCATTGTAAAAGAAAATGTATTTATTTTATCCATTGCTGCCAATGCGATGCTGAAATTTTCAACACGAATTCGTTTACATCAAAGGGTATCGTTGTTTTTTTGTAATCTCGTGACTGGCGCCGCACGATATAGATCACTATACCTTGTCCATTATACAAAAGAATAAAATATAAACAACTATCCACACTTAACTGATATTAACATAAGCATATAGTTTTGTATGTGAGAAATAGTAATAGATTATTCTTTTTGCTATAATTACTACTATAATAGACAAGGTTTACCCACTGTGCTGAGATCGGAGTGATTGAAAGCTGTCGGATGGCTTAAATTGCTTTTATACGAAATTATAACTTCCAAACCCAACCGAGTACAATGCGGCAAGAACTGTGATTGAGGATGTATTTATGGGTTTTAAAAAGGCCAGACTATCTACGATCATACCCTATAACGTAACCCCTATAACGTTAACGGTGTCTTGACCTGCCCAAATTGTACCAGAAAATTTTAGACAAAAATCGGGCACGTTAGTCGCATACGAGCACACCGTCGGAGGGCTGAACAACAAGCCTCGGCGTCATCTTAATATGTAGATAATTATACTATAAATAATTAGAGCCTCGACGAAAATCGACGTAAATTAGCGGCTTGCTGCTGCGTTTCGTATTGTTAGTGAGATATCTGGAAGCCTAAATTCCCCGCCCCTTCACAATCCCTAATTATCCTTTTCCTTTAAGGTTGGCAACGCCCCCATGAAACTTCTGGTATTGTGGGCATACATGAACAGTGGAGATCACTTACCATCAGGAAACCCACTTGCTCGTTTGTCGGCTTATGCTATAAAAAATATAGCAATAAGAACGGTTAAGTTGGGATCAGGGTTCATAACTCTACCAGGTTCAGTACTTTGATTTCAAAACACCAACAATAGTTTTATATGGCTGCTTTATTCCTTGTTATTTAAAAAGTGCCTTGACAATGAGCTGAACCTAAATACTCCAGTTATTGAACGAAACAGGAATATAGTCTAGTTTTATTGAACTAATCGATTACGAGTCATTATCAACATCACTAGTTGTCTCATAACATTATCGATTCGTTTCTTTTACAAATAAGCAACATAATATACTGAAAACTTCCCGTTGATTCATACTCCAATCTCTACAACATGCCTATACATGTCACGGCGTGGATAACAAATGACTCGCTAGTTGAGTCAAGATGTCACAGGTCAAGGACGTCGCTGTCATTGTCCCAAGAGTATGTCAATAGAGCACACATATAAACCTTATAGCAATCCCATATTCTATTTTTTTATGAAAGAGGGCGACACAGCAAGCAGCTTTACTGATGGTAAGTGATTATCGCCATCCATGGACACCATTAGAAATTGAGGGTTCGTTGCCGGCCTATGAGAGTACGCTCTTTCATAGTAAGTACATCATACGGTTTTACCTAAATGTATTACCTACCCATGCTATAGGTACTGGCCTCCTACTAGTGACATGAGTTAGGGCTTCTTAGAATGTTTTTATTGCCTTGATAGGCAGACGAGCAAGCGGCCCGCCTGATGGTAAGCGGTCACCGCCGCTCATGGACATCGGCAATGCCAGGGGCATAGCCAAGCCGCTGCCTACCGCTGAAGGAATACTCCTTTTAAGCCTCGTTTAAATAATTTAAAAACTTTTGAGTGGTAGAGTCACGCTGTAGACAGTTTTGTCTGTTGCCTATAAAATAATGTTACATACATTATTTTATAGGCAATTATTTTTATAAGAATCGACTGTATTGTTTGAAAAAAACCTTGTTTTAGTATTATAATAATATAGCCCCTAGCAGGTTCATTAAAATTTGATGTTGCGTATCTTAATTTGATTTGGAGGGGAGGGATGCCAGTGCCAAATTGTAACCTCGGCTCAGAAAAATCGTACATCCGGGGATAGATAGATAGATAATTAGAGATAGTAAGTAGTCTTTCATTCCACCTGCCCTTATCCCACTTACAGTGATGTCGACACAGCATGATTTCTAACACTACTGAAATATTTGGCTTATAGTTTTAAAGACCAGCTGCCTGTCTGACGTCAACCCCTCTGGGGCGCAGGGATAAATAGTGTAGTAAATAAAACACAAATTATTAAGAACGAGAACAAATAATATAATTATATCTGTTACATTCACATCTTCGCTTATTTAAAACGTGGCGAGCGCGAGACGGTCGCACATCCATGCGTAGTATTAAATATATTTATAATAATACAGCCTCGTTGGTCCCAATACATCAGGTTTTATGATATCATTCAGGTGACAGGACCGAGGAGTTGAACACTAAATGCATTGATGTAAGCTTTAAACCTAGTGGTCGTTACGATATAGGTACGCCAGGCATAGCTTCAAGATTCAAAGGAATTTTAGCCAGTTTATATTCAGTGTATGACCCACAGAGCACAGATAATATAACACATCATGTAAGCATTACATCGAACCAAGCCTTTTACTACGTAAAATGACGTTATCATAGAGGTACCCATATTTACGTAGATAACATAAATAAGTTGCGCTAAATGTGAGCACGCAATGTAGTATGTCTTACGAAATATATCGTATTGTTGTTATCCGTGATCTGTGGTATCACTCCAAAAACAACAAAACAAATTGGTTTCATCACAATACAGTCACGTCATTAAACGTATATGTTAGAACTAGCCTGACGACCCTTTAAAATCCAAACACAAAACACATTTAACTTTACCTACATTATTTTACATTGCTGCTTGTGAATAAAGATACTGACACACTGAGGTTATAACATTCTTTACTTTTAAAATCATCCACTCACAGCTCACGCATGTCACGTGATCACTTCGAATCTTTTAAAAGATGTTGGTGTCATCAATGTTTAAAAACTACAATATGAGAAATCAAAGTACATACTTTATATTCGCAACAGGTTATTGTGGTGTAGAGATCTCGCGCGCCGCCACAATATTAATCCAAGATAACAGTTAACAATAATAAACTGTTAGAGGTACAATGAGTTAAACATCGGTTACAAGTTACGTTCAAAAACACTAGCATTCGACGTTTGTGTAAAGATTCTGAAAATTAGTTTCACCAACTTATCATATCACAATTATTTAGTTTATACATATATAAATTTTCATATATTTTATCTATTAATAAAACATCGGCAAAGTTACAACTGATATTTAACGTCACGTGACTGACTCGCAGTGGTCGCGTACTATGTAAATATATTAATAAAAATATACATAACTTAGTGTAATTATCTATCTAGATGTGATATTATCTACTTATTACATCAGATATTAGTATGTTTTCAAACAAACGTGGTGAAATCTTGTATCGATATATTTATCGATTTCAATAATGTAGGTCTCTAGGTGAAGATATATTATATCGATGGTTATTAAGACCTTATTTAAACAAAATATCATTACATGGATATTAATAATATTGTTTACGTATATTATACACATAAACAGAAGCAATACATACCTCACAGAACTTTGAATTACAAAGCGCTGCATGGCACTGGACTGCACTCGTCAAACCGAGACATAGATGCTCTATAATTTCACTGGCTTCGACTGGCTAGCTATTATTAATATAAAACACAAAATATATAGCAAAGTATTTTGTCATTAGCCCTGTTATTATTACCCGTATCCTTAAACACAATTCCACTGAAATAAACCTGAATAATCACAATTGGATGCAAATACGTAATAACATTAGATATTGATTTTATTTTGCTGAAATAATTTGATTTTAAGTAGGTTGAATTTCGTGTTATATAAAAAAATCCTAAATAAAACATTTCCCATGTACGATTATGCAAAATCGAACTTCAAGTTTTTGATTTAAGTTAATGAATTCCGCACAATAGAATTAATATCTAAGTTTTTACTTGATGTAGATTTACTTGATTTTATCGGATATTTGCATACAGTTATCCAACCGTGCTTATGTTCTGCATTGAGTCAGTCACAATCGCTCACAATATTTAGAATTATATAAAGGGAGATAGGAAAACTGAAAGCAGACGATGACAAAAATTTTAAAATTTTGCAAATTCAAACGCTAAAAGGAATTTCGTGCCAATATCTATTATGGTAGCTATACCACGGTGCTTTAAACGATCGAATTTATCTAAAAGTGCTTCGAATTAAGGCAAAGTATGAACTATCGTTCTAATATGTTATACATTTAATATTTCTAGATAAATGTATGCGTTGCAATAATTTTGCACATTAAAATAGCTCTGTTTTTATGTCGATTATCGAATCCGAAATCAGTAGTTATAAAAACAGCAGTGACCTCAGGTATTTTTGGTAAATAAAATATATTACTACCAGACCTGTGAATTAGGCCGAGGGGACAGCGTAGATTCGTGGTACCCACCCCCTTCTGGTACATAGCTGTCCTTTTTAAGCATACGGAAACGTCGAGTACAGACTAAATCAGATTACCTACATTTGCATAAGATTTGATACTTTGACTCAGCACACGAAGTACATACACTTTTTTTGATTAAATGACGAGACGAACAAGGAGCTCGCTTGATGGTAAGCGCCACGCCTGCCCTAAGCAGAATCAACACCTTGCAGCATACACTTGCGATGTCCATATTAGCCTGTACTTCACCCACAAACGCCATATTGTTCCGCACAGAGATGGACCAACGTATTGCAGCAACATTATTGTGACACATACAAATATCGATAAGTTTAAGTGGCCATCGATCTATTAATCTAAAGTAAATGATACAGATTGGACTATCTACACGTGAGGCGACATCATAGACGAGTGTATCCGTTTTACACCTGGTACAGTATGTACATTGTACACATCAATAGAGATAGCTTGAGGGTCGATACAGGCGCGCGCAATGTACTATTTCATACGGTTCGGAATTTTATGTAGGATTTATTAACATGAAAATACATAGTTAACTAGCTTTTGCTCGCGGCTCCGCCCGCGTGAACAGCATTTTCCGGGATAAAAGTAGCCTGTAACCGTCTGCAGGGTCCCATCTATCCCTGTAGATAAATTCATCAAAATCGGTTCAGTGATTTAGGCGTGAAAGCGTAACAAACAAACTCACTTTCGCGTTTACTTTCACCCCCTTTTTCATCCCTTATTAAATAAAAATTTACAAAATTCCTGAAACACGTATTTATTTATTTTACGTCAATAACCGAAATACAAAATTGTGTTTATGTAACTTTCCAAATGACGAACTTTCATACATATTATCATCCCCTATTTTGACCCCTTTGGGGTGGAATTTTCTAAAATCCTTTCTTAGTGGGTGCCTACATAATAAAATGAATATACAGTCCGAATTTCATGCTTGTAGCCATGATAGATTTCGCTCGGCGATGATGAATCAGTCAGTCAGTCAGGACATGTTATTTTATAAGTATAGATAATAAATAACATACTAGTACTGAAATCACTCTTGTGTCGTGGGTATGAGAAGCGACAAGAAACTCACAACACCTAACGAATATTTGCGAATAAACATTTGTCTCATTGTGGGGATTAAACTTGCTTCTCGTTCTATAACCAGTTATTTGTCCATTTGCCCAAGGAGGTTGTTACGTTCAATTGCATTAATTTGAAAAACATATTTTCATAATCCTTTTTTTTAATCAAGATCTGGGCCATATATCTGCCAATATTGGCAACCTATGGTTATCAATACAATTAAATAAGTAGATAACAGTGTTATTCAGACATAGCGTGTCTTCAAACCTTATCCTTTGAAGGATAGGTAGAGACACCGACCTATTGAACTCGTTACGAGTTCCACAGCCATAATCCTCTGTGATATTAGTTACTTTTTAAGCTTGAAGAAAATTGTGAAAATAAATACAAATTGTCGATCAAAAAGATAATAATTAAAACATTTCAGTGTCACAGCCAATTTTAGAGAATTTGTAAAGTTGTTACTGGTTTAAAGCAAGTTGTACATGCCTGCACCTCCCCTATATATAAGTAACTACCTATGCCACAAATACATCGACATGTTATAATCTATAAACATCATAAAACGTATTTAAAAGCATATTGTGTATATAATATACGTCTTTCAACGTGTCTTTTCGATAATATTTATCAAACGTGTCAAAATTTTAATCGACTTTGTTTGTCGATGTCGATAAACGGCCGTGAAGAAATATTGATATCCCACAATTGAGTTATGCCATAGATAATATATAATTTATATATTGATTACATACAAATATATCAAAAGTTTGAAATTAATTTCAATTCTATACAGAATATTAGTATTCAATTCCTAAAATATGTTTGTTACTTATTAATGTTCATAATTTATTGTTACTATCAGAATATTAAAATAACAAAACACAACAAATATTATTCGATTTTCAATATCTACTAAAATAATAGCATTTACAGATCTTACGATATATTTAAGTTCCAAGTAATTGGTGCAGTTTTTATCGACATTTTTTGATAATAAATATATTTTATATGTTTGCATATATGATTTATTAGCATGAACAAAATAAGATTTAGCAAATTTTCTTGAGAAAAATAACATCATATTATTTGCTATAATTGTTAACTAATTAGATGGCAAGATAAGGCAAATTTATTTTTGCAATGTAAGTTCAGAAAATACATTTACTAAAGTTTTTATATAATACATATTAAATATGTGACCGAGCTATATTTTTGTATCAATGATGATTCGACCCAAGTGTATCGAGTCGATAGACAGATGATTCAATCTATCGATAGTGAAAATGACCAAGTCGGTGCCAGAGGCTCGATTTTAAAATGCCGATATTCCCTGTGACCGAATATACATAAGAGAATAAATATAGTTACACAGAGTCCGTATATCTACTAACACTTGTATACATCCATGTATAGGTTACACATATTACAATATAGACAAGGGACACGCGGGGTACCCGTTAAGTACGGGAAAGCTCAACACTCACTAAATTACAAACAAAGGTCTGTCTTGGACAAACTAAATAATAAATAACGAAATAAAACTCAACAAGTTTTGTACGTGATAAATACTGGTGTGAGGTATCGGTCGCGGCCCGCTCTCGCTCAACACACGGTGAACACGCGCTCGTCCCGCTCGCAGCGCTCGTGTCGCTCGTCCCGCTCGCAGCGCTCGTGTCGCTCGTCCCGCTCGCAGCGCCGCTCCCGCTCGCTCAGCTCGGTGCGCTCGTGTCGTTCGGTGCGCTCGTGTCGCTCGGTGCGCTCGAGTCGCTCGCGGCGCTCGTAGCGCTCGCGCGTCGCTCACGAGTGCGTCGGGCGCGGTTGGCTCGTGTCGTACGCACGGATCACGTCCGCCTGCGACACGCTGCCGCCCTCCTCTTGCGAAAACGCGAACCCATCTGCATCACACACGAGTTACGACACACGCCACACGGTGAAATTTAAAAAAAAAGAAATATAAAAGTGAAAAATCAGCATCTAAACTGCGTGTCCAACGCTAGATGTATGAAAGAACGAATCAAAAGTGTTCGATACTTCACTGAATCTGTATCTTGGCGTTAGGACCAGCACAGACCCGGCGGAAACAACGCGCAGATATTACTAGGGATAATAATATTTAAATCTTATACATACATACGTATTTTAATATAATAGATTAAAATAGTATGCGACAACAGTAATTACGTTAAATCTCTTGGAAATGCTATTGATGCTCGCCTGGTCTGCACCGATGTCCTCGCATTCGATTTGACTCGTGTTCGTTGGTGTCTAAGTGAGCGTGTGTCTACGACGCTGCGGTGCCGTGTATATGTGTGTATGTGTACCGTATTTTTCAATACAACTTCCATTGTAAAAAATGTTATACTCAAAATAAGTAGGGTGTACAACAATGTGTTACACACTCGCCTTAGTGACATACACCACTTGTCTTCACGACACGTATGGAGGGGTGTATAAAACCTAGATTTAAGATGCACGTAAACATAACGCTTTATTACTTGGCTGAAAGTTGTATTGTAAAATATAAGATGGCGGTGGTATGTGGTACTCACGCGACAGCTCGAGTTCCATGGTGGTGCGCGTGCCTGACCGGCGACTGAACACGCTGCGAACGTTCTGAAGCAGCCGCGCCGTCTCCGTGAGGCTGCCACACAGAGCGCGGTGACAACTTTGCCCACCATCGACCGTACCCAACCGAGTACATACACTACTTTGCCCACGGTCGACCGTACTCAAACGAGCATTTTTGTATTTACAATCCAATATATATCCCGGTAAAAATCAGTTTCCCTCTCAGGAATATACTAATTAAATTGACCTACATCCTCCAGATCAAAAATTAATTTTGTACCAAATTATTTTACCTTGGCAGGTACCTTTAGATTTCTAAATTACTAAGCGTGAGTTAATAAGCGTTTGTCACTTATCATATTCGTATATTTTGTAAATTTTAGGGAAATGTATGCTAATCAATGTAAGACCACATTTTAAACTATTAAAAAAATCAATTTTCGTAATTACATTAACAAAAACCAAAAATATTTGTCTGTCCATTATATCTTATTGGCTCGATTATGAAAAGCGACAGATAAGCGTAAGGTAAGCGCATGCAAGCCATGCAAGCGGTAGTTACTGTTACGTGGACTTACACTGGGCGAGCCGGACGAGCGCATGCGCCGCGTCCGCCGCGCTGCGCGGGAACAACACCACGTTAGTCATCACACCTTACTAATATCGCACACCTCACGCATGCACAATAACAAAATGGCGTACACCGCCCTCGAATCTACCTCACACAATACCTTGCCATAGTAGCAGACACCTTTGACAATTAAGGCCTATGTTAATAAACTTAAATAAAATTGATTCTTCGGATAGCACAAGTAAGTCAACCAGAATACAGTTTGAAGGTGATGCGTACAAAATACTTAGTTTGATTGGTCTGTAATCCATCCGGATAATCAACTTAAGATCCTTTTTAAAATTGACCTCCAATCTGTTCTTACTATATATTTAAAGAAATATACTGAGTGTGACCCTCACAAATTTGACAACTGTCTAGAAAGAGATAGATTATTGTAGTTACTGAATATCGCAACTGTTGCAATCTCTTTCTAGCGTAACAAATTTTGAGGCACTATTATTCACGGAACACAGTAAATTTTTTCGTCTATGGTTGTAAGTTGTAACTATCGTAATTTAAATTGCTGTGAAGTAAATTCGTTTCACATATAATTTTGTTACACGATGAAATTAGTAATAAATAAGTAGTTAAATATCAGATAATTCTCCACCACCTGTAATAATTTGTAATAAAATAACAAAATAATATTATTCATAAATCAATAGGCATACATATCACACATTATAGTTTAAATCCATACAAATAAAATTTCAGAATATTTCCTTTTTTTCATTTAACAAAACATAATTATATTTTTTTCAAAAGCATAATGTGTGTTACCCTTAATACGAATTTGATGAAAATATAAAAAAATTACTTCTGGCAGTAACAAGTAGACATTTGATAATACTTATGACTAAACTGAACAGTGGGGTATGAGATATCCATTTATGGATATTGGAATGGTTCTAATGATTGAGTATTTACAAAACATTTACAAATATGTAGACAGTATAATGCCACAGACATTCCACAAAGACGTTAATGTACAACTGAAATGTTTAATATGAATTTATTTATGCAAGACAGCACACACGATAAAGTTTTTTGTAAGTCATGTTAATTTTTACTTTCGATTTTTTGAAAGTCGTAAGCCATGTGTGTTGCCCTTAATTCAAAGTATGAAAATAATTTAAAAAATATATATAATTTATTTTCCTCATGAAACTGATGTTTTACATGTCGTATTGTGATATAGTTAAAACTATTTAATATAGTTTTTTTGCATGTATGTTCATACGAATGAGGTAGACTTAAAAGTGAAGAATAATTGGACGTAGCTACGCAAAAAGTAACCAACCCACAGCTAGTTCAAATGGAGATACTGATTTTGTTTTACTAAATTCAATAATTTAAATTAATTTTATCTCGTAGTTTTTTTAAAATCGGGCATGAAATATATTCCGTGTACGATTTTGCAGAAAATAGGGTATTAAAATCAATTTAAATAAATGAATTTCGCAAAACAAAATCAGTATCTCCATTTGAACTTGCTGTGGGTTGGTTCCTTTTTGCGTAATTACGTCCAATAATAAAATAGGTACTATACGTGGCTATGTAGGCCATCAGAGTCACAGATAGTATTATCGAAGCGTGTGCGACTCGCACGAATGACTATAAGTAATGCCTTTTCTTTTACCTATTACGTACATACATAGTACATAATGAGTTTAAACACAACATTAGTTCACGCTTGTATCCTCAAAGGGGTAGACGGAGCTGTAACTAGTGTAAGGTTCGGGTTTCTTATTCGGTGTTACCGTTTACCGCTGTCGTACCTACTTACTTACCAAGTCCTAATTATGCCCAGCCATCCTGAACATATATTTTAACGATGAAACTATAAAAATATTATGTTCCATCATCCATTACGTGTTGACTATCCCACATATGAATGCAGTACAAAGGAATGGCGCGTGGTGTAAACGGCTGCGGCGCGTCTGGCGCAAACACTTGAGTAAATCTGGCTGGTGACCTTCGCCTCGATACAGCACACGCGTGCTTCGCAATGCAATCCACTTCTTATAGGGGTGGGAATTTTGTTGACTCAGTCTGTCATTGATTTAGGTTAGGAGAGCAAGACTGAAGCGCGTTTTGTGGACGCGTGAGATGCAAACGCGCTATATTGCATTTATGTTTTTTTATAGTCTGACGTGCTGATGGTACATTTGATGATAAGTGGATATGACGGTAACTACTGGTGATGATGATTCATGAGTATCAATAATGCCAGGGGTACTGCCGAGCCGCTGACTATACTGAAATTATAAATTTATACATCGTTTTAGAAAGAATGTGTTACCAAGTTACGACATGGTGTTACGAAATTCATAGCCTACCCCTACGCGATCAGTTTTTCTTAATTCATATTATTAGGTACATTGTATCAGAATATGGTATTCTTATTACAGCGTGATTAGAATAAGATAAGAAGACATTCTTATACACATACATCAAGCACCTTTAGAAATTTCATCCGGGAACATTGATGTAATCATAATATTGTGTAAAGACAAGATCATAATAAACCGCCAACTCACTCCTATGTAAAATAAAACTTTCGTTTCCTGCACACTTGTCGTACAATTGTAGTCAAACAGCTTTCCGATTTTTTATTCTTGACATCAAGATAGACGCAGATATACTTTAATAAGACTTAGACACAACAGGATATCTATGTGTGTAACACGATTTTTTTATTTATTGCACATGTTACACAGGTAGTAGTAGTAGTAGTAGTCCAATGTATACTTTGTCAGCTTGTCGACATACATTATATAAACTTATACATAATACTATGAACTTATTCATATTATCACATTATCTAATGATCATTATTATCATCGATGAAATTAACATTAGTTACGAATAATTGGAAATTAATAAAAACACTCGATAAGTGACACGAATAGTCATAATTATTCATATTGTATAAATTTATAGAAATATATTTTTTTATCCCGACACGGCAAAGTGACTACACTGGTCCTGATTTTAGGTACCGCTTTTTCTATTTCTGCCGCCAAGCAACAGTGTGTAAGCACTGTTGTGTTTTGGTTTGAAGGAAATTGAAGCCAGTGAAATTCCGCTGGTGGGAGGATACTTGTATCCGACCGGATAGCGACCACCGTACACTGGTGCTAAAACCTGCCATAGTGGCCCACCTTGTGTGGGTCGCGTTCCAGGGTCAGCCAGTGTATATCCGGTTCTCCCCAGGGGGCTTGCCCCCTGATCCTAACCCTTTTCCCATCCCTTTTTCCTTCCCCTCCCCCTTGGCCCTTTGGCAGGCCGGCATGATCTTGCCGACCTACGATGGACAGATTGTTTATCGTTGGTCGACACTATTCGTGGATTGCGCTACACTTACCATCAGGATAAAAAAAATACTGGTCTTTATGAGACTTAACATCTTATGTCTCGGGGTGACGAGTGCAGTTCTGTGCCATGCAGTGCGTTGTAATTCAAAGTTCTGTGTAGTGTTGCTTCTGTTTATGTACAGGCGTGGCGCTTACTATCAGGTGAGCCCCTTGCTCGTCTCGTCAGTTAATCAAATAAAAATTTAAAAAATGTGTAATCCATATATATATTGTTGACCGTTAAGAGAAATTGCGTCCCTCGACCGTCGACAAAATTATGTCAGCATGAACGCCATGTTTGGAATGCGATTCGCCTGATCGGGCCATTATGTTTGGTTTTTGGTCATTTTTCGCTATCCAGTTGGATATGAAAATGTATTATGTACCCTCCCACCACCAGCGTTTTATGCGTCGCGGATCCAAACACGTCGAAAACGGTCATTAACATATTTTTGCAGAACTTTATTAAGAAACTCTAAGCGAGCAAGTGGATCATCACATATCACCAAATAAGTTTATATAGGTTATATAGGAATATACGTTGTGTATGCTTTGTGTGACATTGATTTGCTTTGCTCTAATGCATGTTTAATTTGCCCCAAGGCTTATGATAAATATAAGCAACCGAATTCTTTTAATTCTTTTGCCAGAAAAATGGGTCTCAAATATTTATATTAAAATAGCCTATTAGCCAAAGGAATCCATTGGTCGTGGAATTTGAAATATTTCCCACATTCAATCAGTTCGATAAACAAACGGAAAACGTTTCTGATCAAATGCCTGTTAACACATTCGTGAAGATATGACGCACTGAGGGTTTTAATTATAATGGAATCCAGTAAATCTCATGACATAAGGTGTTTAAATAGCCTGTGATGATCCATGATGGATTAGTCATTGCTGTTTATGATGTATTATCGTCATCACGTCAATCACTGACGATTATAAGGATGAAGTGATTAGGTAGTCGAGAATTTTACATCGTATTAATTAAGTAACTACCTAAAAGAGTTACTGACACTATTTACTAAGTGGTAGGTCCACCACCAGGTACGAGGTAAGAGGGTTCCTGGGTTGATATCACTGTTTTCTCTATTTATGGCGCCACGCAGCATTGTGTAACCACTGTTGAGTTTCGCTTTGAAGAACATTGAATCCAGTAAAATGACTGGGCATTATCAAATTTAACGTGACGAACGCAGTCCACCGCAGGTTTTAGAATTCAAAACTCACACAGACTTCGATTCCCTAACATTGGGATTAAATCTAGGTCTACTAGACTAATGAAGTGAAGAGTGCTGGGCTTAGCAAACTTAAGAAAACCGAAGGTTACAATGACAAGGTCGCTAAAGAGTATATGATTAAATACTAAGTAAAAAACCAGGCCGGACATCTGCTGCCAAAAGAAAAACAATTCCGAACATAAATGCCATCAAATATCTTCGTAAATCATATTTTATAGGTTTGTGACTGCCCAAGATGAATATTTTCCTAGACAAAGTGTGTAAATCATCGAAAATCGCTAAGAATTGCACGAGGAGAGATTTGAAGAAAACGGGGTGCAGTCAGTCTGAGTCGTAACAGATGTGGAAACAGGAACGATGGGAATTGAAGGGAAACACTGAGGATTCGTATATATAGATATATAACATGACGTTTAAAAATAAATTGCTAAAGTGTTTAAACTAAAAATATACAGCCAAGTAGATAGAAATAGATTTTGCAGAAATTGGTTTTGGAATCAAAACATGTAAGTTGATTTGATTGTGATTTTAAATTTGATAATTAATTATCAAGAGTACAACAATCACGTCGAGTTTAATGACTAAAGAGAGGTTTCCGATAGGCGCGCTATTGACGCAGCGTTAACTCAATTGAAAATGCATCATTCGCATCCGCAGTCCATTCGTCAATGTTGATGGCGTATTATAATTTTGTATCGGAGTGATATACATTTAATATTGATTTGTTTGAAAAACGCGCTTCATAAATGAATCAGTTGCCACGGCAGAATTGCGTCCGATCAATATTGTTTTAATGAATGTTTTAATTGATACCTTACGTGTTACGAACATTAATATTTAATTATACTTTAATTATCATAAAATTGTTATTCAAGAAAATGGATTTTTAGTTTCTTTACAAGATATATTTATACACATGGCTCATTGAAAATTGATGCGACTTAATAAAATATATCATGAACAAAACAACGGTAGTTTTCAGAACAGATTATAATTTTATTGCCTATAAAAACATGATGTAATACCTTTATACTGAAGATTAGGGTATTGAGGAGGACACTGATGATAACTTGGAATCTCTCACACCATCCCTGATCTATCAGGTATTTTGATTCGAATAACACGTGCATTGCAGGTGACTGGTGGAAGGGTACCTTATATTTTCTCGTCATAATTCTGCCAACTGTCGAGAGATGTAATGTCTGATAATGATATTTGGCCTGCACTTCAACATCACGTCCAATTTATTCAACTTACCATACCAGCATTGAAATTTAGAATTTCCCGAGATTTATCTGTGCCCTTTATTTATCTCGCCCATTTGTTATAGCAGTAACTAAGCTCAACAAATCAAGCCTGCATCTCTGCTTTCTTCTTAGGAGATGCTAATGTGAGTTTAAAAACGTAATTAATAAAGACTGGTAAAGAAGAAGACACTGGTCAACTGTGAGTTAGACTTTTCAGAAATTTTTGAAGGATTGAAATTTTTAGTGTTTGTTATGAGACTGAAAGGCTCTCGTAGTTCCTGATACCTATTACAAAGGATCCGTATCTTGTTGCATCCGGACTACGTTCCCAGACTGTTGGTTGTATCTATTAATTTATTTTTGTTAGGATATCTGCCATAATCCACCATATTTGGTGCAAATAACAGTCAGTTACCTATTAGCGTCCAAAAGATAGACTCCTTTAAATGCAGGACAGACAGACAGACGGCACGAGGCGTAGGTTCACAAATGGAGTTCCGTTGACACCCTTTGCGTATAAAATCTAAAAATAGAACCTTGGGTTTGTTAAACTGTAAACCTACATCGCAATTAGATCGGAATTTCTTGAACCAGGTTAATCACACAAATTGACAAGCTATAAAGGAGAGTAGAGCATTGTTCCCTAAACTGACAGAACTTCAAAGTAAAAGTAAGTATGTTTATCGGTATTGTCAGCTGTGTTTACTTTGTCGACAACGTAACCAATGTTGCCAGATAGAGCATTTTAACTCTCACTAAGGGATAACTGGACGCAAATATGCAATAACAATAATATTTCAACCCACATCACGTAAGTTTACTTGTATGCTTGTATTATACTGCTTCTTGTGTTATGTAAAATAAACCTCTTAATAGCTCTTGCTAGCGGCTTCATCTGCGTGAGCCTTATAATTACTGTAAACCCACATTTCACAACGCAAAATAGCCTAGAATACCTAGAGATGATGTAGAATTCTATGATAAAGCATTTTCAGATCAGTATTTCCAGTGATTACCCCTTAAAAACAAATTTGCAAACTTTAGCTCCATTATGATAACGGAGATGGAAAACCAATTAATTTTTTAATATCCTAACATCGGAAAACGATCAAGTAGTTTATTGGATGCCGAGTGATCTTCACCGCAACATGCAAAACCAAGAAGAATCATGAGTTTTACTGACTGTTGCTAACTTTAAAGGTAAGGAATGGGAATGGAAAAGGGATGATGGCGACAATAAGGCCTCCAGAAATCTCACCCAGTTTCGAAATATCAGCAGCCGGACGAACTAGACTCTGGACTATTCTAGATTCATAGAAGTTATTTTAATATGTTTGAAGCAGTCAAGGATATCTAGTACAAAACATGTTCTGTTCGTCAGAAAGTATGAAGGGATCATTATTTTTGATCGGTGGTAGTGCAGGTCGATGCAGGTCACCTGGCAACACCGGGGCCATAAATACGCGTGCTTCCAGACACAGCGCCAATAATAAATCACTCCCAGTACATTCGAGGTGACTCACTGCGATTCAATCCACGGTACATACACGTAACATTACAATTTTGTTATTTTAGTTAAAGCTACGGTTCGAGACTTAATATTTTTTTAAATAATTGAGGCAAGTAATTGATCGCTTAATTAGTTAATTGCATTGTTTGTAGTTTAAGAAACTGGTGAGATTCTGGGTCCAAATCCTAGGTTGGAAATCACTGTTTGAGTTTTCAATTCAAAAAATCACACGTGATACTTGAGATTGAAATTTGTGCACGATGTGGCGATAGTTTTATCAGCTATCATCACATCCCGGGACGGAAAGAAGCTCTGTGAACTGAATTAGTTGCACCTTTGGATACTCCTTGGGGGATAGATAGATTATGCCACTCTCAAACATGGGATAAAACATTCTCGTATCTCACTGTGGGGTCAAGACTATGTGTGACTGTTGGCTGTACCTCCATATATTCAGCATATGATTTCATCGATGGATCATGTAAACTGATTCGTAATAGGCACGAAACGGCCATGAACGTGCACTCAACGCTGATTCTAATGAAGTCGGGTTTATTAATCTAAAAATGTACCTTATTACAAATGTTTCGACTCAATTCTATCTCTTAGTGATTGTTTTTATGCCATCGATTGATATCATATCATATAGGTTTATGTAAAATATAAACAAATCGCGTAATGCAGGGTTATGCATGTATACCTGAAGAATTCAAAGTTCTGTGTGGTGTTGCTTCTGCTTATAAGCAGGTGTTCCGCTTGCTCGTCTCGTCATTCAATCAAATAAAAATAAATGTAGAGCTATAAAGTAAAGATGGCAGGAGGTAACTGAAGAAAACCAAAGACTGGAGATGGTCTTTAAGGACATTAGTCGAAGTTAGCAGATTGTTTGTGACAATAATTACCACTGAAAAAGAATCTTGTGAAAATAGACGACACCAAGTAAATAAAGTAGTAAGAAAACAATTCTCCATGAGTGAGATTATTTTTATAATGATACTTCTGCGAGAAACACCTGTGCAAACCAACAGCTGATATAATTTTGTTTGGGTTTCTATCAGTTATTTATCTTAAACGGTCGTATTTGTCAGTCATTTGGGAAACCCATTTTCCCTAGTGATAAAAAAATACATTACATACATTTATGCACTCACGCCTGTAACCCGCGAAAGGGAAGGCAGAGGTTTAACCAGTACACCTACATTTCGCCGAGCTCATTTCTGTCCTAAGATGATAGGAGGCGAGTCTATCGCCATACCCAACATTTCGTGACAGAAAATCTCAATATCATTTTTACCCAACCCGGGGATCGAACCGGGGAACTCAGCATAGCAGCCGTACCGCGTGCGCAATACACCGGGGCAGTCATTAAAATTTATGACTGTATAATCATGTTAATATTGTAAAGGGTTACTTCGGATAGTCGCGTCACGGTCGCGAGTGACGCCGCATCACCGCTATAGTACTACGGATTATGGAAATCCATTATAACTACCTATAACCTTATAGTTTAGTAGGGTGTGAATAACGGGACGTAACCATAGAAAGTCTGCCTTAAATATAGATAATGTTTGCTTGTTTAATAAAACATGACACGAACTGTATTTTTTATAAAGCTAACGGGACTGAATGTCTGGAACCCTTGTTTAATAATAGGATCAATGGTAAATTCATCAAGCAGTAAGATGTTTTGTTTTACAAAGTTTGTTTTGTGCCACTTCCAATAGGTACAACCTGTGTCAGATAATAAATGTAATATCAGTTTTATAAGGGTTAATGTGATTACTAAGGTCTGATGATCCTTAGAATATCAGCAAAGAATACTTAATAAACTCATTAATATTTATTGTTGTAATTTTTCGTCTTGACTCTAAACCAGATTATTTCCCGAAGTAGAAATATAATTGAATTTTAAGAGTGGTAGAGCCACGCTGTAGACAGTTTTGTCTACAGCATGAATGAGTCGGCTCGACCGGCTCGTTACCACTGTCTCACAAAAAAACGACGTAAATTAGCGGCTTGCTGCTGTACTTCGTACGGTGACTGATATATCAGGAGGCCCAAATCCCCCTCCCTTTCCCAATCCCTTAATTATCCCTTCCCATTAATGTCGGTAACGCGCCTATGATTCTTCTAGTATTGTAGGAGTACATGGGCGGTGAAGATCATTTACCATCAGGTGACCCTTTTGCTCGTATGCCCGTCTATGCTATAAAAAAACTTTTAGAATACTTGTATTTGTATAGATCTCAGACCACACCTAAGAGATAGCCTTATTTTATAAAAAATATCGAAACATCGTCGGCGAATGATGGGCACTCTCAAAAGATGAAAAAGTAGCGTAGGCACAACCTTCCAGCAAACAAGTTACTGCGTGTGATGCTCTTGGACATACAATGTATAAAAACAAAGCAGGTCGCTCGCTCGATGGTAAGGGCCAAGCGATTCCATACACAGAACTTTTAATTACAAAATACTGTATGGCATTGTACTGCGTCTTACCTCGAGATGTTAATCACAGAAAATAATTTATTTGTACAGATCATAACGTGCATTTACCACAATTAAACGTACAGTTTACAATTTTATTATACTTTGCTACAAAATTAGTCATTTACGCGTCGTAGCTGTGATTAATAGGTGACCACATTGCATGCTGCTGTGCTGTGGCATATACATACCACACGGCGCTGGTTTTCATTGGACACATTATTCACATAATAAACATATACGACTTAAATTGTAATATGCCCAGTATTTTTAATGGCTTCAAGGTCCTTCAAACCGGAACATAGAGGTACACTTACACACTGCTGCTTGGAGGCAGACACATAACAAACAGTGATACCTACCCGGACAGACTCTTGCATACGAAGGACCTATTTACAATAATTATGGAGTTCCGGATTATGGTATGAGATTCTTTTGAAGTTATACTTCTTTAGGCGCGTTATGAAAAAATGATGAGAGTGAAATTTTAAGATGCGCGCGCACCTGTGACACAAAAAATTAACAGTATGAAGTTAGGCGCGTGAGAGCAGTATGAAGTTAGGCGCGTTATGAAAAAATGATGAGAGTGAAATAAAAAAATAAATATAAATAAATAAATATAAATATATATATATATATATATATATATATATATATATAACGGCGCGGGACATTATTAAATAATGAAAATCAGTTCATTATGAGTTATAATTTGGTTTCGTTTAATGTTCCTAATCGTTGGTAAATTGTTTAGTTATTTTGATAATATTTGTATGAGCTTAAATACTTTTTTCAAGTAAGAGCGGGTAACACCGAATGAGGTTGCGTTTATCATGACGGGCGAACGTCAGTGCTTGGCATTGGAATTGTCTTGTGGACAGCGATCGTGCGTGGTGGTTATTCGCAAACTCATTGGCTCTAAATCGTAAATTATTATTGTAATCTCTAATTATTTAAGTAATCCAATGGTATAAACTAACATATTACACTACAGTCTATTTATATTCAACGTTTCCTGAAGTCTATCGCCCACTACGGATTCCCGTACTGACGAGCTCACAAATCAACAACCAGATATTGACTGCTCGGTTTTCCCGACATCTCGAGTTCAGAAGTGGGATTACCAGAGACTTCTCAGGAACATCATACAGGTCAGAGTATTGTTGCTAACCTAAAAGGTGAATCCGAACGTTGGGAAATGTTGTTTGAAATGCAACAACGTCGCATGACGGAATTAATTCGTACTATGAAGAAAACAAACACGGTTGATACAAAGCTAGCATTTCCTGAATTCAATCCTGATTCTCGCGACGCCGATGCCAGGTCATGGTGTAATACTGTAGGCTTATGCATGCAAGAAAAACAATTATCTAGTGGTACTTTGATTATCGCCATGAGCAAAGCACTTAAGGGCGCAGCAGCTACGTGGTTGGTTCAAAATAGTTTTGCTGGTATAACCTGGCCTCAGCTAAAAGATTTATTTCTAGCTCGATTTGACTACGTCGAAACTCCAGCTGCCACATTATGTAGACTCTTTAATGAAAGCCCAAAAGACGGAGAGTGCATGTCGTCCTATGCTAGTCGATTCCTGAGTACATTAATGAACCAATGGAATTCTTTATCAATCGAACAAATTGCAATTGCCGTAACTTTGGCTCACGCAGTGAAAATTGAACCACGGCTACAGAGACTAGCATACACTGAAAAAAATTGATACCAGAGTGAAATTGCAATAAGAATTAATGGCGTGTACCTATCGAAAAAGAGGACTTCCTATGCCAGAAAAGGCCAATACTCACAGTGACGCTAAGAAACCGCAATTTGAACTGAAGAAATGTTACGATTGTGGCAAATAAGGACACATGGCTAAAGAATGCTTTTCCAAAGATTCTCGTAGTACTAGCACTAATTTTAAACCTCAGTTTTCAGCAACTAATAAAGAGCAAGGGACCAAGGACAGCAGTGTATCAAGCAAAACGTCGTTGCTTACGTGTTACTACTGCAACGAGCCAGGTCACATCGCCACTCGCTGCCTTAAAAAAAGACACCAAGATTAACAACGGCTACGTAGAGCATCGAGTGAATACCTTTACTATGAAGCCAGCCACTGACCACCAAGTAACTGAATCCGGTGAGATATTTTCATTTTGGTTTGATTCCGGTGCTCAGTGATCTCTAATTAAAGCGGCAAGCGTCATCTTACCTTAATGACATTAATAGGTATAGGCCAATCTAACGTAAAGTGTAATGTTCAAATATTGACAACTGTAACTATACGGGGATACCCAACGAAGTTGTTATTGCATGTCGTACCAAACTATTGTAGACTTTTGTATCTCTGAATTCGATTATGATTGGAAGGGACTTGCTATCAATGGGATTTTCGGTTGAAGTCTGTGTGAGCCGGTGTGAGGTAGGTTTGGAAACATCTACAAACGGTGTAGAGTCAGAATGTGCCGATAACGGCGCAGCTGTAGCAGTTTAGAGTGAAATATTTGATAAAATTAACCATATGTAGCATTAGCCTATGTGGCAACGACTAGCCTGTGTGGCAACGACTAGCCTGTGTGGCAACGACTAGCCTGTGTGGCAACGACTAGCCTGTGTGGCAACGACTAGCCTGTGTGGCAACGACTAGCCTGTGTGGCGCCGACTAGCCTGTGTGGCGCCGACTAGCCTGTGTGGCAACGACTAGCCTGTGTGGCGCCGACTAGCCTGTGTGGCAACGACTAGCCTGTGTGGCAACGACTAGCCTGTGTGGCAACGACTAGCCTGTGTGGCAACGACTAGCCTGTGTGGCAACGACTAGCCTGTGTGGCAACGACTAGCCTGTGTGGCGCCGACTAGCCTGTGTGGCGCCGACTAGCCTGTGTGGCGACGACTAGCCTGTGTGGCGACGACTTGCCTGTGTGGCACTGGCCTGTGTGGCACTAGCCTGTGTGGCACTAGCCTGTGTGGCACTAGCCTGTGTGGTACTAGCCTGTGTGGTACTAGCCTGTGTGGCACGAGCGTGAGGTAATAGCCTGTGTGGTACTAGCCTGTGTGGCACGAGCGTGAGGTAATAGCCTGTGTGATACTAGCCTGTGTGGCACGAGCGTGAGGTAATAGCCTGTGTGTTACTAGCCTGTGAGGTAATAAGCCTGTACGGTACAGCCTCTGTGGCTCCAGCCTGTGTGGTACTAGTCTGTGTGGTAATCAAATAATTGTTTTGTGCTATCCGATAGCTGTGGTCGCTCTCTGTGATATGTGGTGTTTGATTTGAGTCAGAATGACCGAACGTTAGTGGTTGCTTTTTTACAATTGTCCACAGATGATGAGATAAACTATTCACACGAGGACGTGTGAAGATGCAGGACGGCCGTAACGGCGCGGGACATTATTAAATAATGAAAATCAGTTCATTATGAGTTATAATTTGGTTTCGTTTAATGTTCCTAATCGTTGGTAAATTGTTTAGTTATTTTGATAATATTTGTATGAGCTTAAATACTTTTTTCAAGTAAGAGCGGGTAACACCGAATGAGGTTGCGTTTATCATGACGGGCGAACGTCAGTGCTTGGCATTGGAATTGTCTTGTGGACAGCGATCGTGCGTGGTGGTTATTCGCAAACTCATTGGCTCTAAATCGTAAATTATTATTGTAATCTCTAATTATTTAAGTAATCCAATGGTATAAACTAACATATTACACTACAGTCTATTTATATTCAACGTTTCCTGAAGTCTATCGCCCACTAAGGATTCCCGTACTGACGAGCTCACAAATCAACAACCAGATATTGACTGCTCGGTTTTCCCGACATCTCGAGTTATATATATATATATATATATAATTATATATAGATGCGGTTTTTATTTTATAATTTGGAACATGGTGCCGTAAAAAAAGTACCAGGTTCGCATAAACGCGAAGAGAGTAGAATGTCCATTTTTCATGGCGAGTAGCCGTAATTAATAAACAAATGACGATTTGGACAAAGAAAAACTCTTTAGGTTTTTTCTTATTCGGAACAAGTACCAGGCTCGCATAAACGCGAAGAGAGTAGAATGTACTTCTATCATGTCGAGTGGATATGTTGATATAAATTAAAATACTTTTATTTAATATAATTAACACTAAATATTATTAAATTATTAATGTTAAATACTTATTATTGGTTATTTAATGATGCCAAAGAAGTATAACTTCTCACGCGCGTACATAAGTACACGCACCCATATTTTTTTTTCCTTTATCCACTGTCCTTGCTAAGTAAGCCAAGTACACCCGCTATACGAGAATGATGTGTGCGTTGCCAACTTTAACGGTAAGGGATAATTAAAGGATTGGGAAGGGGAGGGGGATTTGGGCCTCAGGATATCTCGCTTACAGTACGAAACGCAGTAGCAAGCTGCTATTTTACGTTGGTTTTCTTTGTAACCGTAGTAACGACCTAGTCGAACCAGCCCGATTCATTGGACAAAACTATCTACAGCGTGGCTCTATCACTCAAGCATCGAGAGTTTACGTCCTGCGATGTACTTTGAGGTTAAATTTGGTATGTGTAACGCTACAATTCAGAGAGTGGACATGCGGCGGGTCCTCTAACCAGGGACTAATAATGTCTCTACTTTGAGTTGTCGCCTGGAGCGGCAGCTCAGTTGCCATATGGTAGAGTCAGCAAAGCATAATATTTTTTATCGGTGATATAATTATCCTCTTCCACGACATGGACCATCTCTACTTATGAGAGAATAAAAAAAACTTTAAGACTAAATATTCCGCTTTACAATACTGTACTAATCATCTTTAATAATATAGTTTTAATGTGGGTAGCGAAAAAGATAGCCTTCGTGGCGCAGCGAGCGGTATCCGGCTGTGAAGCGAGAGGTCATGGGTTCGATTCCTGCACCGGGACAAAATTATTGTGTGATTATTTGTTTCGGGTCTGGGTGTTTTTCCCCAGAGGGGTTGACGTCAGGTAGGCGGCCGGTGGTAACAACTATAAGCCAAATCTTTCTGTAACGTTGTTAAAAAGCATGTGGTGCTGACCCCACTACTAGTGGGATAAGGGTATGTAAAGGAAGGAACGTGTGTAGTAAAAATAACTGGTTGTTTTGGAGTTGCATTATAAACACGTACAGAGCACGAGGCCGTATTTTGTATACATAACTAAAATGACGGCATATTTAAATTTGGTCACGTTCCATTGTGTTATGGTCCCAATTTGAAATGTCCATGTTTATGATCAACCAGTACAGAGATTTTGTTTAGACACAAAAAAGCAAATGTATGCGTCGAATTCAGAACCTACTGGGCATTATAAGACTTAGCATTTTATGTCTCGGGGTGACGAGCGCAGTTCAGTGCCATGCAGTGCTTTTTAATTCAAAGTTCTGTGTGGTGTTACTTCTGAATATGGGCAGGCGTGGCGCTTACCATCAGGCGAGCGCCTTGCTCGTCTCGTTATTCAATCAAATAAAAATAAAAAATATATCGACTATCGCGTTTGTACGTTTTCACGTCACTTTTCTGTAAGATAATGGTAACGAACCGGTCGAGATGTTGTAGATAAAACTGTCTACATATTACTTATTTAATGCGTTACCTGTTAGATATTTAGATAATGAAATATTATTCATCAACGAGGCTACTTGCAACCCGATTTATGAAAGTACAGTCCTAGCATTTCTCCTTACGACACGGGTAAGAATATCACAAACAACTTTAATTTCGAGCATGTGTCATAAGATTCTTATTTTTAAATTGCATGACGCGGCCTCTTGAATGACAGGTTTCTGTTAAATTCTTCCCTCAATCGTGCGATAAACTCTCTCCATCTAAATCGATCGAGAGGCCCAAATCCCTCTCTCCTTTCTAATCCCTTAATTATTTTTCCCCTTTAAGGTCGCCAACGCGACTATCATTCTTCTGGTATTGTGTGCGTACATGGGCGGTGGAGATCACTTATCATCAGGTGACCCATTTGCGTTTGCCGGTCTACGCTATAAATTATAATTGCGATCTTGTTAATAATACAATTAGGCTGTACAATACACTTTTAAAATGTTAATGTGGTCGAGCCACGCTGTAGACAGTTTTGTCTACAGCGTGAATGGACTGGCTGGACCGGGTCGTTATCACTGTCTCACAGAAAACCGACGACTTGCTGCTGCGTTTCCTACGGTGAGTGAGATATCCGTAAGCCCCAATCCCCTCCCCTTCCTAATCCCTAATTATCCCTTTCCTTTAAGGTCGGCAACGCGCCCATGATTCTTCTGGTGGTGTACACGAGCGGTGGAGATCACTTACCATCAGGTGACCCATTTGCTTGTTTGCTGGCCTATGCTATAAAAAAAAATGCAAATCCGCGTTCGATCATTAAAATCAAAACAATTTTCACTCTTATTTATTCATCACTTTCCGAAACACTCTCTATTCATAGTGATTGAATATTCCGAATAGATTTCAATCACGACATGTGTAATTAATTGTTAACAATTGCCGGCACCACGTGAATATTATAGCGGGATTACACGGTTACATTTTAGTTGATCAACTTGTAAATCGTAGAGAATTTGAATCAACAAAATTAATTGATGATAAAAAAACCAAAACGTGTGAACTTACTATTACCGTTGCCTAAAAATAAAGAAAACGTGTTACTTGTGAGACAAGTTTTTACTAGCTCTTCCTAGCGGTTTCGCCCGCATGGGTTTCGGGTTCCCATTCAACAGTAACAGCACATCTTATGGAATAAAATATAGCCCATGTTCTTCCCTAGAGTTGAAGCTTTGTTCGTAACAAAATTCCTCAAAATCGGACCAGTGGTTCAGCCGTGAAAACGAAACAGACAGCCAGACAGAGCTACTTTCACATTCATAATATTAACATAACACAATATTTAACAAGGTAGGGCTTAGGTGTGAGCTACTACCGGGGTCCACAGGTAGCGGATAGTGGATCGGCCTTGAGATATCTTGGCTAGCTGCTTATGCAGCCCCCGACCACACACCGACAGGTGTTGAGGGTGCAGCGGAAAGTTCGTGGGAAGAACTTTCTTTACAAAATACTGCAAAAACCCAATGATGCTCCTGTGACCTGGCGAGTCAATGCCGCCAGTAAATAGGCATTCCTCCAGTGGTGGGCAGCTGCGCTACTGGTAAATCGCGTGAGTGGGAGTCAAGGAGACTTGTACAGTCATCGGTTAAGATTGCAGAAATGGTAGACTCCCGTCTTCATCTCTGCAAGCAGCGATGTGGAAGGCAACGGAAAACCACCACATTATAATTCCCAGGAAAGATCATCATGGCTGAGAACAACAAAGAAATGGCCCTCAGTCCCCGGCAGACCTTAAATGGTCAGAGGGTGCTAAGAATCTCCGGGTCAGTCATGAAGATTGCAACTTGGAACGTAAGGACCCTTTATGCAGATGGGAAGCTGCAAAATGCTATACAGGAAATGAATCGTTTGAACATAGATATCCTCGGTATGTGTGAGATAAGATGGAGAGGAAACGGAGTGCTACAATCTGATGATGCCACTATATATTACTCGGGCAGCAGTGACTCTGATCATCATAGAAATGGGGTTGGCATTATAATCCATAGGAAAATGCAACACAGCGTTTCAAATTTCCTTCCACTTTCTGACCGCGTGATGTTGCTACAACTAAAAGCAAAACCATTTAACATCAACCTGATCCAAATTTATGCGCCAACAGCTGATAAAAAGGACGACCTCGTGGAACATCTTTACAAGGACATTGAATCTGCCCTAAAACATGTGAAAAATCATGAAGTTACACTAATAATGGGGGATTTTAATGCAAAAATTGGTCAGGGAGCAGTAGCAGATTGCGTAGGTCCCTTTGGTCTAGGATCAAGAAATGATCGCGGTGATAGACTAGTTCAATTTTGCCAAGAAAATAACTTTATTGCAACAAACACCTTTTACAAATTACCATATCGAAGGCTCTACACATGGAGATCACCCGCAGATACACCGGACAAAATCGTACGAAACCAAATAGACTACATACTGGTGAATAAACGACATCGTAACTGCATAAAATCTGCTAAAACGTACCCCGGAGCTGACATTGCCTCAGATCATAATCCCATAGTTGTGGAAGTTAAAGTACGCTTGAAAAATCTAAAACGTCCCACAATACCCAGAGCGATTGACGTAAATAAATGTAAAGATCCAACAACAATTAAAATATTGCGGGAATCCATAAATAATGAAATGGCATTACTTAAACAGGACGAAGGTACTAGCCTTGATGAACATCATACAGAACAATGTTGGCAAAAGCTTAAATCCACCATTTTGCCTATAGCTATTAAAACACTAAAACCAAAACCTACCATCAAAAAATCAGCGTGGATAACAGACGAAATACTACAAACTATGCAAAAGAGGCAAGAAAGCAAAGGTAACAAAGTAAGATATGACCAGATACATAGAGAATTAAAAAGACAAATAAGGGAAGCGAAAGCAAATTGGTTAGAGGGATTGTGTATGGAGATTGAGCAATTAGAACAAAAGTATGACACCTTCAATATGCACAAAAAAATTAATGAAGTAATTGCACCAAAAAATGAAGGCCGTACCCAAATGACCCTTGTGAAAGAGGATGGCAATCATGCGTCTAGCGTCGAGGAAAAGTTGAAAATATGGGAAACTTATATTAGGAATCTTTTTCGCGACACGAGATCTCAAGATCAAAATCCCGCATTGAGGAAGGACCAGCTATCACAAGGAGTGAACTTTCCTATGCAATCCACAAATCCAAATCTGGAAAAGCCTTGGGATCTGACGGAATACCGGTGGAGCTGTTTAAGGTTCTCGACGACAGCAATTTGGATTACATGATGAGACTGTTCAATGCCATCTATGATACAGGATATATTCCGCAGGACTGGTTACGATCCACATTTGTCGTTCTTCCCAAAATAAAAAATCCAAAACATTGCAGTGATTACCGAACAATTTCCTTGATGAGCCAAGTTTTGAAGATCTTCCTCAAAATAATACATGGGAGAATTTATTCGAAATGTGAAACCCTTCTCTCGAACACACAATTTGGTTTCCGAAATGGCTTAGGTACCAGAGATGCATTGTTTGGTTATCAGGTACTTGTTCAAAGATGCTGGGACATGAGCTGTGATATGTACGTCTGTTTTATAGACTACGAAAAAGCCTTTGATAGAGTTCGCCATGAAAAGCTTATATGCATTCTAGAAAGAGCTGGCCTTGACTACAAAGATCTTCAGTTTCTAAAAAATCTTTATTGGAAACAACATGCCAATGTAAGAATTGATGGAGAATTGTCATCTTACATCGAAATAGAACGAGGCGTCAGACAAGGATGTGTTCTATCTCCTTTACTTTTTAATATATATGCAGAAGCTATCTTCACCGAGGCTCTGGAGGATATATCGGAAGGCATCGATGTTAATGGCCACCTTAATAATAATATCCGCTACGCTGATGATACCATCCTCATCGCCAGTAGTCACACAGGTCTGCAATTATTGGTTGACTCTGTCTTGTCTTCAAGCGAAAAGTTCGGTATCAACATCAACTGCAAGAAAACTAAATACATGGTCATATCAAAAACACCAACACCCATTGCATCCCAATTAGGTATTTAAGTATTTTTTTTTTTTGTGATAAATGGAAAGATCATATATAAGTTTTATAACAAAACTATTTTTTTTTTTTTTTTTCGCAATAATTTAAAAGTTATTTCAAAATAAAAATTAACTTTTGAATCCAGCACCGAAGATACACCGACAGCTCCCGAAGAAACCCGAGCGCGTGTGTGACGTCATAATGTTAGTTTTCACTCATTGCAGTTGATACAGAAATTATAAATACAGAGTTTTGATTTATTTAATTTTGTTGTCATTGTTAAATATTCAAATTTATATTAAAAATGTCGAACCTCAATAGTTATCGTTCTTGTTTTGTACCATTATGTACTAATACTACAAAAACAACTCCTGACAAAATGTTTTTAAATGTTCGCCAAGATGACAAACGTCGAAATAAATGGTTTCAAGCAGTGCACCGTGATAATCCCAAAACAAAATCGTTTATTTTTGGTTGTGAAGATCATTTCGATGTAAGTATTTCTTAACACCATTGTTATTAATTATTATTTATTTAAGTATACAAATCAAATAATTATTATATACTTACGTAGAGTTCAGTAAATATTTTTTTTTAACTGGACTCCAAATTATAACCTTTAAACCTGCTAAAGCTGCACAGTCATGGCATTGAACATCCTGAATTTTTCTGGACTTTAACTGAATAAGCTTTACTCCGAACTCGGTGTTCTGGACATTCCCGTCCCTGTACAATACAAATATTATTTTTACGACTTAGTTGAACATAACCTATAGCTTTGTCGCCGTAACTCTCACGCGATGCTCTACAATTTATGAAAAACAAATTATATTTAATATGAACCAACCAACCAACTAGCCCTGTATTATACTTGTCCCACTGCTGGGCACGGGCCTCCTCTACTGAATGAGAGGGGTTAGGCCTTAGTCCACCACGCTGGCCTAATGCGGGTTGGTAGACTTCACATACCTTCGAAAATTTTTATCGAGTTCTCAGGTATGCAGGTTTCCTCGCGATGTTTCCTTCACCGTTAAAGTAAGCGATAATTAACAATTAATATACACGTGACGTAGAAAAGTCAGAAGTGTATGTTCTTGGGGCTGGTTTCGAACCTGCGACTTTCGTCTCGACAGTCCGTACCAATCCCCGCTGAGATATCGCTGCTTATATTTAATATAATGGAGAATAAATACTTAAATATTTTCATTTATTATATTATTTTTTAACAGACTTGCCTTGATGCCTTGGCACCTCGAATTTCAGCAGAATTAAACCGAACGTCATTTTTAAAAAAAAATGGTTATCATAAATATATCAACATCAGGAATATTATCAGACTTTGCCTTAATAAATCCTTTATCACACATAGCTAATCGGAACCAACTAAGATCTCGTTTTTTAGCAATAAATTTTCAATATTATTGTCTAGTCACGTGTAATAGCCGTAAACGCTGTACTGTTATTAAATAGCTATAACATTATGACGTCACAACTATGGGGGCCGCTCATGGCGCGTTTATAGTCACGTGATCTTTATTTGAATTTCATCAATTTTTAAATGTTTATAATTAATTGAACAATTTTTTTTTCCAATTTTTCTGTTACATATCAATATTATTAATAATAAAGTTTTAAAATACATAAAAAAAATCAATATTTTTTTTTTAGTTAAATACCTAATTGTATTTAAATAATATTCCACTAGAGCGTATACAAAAATACCGATACCTGGGTGCAGTGGTAGATGAAACGGGTGACCACAGCCTTGAAATGAAGTGTAGGATTGAGCAGGCTAGAGCCGCTTTCACTAAACTTAAAAAAGTGCTCTGTGACCGTAATCTCACAATATCCCTTCGAATGAGACTAGTAAGGTGTTACGTATTTTCTGTACTCCTATATGGCGTTGAAGCATGGACGTTAACGCAGGCTTCAAGTAAAAAGTTAGAAG
Source organism: Amorpha juglandis (assembly GCA_949126905.1). Lineage (NCBI taxonomy): Eukaryota > Metazoa > Arthropoda > Insecta > Lepidoptera > Sphingidae > Amorpha > Amorpha juglandis. The sequence continues at coordinate 17,625,806 of OX421371.1, read as the reverse complement.
CATTCGAAATGTGGGTGTGCAGACGCATGCTCAAAATATCCTGGGTAGACCATATCAGGAACACTGCTGTGCTGGAGAGAATGGGAAAGTCAACAGAGATACTTAAGACAATTCAAAAAAGGAAATTGGAATATTTTGGCCACATAATGAGAAACAACAAATATGAACTCCTCCAACTAATCATTCAAGGGAAAATAAAGGGCAGGAGGAGGCCCGGTCGTAGGAGGATATCATGGCTTAAAAATCTTCGCCAATGGTTCAACATGAGCACAAAATCATTGTTCCGAGCAGCAGCTTCCAAAGTTAAAATAGCCTGTATGATCGCCGACCTCCGATAGGAGATGGCACTTAAAGAAGAAGAATATTAACATGACAAGTAATAAGTATGGATTGTTATTTGAGTCTCTGTAACGCTAGCTTTACAATAATAAATTATGCATATAGTTGTTTCACAGTGGCTTCACTTTACTATGAGATTTTAACCTTTACGGATCCAGCAAGTAAGAAATGATTTCTGATGATTCATTAACTTTGTCTGTATTCCTTAGGAGGCAGCCAGAGATGCAAAATACACCCATGACAGTTCAGTTCGAAAGTGAACATAATACCAAAACGGCAAACAAACTAAATACATTTGGTGAACGTATTCTTCTTTTTTTTATTATTGAATGACGAGACGAGCAAGGCGCTCGCCTGATGGTAAGCGCCACGCCTGCCCATAAGCAGAAGCAACACCACATATAACTTTGAATTACAAAGCACTACATGGCATTGAACTGCGCTCGTCACCCCGAGACGTAAGATGTTAAGTCTCATAATGCCCAGTAATTTCACTGGTTTCAATGTCCTTCAAACCGAAACAAAACAGTGCTTACGCACTGTTGCTTGGCGGCAGAAATAGACAAAGCGGTGGTACCAACCCAGCCGGTCTCTCGCATACGAGGGACCTACCAACCTACTACCTTGAAAATTTTCAAATCCTTTATTGTTAAATTAATAATTAGTTTAGGAAAGTGTGAGATGATAATATACCCAAGGGCTGGTTTATTTACTCGCTTCCAACCATCATGCTGGCCAACCGTGGTCATCCGTGTATGTATACGGAAATACTCGGGTCCGATAACCGCCGCATTCAAAACTACATCTATACTATTTACTATGTCATGGTTTGTGGTTGAGAACATACATCAATATGATATCCTAGTTTGTTTATTAATAGAATTTGCTCGCAGTTCCACCAGTGTGAAAGTCTTTCCCCTCATGTTTTTGGGATAAAAAAGACCTTAAATTACGCTTTGATCAGGCATGGATTTGATAATAAAAGTCCATCAAAATTGGGGCATTCGTTTCGGAGATTACCTCGAACAAACAGACAAAAATATTGAAAAAGCGGTTATAAAACCATAAGGGCTTACGAAAAAGATTCAATGTAATTTTATCCTTGATAAATGTGATGTAAAAGTTCATGTCAGAGCGTTGTGTTGTTGGTGATTTCGGTAATTTTGTTAAGCTCCAACCTAGCAAAAAATATAAGAAACATTCCAGAAATTATATTACCTGTATAGTACATAGGTATTATTATTTCACTTTTTTAAAATAAGGAAAATGTTTTGTGTGCGTTACTACGGTTGATAAACTTAACAAGCGTATCGTATTGCATACATGCAATACCAAAGATATTTTTTTCAGATGTTATATGTATAAATTAAATAGTGTCGATAGAATTTTAAGTCATATCTTTATCATTGAAAACAGCGTATTGTTTTCATTTTATGCAAGTACTAATAAGAACAGTAAAGTGGTAAACAATGTTTTATTGCATTGTATTGTTGATACCGCGATAGTGCGTGCTACTGGTGACACAATACGCGCGCGCAGTTTCGCACAATTTACATAAAAGTACCGGTTTTTCAAACAGATGGTAAACTTTTCACTGATGCAATAACGTAATCTGTAGTGCCTGTTATACTTTTGTGTCCATATCGATATCAGTCGCAAGGCTAACACATTGAAGGATTGTTCCACACCATACATTATTGTGTACCGACTACTTTATCGAAACTGTATGTAGAGTTGTAAAACCAGTTTTCTTTCCTCCTCCCCTTATCCCTATACAGCGGGATCGGCGCAACATGCTTTTTAACACACGTTACGTTTACGAAACAAATATTAGTAGACAAACATTTGTCTCGCCGCGGATATCAAACCCGCGGCCTCTCTCTTCAAAGCTGGCTACCACTACGCCACGGAGGTTGCCGAGTTATAAAACCGGTATTAATGTATAATCGTACCTTTACCGTTGAGTTGTGTCCGGAGCCTGGTGATCTCTCTGGAGCGACTCCTGCTCCGCCGGTGCGCCGAGATCCTTCGCGGCGAACGCGCCATTATAACCACTGTACTTCTTTAATGTATCACTGTCACATGCTTCACCGACCACGGCACTATCGCACTGCACTAATTACAAGTTACAACTGAAAGTAGCCACGAACACAAATCCCGTTTGTTTGTAAACAACGGCACGCGCCAATCCAGAGTAAGTACGCGAGCGAAGCAACCGTTGAGTTCGTTCGGAAACTTGTCGTAATTATACAGTTAATTCGAGTTTATAAGGCACGAGCGTCTTGTGTAAGGCACGGCGAGGCACTGGCATTGTTGGTATCGCGGCCGCTTGTAGACGGTCACCGGTGTAGCCGTGTAGCGCGATTTGTTTCGCATTGGCGGCGAAAGCGTGGGTGCGACGCCACGCCGACACACCTGCCCGTTACATCATAGATAACACATGATAGTGGAGGTTAACAGCAGAGCAACTTGTTTCATGTATTTAATAACGGTAACAGTGATAAGGGGGCACATTGATTACGTTTATCGAATAGTAAACATCGTAGTGCACTCCGCACAATAACAGATAGCAATCAGGCTTAAAACTTCTGTTATGAACACATGAGTGTTTAATTATATTTGAGTACGTAAATAATACGAACGTGACCTAAACTGTCTGAGTCCTGCGACGAGCTTGATTCAATAAATACATTTGTATAGGTACTGTTCCTGGTACTGGGGAAGTGAGTGCTAACGATGTGTCGTACTTCGAACACAACAGATTTGTTGTTGGATGTTTCAGTCTCAGAACGGTGGATACTAAGATGGTTATGAAGATCAGGCTACTAGGCTATAATTGTTTTAAAAGAAAACTAATGTAAACGGATTTTATCGCGGTAATTTTTTTTAATTTTGGTTCGCCGATAAAATCCGTTTAAATTAGTATTATTTCAATGTGTAACATTCGCGTAAACGTAAGAAATCATTAGATAGTTGATTTGTTTGTCACCATAACTTAATATTATTGTACGTACACAGTCATTACTATTTTTAGTGTGATACCGTAATAAACGCATTTTCTTTCTTTCTAAATATACTAATTTAAATTTATGAAGTGGTAGAGCCAGTTATCTCTACACCGGTCAGCAGTAAGAATGGGCTAGGTCGACCCGGATTGTAACACTGTCCCTCAGGGTCCACAACGTATCGACGATTCTTCTGCCATTGTCGGTTTTTAAGAGCGTTCGTGATTACTTACCATCAAGTGAAACACTTTCTGCTATAAAAAAGTGGAGCCCTTAAGTAGAGAAAAAATTGGTACCTATCTACGTTTTTCATTTTTAGATTTTAATAAAATATGGTTTTTACATTAAACCATTGTAAAAGAAAATGTATTTATATTATGAATTGCTGCCGATGCGATGCTGAAATTTTCAACACGATTTCTTTTACATCAACGGGTATCGTTGTTTTTTTTTGTAATCTCGTGACTGGCGCCGCACGATATGGAACACTATACCTTGTCCATTATACAAAAGAATAAAATACAAACAACTATCCACACTTAACAGATATTAACTAGGCATTATAGTTTGTTATGTGAGTGATAGTAAAGGAAGACGGACCTTATCATTAAGCCGGGATAATGGCAGAAAAACAGTATTCTACATATTACAAATAAGAAAGCCGTGTATATTATTATATATCTAACAATATAACAATCACATTAGTTACAATATTGAACACTGTTCTCTATATATAAATCATTCATTCAGCCCTCCGCCTTTACCTATATGCGGTTAGAATTATTTTATTTAATTTCCTCAAAAGTGCATTATGAGTGGTAGAGCCAAGCTGTACAGTTTTGTCCACAGCATGAACGGACCGACTCCACCGGGTTGTTATCACTGTCTCACAGAAAACCGACGTAAATTAGCGGCTTGCTGCAGCGTTTCGTACGGTGAGAGATATCCGGAGGCCTAAATCCCCCTCCCTTTCACAATGCCCAATTATCATTTTCCTCTAATGTTGGCAACGCCCCCAATTTTCTGGTTTTGTGGGCGTACATCAACGGTGGAGATCATTTACCATCAGGATATTCATTACCTCGTTTGTCAGCCTATGCTATAAAAAAAACATAGCAATAAGAAAAGTAAAGTTGGGATCAGGATTCATAAATCTACCAGGTTCAGTACTTTGATTACAAAATACCAACAATATTTTTTATGGCTGTTTTATTCCTTGTTATTTAAGAAGTACCTGACAATGAGCTGTACCTAAATACTCCAGGAACAAAACAGGAATATAGTCTTGTTTTATTGAACTAATCGATTACGAGTCATTATCAACATCACTAGTTGTCTCATAACATTATCGATTATTTTCTTTTACAAAGAAGCAACATTATATACTGAAAACTTCCCGTTGATTCATACTCAAATCTCTATAACATGCCTATGCATGTCACCGCCTGGATGACAAATGACTCACCAGGTGAGTCAGGATGTCACAGGTCAAGGACGTCGCTGTCATTGTCCTAAGAGTATGTCAATAGAACACACATATAAACATTATAGCAATCCAATATACAACTTTTTTATGAAAGAGGGCGTCACAGCAAGCAGGTCAACTGATGGTAAGTGACCACACATGGACACCATTAATACAGACCAGAGGAATTGACGGTTCGTTGCCGGCCTGTGAAGAAAGAGTACGGTTTTACCTAAATGTATTACCTACTCATAGGCTATAGGTACTGGCCTTCTACTAGTGACGTGGGTTAGGGCTTCTTAGAATTTTTTTACTGCCTTGATAGGCAGACGAGCAAGCGGCCCGCCTGATGGTAAGCGGTCACGGCCGCCCATGGACATCGGCAATGCCAGGGGTATAGTCAAGCCGCTGCCTACCACTCAAGAAATAGTCCTTTTAAGCCTCGTTTATAGAATTTAAAAAAAATTCAGTGGTAGAGTCACGCTGTAGACAGTTTTATCTGTTGCCTATAAAATAATGTATGTAATCTAAGAATCTACTGTATTGTTTGAAATAAACCTTGTTTTAGTATTATATAGCCCCTAGCAGGTTCATTAAAATTTTATATTGCGTATCTTAATTTGATTTAGAGGAGAGGGATGCCAGTGTCAAGTTGTAACCCCGGCTCAGAAAAACCGTACATCCGGGGATAGATAGATAGATAATTAGAGATAGTAAGTAGTCCTTTATTCCACCTGCCCTTATCCCACTTACAGTGATGTCGACACAGCATGATTTCTAACACTACTGAAATATTTGGCTTATAGTTTTAAAGACCAGCTGCATGTCTGACGTCAACCCCTCTGGGGCGCAGGGATAAATAGTGTAGTAAATAAAACACAAATTATTAAGAACGAGAACAAATAATATAATTATATCTGTTACATTCACATCTTCGCTTATTTAAAACGTGGCGAGCGCGAGACGGTCGCACATCCATGCGTAGTATTAAATATATTTATAATAATACAGCCTCGTTGGTCCCAATACATCAGGTTTCATGATATCATTCAGGTGACAGGACCGAGGAGTTGAACACTAAATGCATTGGTGTAAGCTTTAAACCTAGTGGTCGATACGGTATAGGTACGCCAGGCATAGCTTCAAGATTCAAAGGGATTTAGCCAGTTTATTTTTAAACAGTGTATGACCCATAGAGCACAAATATAACATAATTAAAGTAGTAATTAAGCATTACAATCGAACCAAGCCTAATTTTTACTACGTAGAATGACGTATCATCGAGGTACCCATATTTACGTAGATAACATAAATAAGTTGCGCTAAATGCCAGCACGCAATGTAGAATGTCTTACGAAATATATCGAATTGTTGTCATCTGTGGTATCACTCCAAAAACAACAAATCAAATTGGTTTCATCACAGTCCAGTCATGTCATTGAACGTATATTTTAGAACTAGCCTGACGACCCATTAAAATCTAAACACAAAACACATTTAACTTTACCTACACTATTAATTTAAATTATCAATACATCGCTGCTTGTGAATATAGATACTGACACAGAGGTACATATAACATTATTTACTTTTAAAATCATCCAATCACAGCTCACGCATATCACGTGATCACTTCGAAATCTTTTAAAAATGATTCTTCGCGTAGATTTTGGTGTCATCAATGTTTAATAACTACAATATGAGAAAATCAAAGTACTTTATATTCGCAACAGATTATTGTGGTGTATAAATCTCGCGCGCCGCCACAATATTAATCCAAGATAACAGTTAACAATAATAAACTGTTAGAGGTACAATGAGTTAAACATCGGTTACAAGTTACGTTCAAAAACACTAGCATTCGACGTTTGTGTAAAGATTCTGAAAATTAGTTTCACCAACTTATCATATCACAATTATTTAGTTTATACATATATAAATCTTCATATATTTTATCTATTAATAAAACATCGGCAAAGTTACAACTGATATTTAACGTCACGTGACTGACTCGCAGTGGTCGCGTACTATGTAAATATATTAATAAAAATATACATAACTTAGTGTAATTATCTATCTAGATGTGATATTATCTACTTATTACATCAGATATTAGTATGTTTTCAAACAAACGTGGTGAAATCTTGTATCGATATATTTATCGATTTCAATAATGTAGGTCTCTAGGTGAAGATATATTATATCGATGGTTATTAAGACCTTATTTAAACAAAATATCATTACATGCATATTAATAATATTGTTTACGTATATTATACACATAAACAGAAGCAATACCTCACAGAACTTTGAATTACAAAGCGCTGCATGGCACTGGACTGCACTCGTCAAACCGAGACATAGATGCTCTATAATTTCACTGGCTTCGACTGGCTGGCTATTATTAATATAAAACACAAAATATATAGCAAAGTATTTTGTCATTAGCCCTGTTATTATTACCCGTATCCTTAAACACAATTCCACTGAAATAAACCTGAATAATCACAATTGGATGCAAATACGCAATAACATTAGATATTGATTTTATTTTGCTGAAATAATTTGATTTTAAGTAGGTTGAATTTCGTGTTATATAAAAAAAAACCTAAATAAAACATTTCCCATGTACGATTATGCAAAATCGAACTTCAAGTTTTTGATTTAAGTTAATGAATTCCGCACAATAGAATTAATATCTAAGTTTTTACTTGATGTAGATTTACTTGATTTTATCGGATATTTGCATCCAGTTATCCAACCGTGCTTATGTTCTGCATTGAGTCAGTCACAATCACTCACAATATTTAGAATTATATAAAGGGAGATAGGAAAACTGAAAGCAGACGATGACAAAAATTTTAAAATTTTGCAAATTCAAACGCTAAAAGGAATTTCGTGCCAATATCTATTATGGTAGCTATACCACGGTGCTTTAAACGATCGAATTTATCTAAAAGTGCTTCGAATTAAGGCAAAGTATGAACTATCGTTCTAATATGTTATACATTTAATATTTCTAGATAAATGTATGCGTTGCAATAATTTTGCGCATTAAAATAGCTCTGTTTTTATGTCGATTATTGAATCCGAAATCAGTAGTTATAAAAACAGCAGTGACCTCAGGTATTTTTGGTAAATAAATATTACTACCAGACCTGTGAATTAGGCCGAGGGGACAGCGTAGATTCGTGGTACCCACCCCCTTCTGGTACATGGCGATTCAGCTTTTACTACGGAAACGTCGAGTACAAACTAAATCAGATTACCTACATTTGCATAAGATTTGATACTTTGACTCGGCACACGAAGTACATACACTTTTTTTGATTAAATGACGAGACGAACAAGGAGCTCGCTTGATGGTAAGCGCCATGCCTACCCTAAGCAGAAGCAACACCTTGCAGCATACACTTGCGATGTCCATATTAGCCTGTACTTCACCCACAAACGCCATATTGTTCCGCACAGAGATGGACCAACTAAGTATTGCAGCAACATTATTGTGACACATACAAATATCGATAAGTTTAAGTGGCCATCGATCTATTAATCTAAAGTAAATGTTACAGATTGGACTATCTACACGTGAGGCGATATCATAGACGAGTGTATCCGTTTTACACCTGGTACAGTATGTACATTGTACACATCAATAGAGATAGTTTGAGGGTCGATACAGGCGCGCGCAATGTACTATTTCATACGGTTCGGAATTTTATGTAGGATTTATTAACATGAAAATACATAGTTAACTAGCTTTTGCTCGCAGCTCCGCCCGCGTGAACAGCATTTTCCGGGATAAAAGTAGCCTGTAACCGTCTGCAGGGTCCCATCTAACCCTGTAGATAAATTCATCAAAATCGGTTCAGTGATTTAGGCGTGAAAGCGTAACAAACAAACTCACTTTCGCGTTTACTTTCACCCCCTTTTTCATCCCTTATTAAATAAAAATTTACAAAATTCCTGAAACACGTATTTATTTATTTTACGTCAATAACCGAAATACAAAATTGTGTTTATGTAACTTTCCAAATGACGAACTTTCATACATATTATCATCCCCTATTTTGACCCCTTTGGGGTGGAATTTTCTAAAATCCTTTCTTAGTGGGTGCCTACATAATAAAATGAATATACAGTCCGAATTTCATGCTTGTAGCCATGATAGATTTCGCTCGGCGATGATGAATCAGTCAGTCAGTCAGGACATGTTATTTTATAAGTATAGATAATAAATAACATACTAGTACTGAAATCACTCTTGTGTCGTGGGTATGAGAAGCGACAAGAAACTCACAACACCTAACGAATATTTGCGAATAAACATTTGTCTCATTGTGGGGATTAAACTTGCTTCTCGTTCTATAACCAGTTATTTGTCCATTTGCCCAAGGAGGTTGTTACGTTCAATTGCATTAATTTGAAAAACATATTTTCATAATCCTTTTTTTTAATCAAGATCTGGGCCATATATCTGCCAATATTGGCAACCTATGGTTATCAATACAATTAAATAAGTAGATAACAGTGTTATTCAGACATAGCGTGTCTTCAAACCTTATCCTTTGAAGGATAGGTAGAGACACCGACCTATTGAACTCGTTACGAGTTCCACAGCCATAATCCTCTGTGATATTAGTTACTTTTTAAGCTTGAAGAAAATTGTGAAAATAAATACAAATTGTCGATCAAAAAGATAATAATTAAAACATTTCAGTGTCACAGCCAATTTTAGAGAATTTGTAAAGTTGTTACTGGTTTAAAGCAAGTTGTACATGCCTGCACCTCCCCTATATATAAGTAACTACCTATGCCACAAATACATCGACATGTTATAATCTATAAACATCATAAAACGTATTTAAAAGCATATTGTGTATATAATATACGTCTTTCAACGTGTCTTTTCGATAATATTTATCAAACGTGTCAAAATTTTAATCGACTTTGTTTGTCGATGTCGATAAACGGCCGTGAAGAAATATTGATATCCCACAATTGAGTTATGCCATAGATAATATATAATTTATATATTGATTACATACAAATATATCAAAAGTTTGAAATTAATTTCAATTCTATACAGAATATTAGTATTCAATTCCTAAAATATGTTTGTTACTTATTAATGTTCATAATTTATTGTTACTATCAGAATATTAAAATAACAAAACACAACAAATATTATTCGATTTTCAATATCTACTAAAATAATAGCATTTACAGATCTTACGATATATTTAAGTTCCAAGTAATTGGTGCAGTTTTTATCGACATTTTTTGATAATAAATATATTTTATATGTTTGCATATATGATTTATTAGCATGAACAAAATAAGATTTAGCAAATTTTCTTGAGAAAAATAACATCATATTATTTGCTATAATTGTTAACTAATTAGATGGCAAGATAAGGCAAATTTATTTTTGCAATGTAAGTTCAGAAAATACATTTACTAAAGTTTTTATATAATACATATTAAATATGTGACCGAGCTATATTTTTGTATCAATGATGATTCGACCCAAGTGTATCGAGTCGATAGACAGATGATTCAATCTATCGATAATGAAAATGACCAAGTCGGTGCCAGAGGCTCGATTTTAAAATGCCGATATTCCCTGTGACCGAATATACATAAGATAATAAATATAGTTACACAGAGTCCGTATATCTACTAACACTTGTATACATCCATGTATAGGTTACACATATTACAATATAGACAAGGGACACGCGGGGTACCCGTTAAGTACGGGAAAGCTCAACACTCACTAAATTACAAACAAAGGTCTGTCTTGGACAAACTAAATAATAAATAACGAAATAAAACTCAACAAGTTTTGTACGTGATAAATACTGGTGTGAGGTATCGGTCGCGGCCCGCTCTCGCTCAACACACGGTGAACACGCGCTCGTCCCGCTCGCAGCGCTCGTGTCGCTCGTCCCGCTCGCAGCGCTCGTGTCGCTCGTCCCGCTCGCAGCGCCGCTCCCGCTCGCTCAGCTCGGTGCGCTCGTGTCGTTCGGTGCGCTCGTGTCGCTCGGTGCGCTCGAGTCGCTCGCGGCGCTCGTAGCGCTCGCGCGTCGCTCACGAGTGCGTCGGGCGCGGTTGGCTCGTGTCGTACGCACGGATCACGTCCGCCTGCGACACGCTGCCGCCCTCCTCTTGCGAAAACGCGAACCCATCTGCATCACACACGAGTTACGACACACGCCACACGGTGAAATTTAAAAAAAAAGAAATATAAAAGTGAAAAATCAGCATCTAAACTGCGTGTCCAACGCTAGATGTATGAAAGAACGAATCAAAAGTGTTCGATACTTCACTGAATCTGTATCTTGGCGTTAGGACCAGCACAGACCCGGCGGAAACAACGCGCAGATATTACTAGGGATAATAATATTTAAATCTTATACATACATACGTATTTTAATATAATAGATTAAAATAGTATGCGACAACAGTAATTACGTTAAATCTCTTGGAAATGCTATTGATGCTCGCCTGGTCTGCACCGATGTCCTCGCATTCGATTTGACTCGTGTTCGTTGGTGTCTAAGTGAGCGTGTGTCTACGACGCTGCGGTGCCGTGTATATGTGTGTATGTGTACCGTATTTTTCAATACAACTTCCATTGTAAAAAATGTTATACTCAAAATAAGTAGGGTGTACAACAATGTGTTACACACTCGCCTTAGTGACATACACCACTTGTCTTAACGACACTGGTTCAGGGTGTATAAAACCCAAGTATAACACGTAACAAAATGCTTAAGTACAGTTTCAAAATCGACAACCATAACGCTTTATTACTTGGCTGAAAGTCGTATTGTAAAATATAAGATGGCGGTGGTATGTGGTACTCACGCGACAGCTCGAGTTCCATGGTGGTGCGCGTGCCTGACCGGCGACTGAACACGCTGCGAACGTTCTGAAGCAGCCGCGCCGTCTCCGTGAGGCTGCCACACAGAGCGCGGTGACAACTTTGCCCACCATCGACCGTACCCAACCGAGTACATACACTACTTTGCCCACGGTCGATCGTACTCAAACGAGCATTTTTGTATTTACAATCCAATATATATCTCGGTTAAAATCAGTTTCCCTCAGGAGGATACCAATTAAATTTACCTACAGTTCAAAAATGATTTTTGTACCAAATTATTTTACCTGGCAACTCCTTTAGATTTCTAAATTACTAAGCGTGAGTTAATATAAGCATTTGTCACTTATCATAGTCGTATAATTTATACATTTCAGAGAAATGCATGTTAATCATTGTATGACCACATTTTAAACTATTAAAAAAATCAATTTTCGTAATTACATTAACAAAAACCACAAATATTTGTCCGTCCATTATAGTAGAGGCTCGATTATGAGAAGCGACAGATAAGCGTAAGGTAAGCGCATGCAAGCCATGCAAGCGGTAGTTACTGTTACGTGGACTTACACTGGGCGAGCCGGACGAGCGCATGCGCCGCGTCCGCCGCGCTGCGCGGGAACAACACCACGTTAGTCATCACACCTTACTAATATCACACACCTCACGCATGCCCAATAACAAAATGGCGTACACCGCCCTCGAATCTACCTCACACAATACCTTACCATCGTGGCAGCTACCTTTTACAGTTAAGGCCTATGTTAATAAACTTAAATAAAATTGATTCTTCGGACAGCAAAAGTAAGTCAACCAGAATACAGTTTGAAGTTGATGCGTACAAAATACTTAGTTTGATTGGTTGATTTCCGTAATCTATCCGGATAATCAATCTAAGATCGTTTAATAACATTGGCCTCCAATCTGTTCTTATTATGTACTTAAAGAAATAGACTGAGTGTGACCCTCATAAATTTGACAACTGTCTAGAAAGAGGTAGATTATTGTAGTTACTGAATATCGTAACTGTTGCAATCTCTTTCTAGAGTAGTAAATTTTGAGGCACTATTATTTACGCAACTCAGTTCATTTTAGAGTATACGGTTGTAAGTTATAACTATCATAATTTAAATAGTTGTGAGGTAAATCCGTTTCACATATAATTTTATTACACGATAAAATTAGTAATAAATAGGTAGTTAAATATCAGACAATTCTCCACCACCTGTAATAATTTATAATAAAATAACAAAATAATATTATTCATAAATCAATAGGCGTATCACACATTATAGTTTAAAACCATACAAATAAAATTTCACAATATTTCCTTTTTTTCATTTTACAAAATATCATTTTATTTTTTTCAAAAGCATAATGTGTGTTACCCTTAATACGAATTTGATGAATATATAAAAATAACTTCTGGCAGTATGTAACAAGAAGACATTTGATAATACTTATGACTAACCTGAACATGAGATATCAATTTATAGATGTTGTAATGGTTCTAGTGATTGAGTATTTACAAAACATTTACAAATATGTAGACAGGATAATGCCACAGACATTCCACAAAGACGGTAATGTACAACTGAAATGTTTAATGTGAATTTCTTTATGCAAGACAACACACACACGATAGAGTTTTTTTAAGTCATGTTCTTTTTACTTTCGAATCTTTCAAAGATCTTTAAGCCATGTGTGTTGCCCTTAAGTCAAAGTATGAAAATAATGGAATGAAAATAATTCAAAAATTAAATGAATATGTAATGCTCAGTATTGTTATCAATAAAATGTAATATGTGAAGAATAAAATATAGTGCAAGAATTAAAAATATACGTACACATATAGAAATAAATAAATACAGTATGTCAATTAACATTCATATTTATGAAAATTAGATGCAGAAATAAACACGGTTCATAAGAAAATAGTATTTTATAGATTTATTTCTATCCATAAATAATAGACATAATATCGAATATTATAAAATCAGAGATTTAAATATATAGCAAAATAATACCTACCTACATATTAAGATTTTTTTTGACTTAGCAATATCTGAAAAGGTTTTCTTTTGCTTAATTTTGAAACTGTCTGAGGTTTGTACTTATTATTAAACAACACATGTTTTGCTGGATCGTGTTATTGACATTTATTTGTTAGTCAACATACTGTACATAGCAAAATAAATCAGCGTAGGGTTCAAGGAACTACTCGTTTGTGTAACATCTCCGTTTATTAACATTATTTACATACGTTTGGAAGAAAAATACACAGAAAAACAAATCTCTAACATTAAATTATTTAACCCTATTTCAAATTAATTTTATAGCGATTATAAACTTTATTTACGATCCAAAAACACCCTCAGCCATTGCCAATGTAATGCAACAGAAAAAACATGACATTGATTTTGATGCAGCACCCTCTTTAGACACCCACCCACCCACGACACAAGACTCGTATTTTACTGCGGGGTCAGGACTATGTACGTGAGTGTTGGGTATAAAAAAAATCATTACAATACAGGCTGGGTGTGTTATGAAAGCACAAACCAATTATAATCGCCAGTAAATTAATTTAGAACAGGGTATAACACCATTGTGACACAAAATTAACACAATTTCAAAGCCACTGACGATAGAACACCACATAAAAATTGCAATAGGTTACTATGGAAAATATTGGGGCAAATATCACATCGGACTTAGTCTAGTATCAAAATGCCTAATGAAATGTTTATGTAGTGTGTCAGTGGCTCTATGCACTGTTTAATACGAACAATAAATACAACAATTACTACTTTACTTATCAAATACAGGCTATAGCGTTAATTCAACACGCTCGTATACAAAAATATTTGGAGTCAAACCAAGGTTGTATTTTTACCGCTTCTTTTTTTGCCAATTAATTGTTTATGTTATTTATTTAACACACTAAATTCTTTTTGTGATATGGCTACCTTGCTAACACCTCATAGGGCGATTAAAATGCCCATAAAAATAACCAATAAAAAGATTTACCTTTAAGATGCCTATAAGATCTACTCAATAATTTTTTTGATTTATCAAGAGGTTTCTGTCACAGACACAACTCCACTCCACTCCACTCTATTAGTGATTTAGTTTTAAAAAATAATAATAAGAATAAATTACACCCAAAAGTCACACACATAGCCCTTACCCCACAGTAAGATACGGGTCTTGTGTTGTGGGTATCAGGCACTACGAGACACTTTCGGCCTCACAACATCCAGATCCGAAACAAATTAGTGGATCAGACAAATACTTGTCTCGATGCGAGGATCGAACCCGTGGCCTCACACAGGCGGCTACTTGCCCACTACGCCACGGAGGTTGTCAATTATTGTTTCAAGCTATACGTCATAAATAAAACCTTCAGTTTGACCCCACTCTCCACATGTCGGAAGACATGTATATAGCTAGCGTATTATATAGCTATCAACAGCTTCTATATTACTAAATATCAAGTTATCTACATTTTTTTTTACCAGTTGTAGACTGAGTATTTCTATAATATTCGTTTGAAACACATAAGTTACTTGCACACTGTACGAGGCGCTTTAATATTTCGAGGCATATTTTAAATCTAAGAGCGAGACGCACATATATACGCAATACATTAAGTAGATGTTGTGGAATGCTTTATAAATTAAAATAATTACTACTTTACACCTACTTGTGACCATTTATTATACTTTATGTCTACAATGTAATGCATATGTGTCAAAAATTCTTAATTTTTTGTCTATAATAAATCAAATAGTGGAATAGGAATATGATAATATCAAATCTGTATTGTATACACTCCCCTATCCCTGAGCTGGGCCCCATCTGCTTTTTAGAGAAGTTAGGTTTTACGATATTAATTTTCCCCCAGAAGGGTTGGGGGCAGGTAGACAGCCGGTCGTAAAAACTAAACCGAATTCTTTTTGTAACATGCTTGAAAAAGTATGCTGGAGTGGGACAAGGGGATATAGAAGAAGACTTTATACCTTAACAGCAATATCTGGGATACTTAAGCCCGAATACTAAAGTCTAAAACGTATTGAAGCATATAAGATATTTTTTATTTATGTAATATTTATTTTATAGATAACATTTTTTAAACACGTTGAGACCCTTTGAGTGGTTGTGTCACACTGTAGAAAGTGTCTACAGCATGAATGGGCTGGCTCGACCGGATCGTTACCACTGACGTAAAGTAGCGGCCTGCTGCGTTTTGTACGATGAGTGAGATATTTGGAAGGCCAAACCCCCTCCCCTACGCAATCCCTTTCCTTTAAAGTCGGCAACGCGCCCATGATTCTTTTGGTATTATGGGCGTACATGGGCGGTGGAGATTACTTACCATCCGGTTACCCACTAGCTCGTTTGCCGTCCTATGGTATAAAAAAGACCCATAGCTGTGAAAATAAGTAGCTGTAAGCCATTAAACAGTTGAGTAGCGTTTCCGTAATTGAGCGTTAATCTTGGGGCATGTAGTTGATGGTGTACGAAACTACTCAACGGAATAACAGGCTTCTAAAGGCACTCATGACTTTATACAACTATGCACTTGAAACGATATGGTGTTACAAAGCTCACCATACGGTAAAGTTAAAACATTAAACTATTTAAGATACCTCGTACAGTGTACATGCACCTTTATTTACATATTATATACAATAAGTAGTATACAGTAACATACAGTAGCACAGTACAGTAATATACAGTAGCACACCAGATTATTGACACTATGTACATGGGAATGCGTATTGGAATATGTACATAAAACTATTACTATAATTGATAAATAAGAAATGTCACGAAAAATAATACAGAATATTATTGCAATAAAATATTGAAAATTTAATAACTACAAATGCTTATAACAAATTAATAATGTCAAAAACAATTTCATTCTTTCATCGTCGTTACTTTGTACCATGATTAATTACCTGTATATTATTGTTTTGAAAAAAACTATATATCAAATAAAATGGAATTTATCTCATACCAGAGACTACGTCTAGTAAAATGCTACTTAATAAAATAAATTAATCATTATTAATAAATAGAAAATAGTGGAGATTATTTCTTTAATACCAACATTTATTTTTGTTAATTTATCAAAAGGTCTGATTTTAAATCCTACTATTTATTCAGAATACTATAATAATTTCTAACATTAATATCACCAAAATTGTCGTATCAAGGAAAATGTACATTAACCTTGTTGTTTTATGAAAAATATAAATGCAATATATTTTGTGCACATAGCATACTATACATAGTTTTACTTCACTTAGCTTGTTATACCATGGAATTAAATAAAACAAGGAAGAACTACACTACTTAGAGGTGTAATTACTAGACAACACAACAATCCTAATGTTAAGGATGTTAAGGATCATATTGTACGTGATTGTTGTCAAGTGACATATCTCATCTAGCTCCAAAGGCTCATCAGTTCACAACTGTGCTAATACTTGGTATATATTTACCATTTAATGGCTGTTCTTCTCCTTAGGATACATGTCGCGTAAGCCCATCTTTATGAACAATATTTTTTTAATGTTTAATAATAGCATGACCCATGGACTCAACAAAATTCTAATTAATATATTTTAAATAAATTATTAAAATACTTTCTTATACCTTTGTTTATAGGGGACCATTTAAACTTTGATAAGTTGAAAGACTATCATATTAATGATATTAAGGCCCATCATTTGTCTAGTTTTGTGACATACTTAACTATTAGTACGTCAACGGGTACCAGGGGTACAAAGGGTACCTCTATATTATGGTATCTGCTTTTCTTCTTCATTCTTTCGCTAAGACACAACCTCGTCACGTACATTTACGTCAATATCCATACAAACATTAAGGGCCTTCCGTGAGCAAACGACCTTGACTGACTCGCGCCATACTAAATCGTGTACTTGGTGAGTGAGTTTTCGTGCAGAATATGCACGTATTTAGCGAATAATTGATTTAAAAAATCAGGTTTAGGTCTTTTCGAAAATTTAAAACGGGCAAAATATTCGTTATTAAATAGCCTATCTAGTGATGTTAATCTCATTTGAAAACATTCTGTACTTTAAAAGGAGACGCACGGAATCTTTACATTTTTCTCATTTTTATGGTTCATTTATAACGACAATTTAAAAATATATATCAGCATTAACATGAATTTGAATCGAACAAAGTAAAGCTGACAGATTGTAGAAATATATTGTATATTTTTTTAATCAATATTTATTTTAAGTAATGACTAGATAGCCTCTAAAAACATCGATCGCGCGGCGTTTTGCTGGTGGCATGGCCTTAATAAATATGCATATAAAAATATAGTCGAGAAGACATTGCATGTAACGAGAGTAAAGCAGTACAGTTCACTCGCAAATGCGAGTCACCTCCTGCGGTAGACGCGGAGTGGGACGGGAGAGAGTACATTTCTGAAACTTTGCTTATATTTATACCGCGTTTTTCTGTACCTTACTGTTGGAATGCCGTTGGAGGTGACTAGCAACTGCGCGCGGTCTATAGTACAGTCACATACACTAATGAGTTTTGTACATATGTATATGTTATGTATAACAGGAACTTATCTCTTAGGAAGTGGTGTACGGGGGCCGCCTAATCAGTCTATAAACACAGACTAAGTAAAAATAATTATAGCAAATATATTAATACTTTTGGAATGGTTAAATTATGGAGTAAAATGGTAACTAACTTTTTTCTAATAATATCTACGAGTATATAAAAATGCTCTTGAATAATGTGAATTCCGTATTTTTTTACCACTATATATCATCAGGCCATCTTAAACGTGTTTACGAATCGCTAAAGATCTTGAGGGCTTGGCGAAAGCGATGGAATACCCGTGAATTGATTTGCAGTAGAGTCAAATCAATTAACCTCGCGACATTATAAACCTATTATATATCTTAGCGTATTCTAGGTGCGCGTTCAATTTATAAATATCTGAGTAATAAATACATCACAAACGTAAAATAATTTAGTATTGTTTTTAGGCGGCCCCGCGAGATTTACTAATCAGTCATTCGGTCCCGGCGCGAGGCTACATGTAGCTCTCTGACACCGGGAGCGTGTGTAGTTCAAGCGGCGGCTCGGTGTCAAATGATATGTGAGAGGCGACGGACTCGGCGGACGCTCCCGTTGTCGCGCGGAGAGTGCGGGGTGTGGGGGGTGTGCGGGGCGTGCGGGGCGTGCGCGGGGCGGGGCGCGGGCGCGGGCTCCGGCGCCACGCCGCGCCGCCGCCAGCGCAGACCCACCGGCGAGCCGCGCCTCTTGCTGCGCAACATCACGCGTCATGTCCCCACCGATCGATCGACCACGAGCCCTCGCGATGGGCCATTCATAACCCTGACTCGGCGCCAACTTCAAGTTTCGACGGCGATGTATCGCCACTACTCAGTAATGGAAGTTGCTGTATAGCACGCATAAACTCGCATTGGATGAATTCATCGCGGATATAAGTTTTTATTGTAGCCTCAGTATCATTTCGACACACGATGCTTGCAATCTCATAGGCATACAAAAACAAGCTTATACGCGCTACACTGCAAACTGTCAAAAAGGCCGTCGTGGCCCATCGCAAAGAGCGCATCACACCGGCGCTGCGCTCCCCCGCGTGCGCCGTCGAAACTGACCGGAGCCGCGGCCAAATTTAACACTACCAGATTAATTTAAACTGAAGTGCGAGTGAATCCTTTTGACTATTGATGATATACAGGGTAACTTTTAAAACACCAACAACCTGGCAGGAATAGTTAGCTAACCCTATACCACATGTATAATAACCCTATAATACATGAAAAAAAATGACTGAATGACAGACGACTGGCGGCTAGATAAATGGGTCAAGTTCAAAGGCGCTAGCGCTGCATCCCCTTCCTCACGCTTCGTAGGGGTTTGTTTATGTAATCTTTGCGATGCGCGTAGAATTATAAACATTCAAGCCGGAAATTAAATTAATACTTATTTTTGTATGAAAATAAAATCTAATAAATTATCAAAAGTCGTAGAACAAAAGTTGTTCCTTATGGAGTTAGCTATCTTGTCCTGCGAGGTTGTTGGTGTTTTAAAAGTAACCCTGAATATAGGAAAGTACAAACATCAACTTAGCCGGCCTGAAGACAGCCATGAGCGAAGGCGCGGCGACGTTTTTTGAGGACTAAAGAGGGACGAGAGCGGATGAAATTACTAACTTCGGGACGGCTGTATCTCATAATGCAAACCGATTTTGGTCACTATCAGCAATATACAATGCTGTAATTCTGGTTATACGTGATTACCATTAATGTCTGCCACGT
Organism: Amorpha juglandis; assembly: GCA_949126905.1. Classification (NCBI taxonomy): domain Eukaryota; kingdom Metazoa; phylum Arthropoda; class Insecta; order Lepidoptera; family Sphingidae; genus Amorpha; species Amorpha juglandis. The sequence continues at coordinate 17,605,757 of OX421371.1, read as the reverse complement.
CTCCAGCCTTATTTCGACGGCGTGTTACACATACATATACTAAGACTAGGGGGATGAAGCGACAGGCCCGCGGACCGCGGTTGTCTGCGGGTGCACGCGGAATGTGCGGGGAGGGGCGATGCAAAGCTAACTCAACAATAACGGTATATACTAGGAACGTTGCGTGCGCGCCAACTAATCATATTTTACCGATAGATCAATGGCTATATTAAAAATCGTTTAAAAAATTATACTGTTTTTAAATAAGTATAATAAAACAGTAATCGTTGGTTGAAACAAAATTATGATTTAAAATAGTTTTAATATTAATTTAAAGTCAAGTCCGCCAGTTGAACTTGAATTATAATATTATAATTTAGTTATTCTGGAACGAAATGGTGTATGATTACATAACATAATAATGAGAAAACATGTAACGCATTTTATGTCAGTATACTAATATGTATTGCATCTAATAGAAGAAGATAGCCAAAGGCTAGAAAAGATGTTCAAGATCAGGAGAAGTAAAAGCTTCCAAGTAGGAACCCTGGCCGGAATAAGGCTTGGTAGGCAAATATCGTAATATTTCAAACTTAAAATTATTTAATCGATTCATAATGTCGATGCAAAATAATAATTAAACTAACCATACTTTAAGTCTCACATAGACCTCAGTTGATTTAAATATGTACCAATGATCTATCGGCAAATAATGAAATACATAGAAAGACAAAGTTCAGATGACATGACATTGAAAACTTGAGCAAATTATTTCAAATATACACACACGTATTCAGTAAAATACAAAATACGTTCTAAGTCATTTTTATTTTTCTATAATATGAGAAAGTATGGCTAACCATTGCCTACAATTTTGAATTTATTCTGGTTATAAAAATATACATCTGAATCCTCCGCTAAATGTAGATAGCCTCTTATATCACGGAAAATCTGAGCGATAGAGTGTAACACTAGCCTAATGTAGGTTAGGAGTATCTTTAAAAATGTCACAAAATATACCTCTCTGAATCCTCCGCTAAATGAAGATAACCTCTTATATCGCGGAAAATCTGAGCGATAGAGTGTAACACTAGCCTAATGTAGGTTAGGGGATTCTTTAAAAATATCTTGACTATTATATTTTACTTTAATCGACTCTGGTGTATATTTGAAACGATGTCAGTATTGAAATCGATCTACTTTATATCGATTAACTTTTGTCGTTACACGAGCCCACTCTGAAAGCAATAAATAATTTAGAAAAGCAGATCGATTTCAAACAACACTGCGTGTAACAAACAGTGCTACGAATGCTATA